>OW679199.1:73566163-73610610 GCA_940337035.1 Agriotes lineatus
AATTTGTTGAAGAGGTCTCCTGGTAAAATGTCTAACAAAGAATTCAATTACATTGGCATATTTCTTATTAGTATAGTGGCGAATATTTGATTACTTACAAAAAACCTGCCTTGAACAGAAATAATATACACTTTTCAAGAGGTTGCAAATAACATAAGTTACTTGAATGGACAAAGTAAAATAGTTTTTGAAATTTGAACTAAATAATCTAGACACTTTCGAGTGGAACACTAACGTTCTGTTTAAAATTTACTACTACCACATCATAAACAATTCGGACCACTGCAACCTTCCTCAAAAAATCAGCTGAAATGCAACCAAGATTGGTTTGAACGTAAATCTTTTCCTAGCGCAACATAGTAGCAAAACCAATGCCATTCTATCTTCAGTAGATATGTTTATAAATACTAGAAACATAAAAATAAATTGTATAAAACGTACGTTATAACTAAAAAATTGGACATAAATATAGACTATTTTTGCGACGCAAATTAAAATTTTCCAAATATCAATTTATTTTTCAAAATTAGGACAATATAATTTCGACTATTTATCAATATTATAATCCTTACATATTACACTGAAACGCTTAGAAGCTGAAAACATGAAAGTTTTTCCCACAAAATAGTTAGAAAGAAAAAACTTCACCAATGCGCCTACACACTTCAAAGTCGTGATGAGGAATGCTCGCTCGGAATACTGTCATACCAGTTGCACATTTACGCCAACGTTTATTGGGTTAGTTTTATAAATCCAATAATTCTAGAAAATATCAAATAAGACAAAGGAACTGCAATGTCTGTAGAACGGAAACAAGACGTTTCAGAGGTCAGAGCAGTATTAAGTTTCAAAACAAGTATTATTGACTATTATACACAGTGGTATATCTGTCATACCAGAAGACGTTAAAGGGTTAAACTGATTAATGGTAACTGGAATGAGCATCTATCAACAACATTACCACACGTGATTGCCAAAAACCGAATTAGAATAAAATGCAGAAGCAAAAAGCAGTTCTTTGGCTATTTCAATCACATTTGGTGTAATAGGTTAATGTACTCTTACTGATTTAGTCAGTGGTTCTCAAAGGCCCCCAGCAGCCATAAAACGATTTTTTTCCGTAAGCGATTCAATTTTAGGGCAGATGTACTTCTAATGAGGTTAGTATACATCACCTTGATCCATTGACCATTCTAGCTTAAAATGCGAGAAGGAGGAATTTTATTTTTATATAGATTGCAATTGTATCTAAATTGATTGAAATTTGGTAATTCTTCTTGAATTTTGTCAGTACGTCACTATGACGGAAAAGTCACAATTCGTCTGTTTCCATTCCTTTTGTGTGCCTTAGTTAAAGGTTACTATGATTATAATTACAACAAATGCAGATTTTTAAATCAAAATTTACAATTTTGAGCTATGTGTTGCTGTTCATTTTTTCATCAAAATTGGCATTGTTTAACGTTGTATAGAGAAATACAATATTTTGTTTATCCCATGTTTATAGCATTGCCACTTTTCATGAATACTTTAAGCCGCTATAAATATACATAATAAGTATAAAAATATTAAGTATTATAATTATTTATTTGAAACGTTTCGTTTCGTAATTATTATCGAAATTGCTCAACAATTGTAAACCACGAAAAAACACAAACTCATCATATATCTGCTTTTTGGGGCTTATCAAAATTGTGTTCAATAAATTATTTTCGAGTTTATATTAGTTAATAATCATTTTTCAAAATACTTCAAAGCACACAGAAACGCTCAATTGGTGAATTTTATATACAAATTTAATTCGATTTATTTCAGTTGTTATCGTGTACAATGTACATTTGATTTGTCTTTTAAGAGTAAGATGCACTGAGCAATAAGGCGTATCATCTCTCCTCGCGTGCTATGACAAAGTCTGCTCGCACGGCTGGGACGCCACTGGAAACAATGCCCCCAGTGCCGCCTAGCAATTGCGGTAACCTTTTAAACCGAGTATGGTTTTGAAGGACTACCCCACCCTCTTGGTTACTGTTCGGACCACCAACCGAAACTTTGTTAATGCGTGTTCCTCCGCCGAAACCCTGCAGAAGCCGATATAGCTGACCAGCATAAGGCGAACCACTGTCACTAAGAACATATCTTCACTCAGTCAGCCAAGCACCTAGATACCGGGCATCAAAAACCATGTACCGAGGCGCCCGGAGCTTCTGCTAACTACCAGTAGTACTCGTGTAAACGTTGACGAGTAACCGTTCGAAAGTAAACCACTTACAGTACATTTCTGTAACTCGGCTCAACATTTCTGCCGTACCGTGCACACCTCCTTTCGAACGTTTTCACCCACTGTTGCGCAGCAACCTGCTAACGTAGTACGCAGGTCTGTTTCAGGAAACCTCCTCTCGGATACTAGCACAGTGTACCCAGGCCGGCACCTCTAACGACGGTCGTGACCAGGTTTGCTTCTAATCCTGCCCCTTAATCAACTACTCAACTCGTCTCGCATACTAATACATCTGTGACCCACACCTCCGATGACTGCCTTAATTTATCACAAGCCTAGAATACTAGGGCACGATTGCTTCTGGCCCGACACGTTAAACGGCGACCCCGCGTTCTCTTCTTTGATCCGTCTCTTTCTGCTCAACAAGCCGGAACAGCTCCACCACGAAAAAGCAAGAGTACGGTCTTGAGAGCACTGGACTGTGTAAGCGCTCGTCCGTGCTCTGCTGGGGCGCCCTTGCGCCGCCCGCAAACGGGGCTTCCCTTCATGAAACATATTCGTATTAATCAGATAAGTAACTGCCTTTGGAACCAGCTGGGGTCTCAAGCCCCGTGTCACCAAATGGCTATACACGGTGGTTACAAGACCAATAATAACATATGCTGCTCTTGTTTGGTGGCCAGCAACCAGCAAGGCAACAATCAGAAACAGCCTCAACAGACTACAGAGATTGGCTTGTTTAGGCATAACTGGAGCAATGCGCACTGCTCCTACGGCAGCTCTGGAGGTGCTTCTGGGGCTTCCGCCCCTCCACCTAGTGATTGAGGCGGAGGCCAGGAAATCAGCCTACAGACTAAGCCAAGGCCAGATGTGGGCCATGAAAGGGGAACAAGTGGGACACTCAGGGATCATCCAACATTTTGAGAAGGTCCCAGAA
Organism: Agriotes lineatus; assembly: GCA_940337035.1. Lineage (NCBI taxonomy): Eukaryota > Metazoa > Arthropoda > Insecta > Coleoptera > Elateridae > Agriotes > Agriotes lineatus. Next base: position 73,569,319 of record OW679199.1, read on the forward strand.
CTTCTCACAAGGAGCGACTTCATGGCTCCGCTTTACATGTTCTATAAAGCATTTCAGGTACTCATCCCTGATAGGAACGATTGGTGTCAGCAACAGCGTCTTCTCACTCCAAGGGGACTTGTTTGGTACACAGACGGCTCCAGGATGGCGGGGGATCTGGTACTGGCATCTACGGCTGTAGGCCGAGGGTCAAACTCACCGTTGCCCTAGGAAAACATGCCACTGTATTCCAGGCGGAGGTATTTGCCATCCTAACCTGTGCTCAGGAGAACCTTCAAAGAGGTTATTCCAATCTGCATATTTACATCTGCACAGACAGTCAGGCAGCACTAAGAGCATTGAGTTCACCCAGAATCAACTCCAGGTTGGTTCTGGAATGTTGCCAGACACTGAACAGACTCGGTACAACAAACTGGGTGAAACTACTATGGGTAACAGGCCATAGTGAAATAGAGGGTAACGAAGAAGCTGACGCTCTAGCCAGAAGAGGTTCTCAAGAGCCGCTCATCGGCCCTGAGCCGGCTTTAGGAATTACCCGTGCCACCGCAAAGCGACAAGTTGAGCGCTGGTTAAGTAACCAATCCAGCGCCAACTGGGCCTCGGTACCAAGGCTACGTCAGGCAAAACTCCTCATCGGGGAAATGTCGCCTACCAACACCTTTACTCTCCTGTCAATGAGCAGGAAAAACATTAGGATCGTGACTGGTTTACTAACAGGACACGGTCACTTACAGAAGCACTTATTCACAATTGGAATCGTAAATGATGCCACCTGTAGAAAGTGCCAGTTGGAGGAAGAAACCTCAATTCATGTTTTATGTCAATGTGTGGCTCTCCTAACACTGCGACATAAACATTTTGGAGCCGGCCTGGTGGAACCCCAGGCAATAAGGGACGTTCCTATGGGTAAGATTCTTTCCTTCGCGTTGGAAACCAGCCTCTTCGAACGAGACCCATAACAAATTAGGTGGGAACACAATGGACCAATAGGTCTCACTGCAGCTTACAGCAAGCCCCATCAGAAGAAGAAGAAGAAGAACTGCCGAGAGAGCACTCTCTACCACAAATGTTTGCTGGCATGCATTTCTGAATGTAGTCGCAACATTTCTGCCTGCGGCATCCCCACCCACACTTGCGCAGCAATTTGCCAACGAAATACGCAAGCCTCCGCAGTTGTGGGACAGAGTAACCCCGTGTTTTACAGACAGATTTATTGGTAAACTCCGGGTGGTCTACTCGGGGTAGCTTGTCTCGGAGACTAATCGTTGGTACGGCTGCCCGACACCTCAAACGACGGTTGTGACGCGTCTCGGAATGAGGATCAGGTTCGCTCCTGGCCCTGCTCTTTAGTCCAATGTCAGACTTGTAGACTATCGGGCTGACATCTCTAGCGACAGCTCGAAATCTTTCGCTTGTCTCGGATACTAGACTAGGATTACTCCCGGCCCGATACCTTGTAGCGGCGACCCCGCGTTTTCCCCTTCAATCCATCCCTTTCTGCTCGACAAACTGGAACAGCTTCGCCAAGTGAAGGCAAGAGTACGGTCTTGGGAACAGTGGGCTGGATCAGCGCCCGTCTATGCACCCCTGGGTTGTCCTCCTGCCTCAAGGCATACTGAGCTCACCTTGGTACGTGGATAGGAGCACACACCTTGAAGCCTGTATAATGTATATGCAGTTTAGGTTTCAACTTATTGAGACCATTAATTAGCTGCAGATAATAGACTCCTTTGCTTTTCTCTCTCGTTTTATCCCGCTGACACCACAATTTTATACGGAAGAGTATAGGGTACAGTGGGTGTCTTTTCATTGCTCCTTTGAAGTGTTAACTTATTGTCATTCATCGATGCATTAATTTCAGCCTCTTTAGCTTTCGGTGTCGAGGACCAGTTGTAGTAAACCCAATGGACCTTGTTTACTTAAAAGGTATGCATGAATATGGTTACTTTGACAATTAATTTTGTTTCAGCTTTATTAACTTCAAGTGTGTGATAATTCAGTAACATCGGCTTTTTTTATCTAACTACGTTTAAAATAGAATTTATTACAGCTGAAGGGTCCAAATAATGCTAAATTCAGACACGGAAAGTATAAAAAAGCAACCTGGGTAAACACTGCTTGGAGTATCAATAGTATAATTTCACTTTATATGCAACTTCTTCTATGGTTTACATACCAATTAATTAAATTATTTGATGTTGTATGTTTCTTGTTCTTCTATACAAACTTGCCACTCTCATTTCAAAGTCACTGTGTTCTCCTTCTTCTTCTACTTTCAGCATTTCGTTTCTCTTGTATTTTTTCCTGTACAATAAATGAAAGCATTTGGTGCCTGTTTCCTCTAATAATAATTTTGACATTCTTCCCGTCATTACATTTATCATCTTTGCTGCCCATGATACTTTGAAGATGTGCCTAAATAAACAGCCACTTATCAAATGGTTCTAATGTCTTGGCGTATGCTTTGTTTAGTGGAACAAAACTGTAAAAACGTGGCGTTCTATAATAATTTTGATATATTTATTAAAATATTTGCCAAAATAAAACAGTTTTCCTATTTTATATGTATGCTGCATTCCTTTTCAATCCTTGTTTATACCAATCTTTTTTTTTTATTAATCCGTTGCTACGTCCATCTACACCGCCAATAATTTTAAGCTAGCGGTGAAGGGGTATAACACAAGGCTAGCTCGAGCTGAGTGAGGGCAGGCCAGAAAACAATCGTTGCTTCATGATGCGTAGTAACAGTTTAAGTTTATATCAAGTGCCATGTGAATTGCCTATTTGAAATATTTTGCTTTGTCCATAATGACATGCTACGGCTTTCTCTGAATATTAACTGTTTCTCAGACATAAACTTATTTGAAGTTCTGTTCACGATCCATTAAAGTATCGTAGAATTTCATCTTCAATCCTTATTGGATATTACAGGCATTCCATCCTATTGCTTAGCTTCGATTCCATTCTCATACCAGCTTATTGTGCATATTGTGACCGTCTCCATCAGCCTAACCTTCGCACAGAAATCATTATTCGCGCCTGAGGGTCGCACAAGTCTTTGGCCGTTTCCTGCCGCCAAGAAATTACGGGCCTCCTGTTGCGCACCAACAATTACTGGAATACAGCTAAGTACATGTACATCATTGTGTAAAATAATATAGCATGTGCAGGATCGCTCAGATATTACCCCCTTTGTGTATACAATATTTACGTTTGGGGTGTTTAACCCTCGCCTTACTGAACCGAAAAAGTTACATAGAATACGGTTCGGGGTACATTTGAACCCCACGTAAAAAATGCTTTTTTAACTCATCTAATGGTACTAGATTCTAGATTAGCCTTCAACTTGATAAATAAATGATGTGATATTACCAGAAAAAAATATGTTCTTTTAATTAATCTAAAACTTGCAAAACAATAAAAATGAAAATTATTATAATGTAAATTTAAATATTACGGAATACAAAAACCATTTTAAACATTAACAGTAACTTTTTTATAAACCAAACAAATAATTAAACAGCGTCACCGTTTGTTTGCATGCACCGATCACATTTTTTTTATTGAATGAGCGGCACAAGAATTTTTTTTACAGTTGTAGCAAGTCTGCCTGCATTTGTGATCTCTTTTTCTGTCCCACAAGTAACACCGACCCACGGTAAGCCTTTCAGCTGCATTATTAACTTCCTGATTGTCAGATTGCTGTTCTGCTTGCTTAATTTACTACTGATTTTATTGTTCCTCTGATATTTCGGAAAACATTTGAAGTATGTAACTTCGGATATGTCTCTTCATATTCTTCTGTGTATTGAATCTTCTAATTATGTGTTCCATAATTAGTGCCTCTCTCAGGTCCAACAAGAACTTTCTTCTACCATCTTTGCTTTTGGATACCTTATCTGGAAACTTTTTTGTCCATAGAATGAAAGCGTTTATTCCGGAAATATCTCAAAGCTGGCCAAATATAGCTATCAACATCCGTCAAGTCTGAGTCAGCGCTATGATATTGTTCTAACTCAAACTCGGCCAATTTCTTGGGATTACGTACTTGTATCTTATTAGGCATACTAATAATATAAACTTATTGATAAAATATAAACATATAAAGTTTACTAACAAAACACGACCCGCCATGTATGGACTCTAGACAGAAACTGCAAATTCCTATTGAAATCATGAGTAATTTCGACATGTGATTTCTCATGCGCATGTCTTACTGGCCTTAAAAATATATGGCACGGAATACGATGCCGGGTACAAATGTACCCCATGTCAGCTTTTACTTTTTTATTAGTTTTTTGGGCTTGCTTTTTGCAGAATGGTCCAAAGATCCTCTTTTGCAAGCATTAATGAAGAATAACGTAAAATATGAAAGTATATATTCTCCGCTTTTCAAAATTATGACAACAAAGCCAAAGCTGGGGTACGTTTGTACCCCACGCCGTACGGCGAAGGTTAAGAACTGACCGCTTAACGAATTTAAATTGTAAGCGCATTGTTACCGTTACGACGACTGCAAAAGAAGTAAGCAAAAGCAACCGACTACTCAGCCGGAGTTGGTCGTGGGTAAAACAAAAGAGTCAAAAGCTTTAGCTGAAAAATAAAAATATGGTCGCCAAGTAGCAAGTAACCCAGCACTTTGCTAAACAAAAAGTACACTACAAAAGGCGCTACTAACCAAACCTGAAAATAAACGGTAATAATTAAGCGTTATATTAATCCTCACCAAAATATTGGTATACAATTTAAATTTTCATAAAAGCGTAGTTGACATAGGGGGGTAATAAAAAAATATGCATAAGGGAATTACACGTTGACGTCTGACATGGCCAATTGCACTACTAAATGAAGATGGCTATGACACAATTATTATAGTTTAAAATTAGATTCGTTAGTTGAATTCGACCAATTGCCCACTATGCAAGGTTTACCTTTACAATAACGCCCACACCGAATTCAAGATCTTGCTTCTCATCATAGCGCTTTAAAAACCGATAGTTGACTAAAGTACTTATCAATCTGCATTAAAATGTCTTAAGCAAAACTTACATTGAATTACTTGCATTTGCGGGGCGTATACTGAAGTTGTATTCAACCGAAAGTTATGTCACTAACGAATCGTGACGCTCGAAAATGGATCAAAGCTTGTCATGCAAATGCCGTACAAAAAGCAATACTATTAACACTCGAACGGGGCGGGAGACACAACCGTTCGCATAATCTAAAAAGCTAAAGGCTAGTTAGAACGAACTACCGCAATAGCTTCTTTACAATGAAAATTGTATTAACTACTTTACATGGGTAAGATAGACGCTTAAAATACATATTAAGAGCATCTTAATGTTTATCGAGTACGCCGTAGCACAATCACGAAAGAACCTTCAGACGAATCTCTAGGCTCGAGGGGCCGAAATTAAAATACGAAGTAACCGTCATTTGCGATGAACTTCCCGGCTGCAACAGACTTAGACAAGGGCTCGCGGGATGGCAAGGGTGCAGAGCTAACGACTAGCAAGTAACGTGTCGGAGGAGGTTACACAGGAGCTTCACCTGCGCTCTTTATTGTAGGCGAAGGATTTCTACGTGCTCGCCAAACTCGGCAGCTAGGGGCCATCTTCGTCGATTAATCCTAGGTGGAGATGTGCTCGCAAGGGGCGAAATATTACTCGGAACACCACCAAACAAAAGGACGCCACCAGATTAAGGACGTTGCGCAGCGAAAGGTAAGTTACCAAACAGAAGAAGCTAAAAGAGCATCAAACCATAGAATCTAGCTAATCTATTTATCAATAAAACATACCCACAGGTGTTTCCGGATTCATTTTTCCAAAGGGGGAAACATGTGCTTGCTTCTCAATTGCTTTCTTCATATCCTGTTGCCTGCTTTTCTAATTGCTTTCTTATGTCCACCTGCCTGTTTTTTCAGATTGCTCTTTTGCAAGGTACTGTTATTTTATTCTGCCTTCATTACCTTTTTAGAATCCTCACAAATTTTACTGACTAGCTTTATTGAAACTACGCTTCTTTTACTTGCACATAGCAAACCTTTTTGTGATTATTAATTTCTTTCGGTTCGGCTATTTATTATGCACAAACCTATTATTTAATTTATTTGCAAGTAACTTCGACCCCTGTGAAAAACAAGCTTGCCATTTGCGTTCCTTACTTAATTACTTTATTATTACTGGCATCTCTTTACTAATGCATTTGTTGTATGAAATTTAAGTTTAGCATTGCAGTTATATACAACACCCCAACTCTGTGCTTATTGAAATGTTCATCAATTTGCACTGCTAGCAGAATCGAATTGTGGGCCTAAGACCATTACAATATTTGTGGAGTATTTTTTTTTATTTTTGGGACCAAGCTCAACTGTTCTATTCGTCCTATGTTATAACATAGAAACTTCAAACTATTTAAGTACATTTTGCAGACAAATGGAGATTGAGAATCTTTATCTGTTAAAAATTAGTTGTTATAATTTTTTAAACTTTGCCACATCTTGATTGTAACTTCTTGTAACTTTGGACCCTTCGCAATAATCTCTGATCGAACTAGGCGAGCTCATTTTTAAGTCGTTCTGTTCTGCTATGGAACATTTTGTAGACCTCTGCTGGAGATTGGCTCTATATACTGCTATGTGTTTCCGTCTTGGGCGGCTTCTCTTTCTTCAATCCGATAGACTATAGTCCTGTACTCGTCTAAGCCATATATCCGGAATCTTTTTGATCTTGGGGATCTTAATTGTTCTATTGATATCCGTATTTACTTCCATTCCTTCCTTTCAAACTCCATTTTTGTTCGTTATGATTCAGCGCATTCAAAATGCATCACCTCGATATTTGTTAAGAGGCATCGGATTTATCATGAAAATTCCTAGCTCTGGTTGGCAATTTACTATAACTACTTACAAAAGTGCATCCTTAATTGCTTTGTTTAATTGCAAATACATAAACAGTGCTCTTTACAATTCGAGGTGGTAGGATCATTAAACTTTTACTACTTTTCCACATTTCTAATTAAATTTAATTACCATCCAACAAAATTTAAAAATGTCATCGACAATCATGTCATTACTTTATAATCCAATGATATTTCGAATGTGATATAACTGAGTACATACTCTGCAACATATTGATTGAGATCCTTATGAGATAAAGGCTAAGCTTATTTCAAATTTATCAAAAAGCCGAAAAGACGAACTGAGGAGTTATTGGTTCTGTGCTCATCCGTAAAATTGATAAAGTAGTTTATTGATTTGACAAGGAAGGAATAAATAAAATTCCCGATGGCGTCCAAAAAGAAATTATCGAGTGGAGGAGATAACTTGCTGGGTTCGCCCTTTCCCTTTGGCGCTTGCCGGTTGTAAAACTTATTTTCCCAAAACTGATATCGCGTTTAAAGTTTGTGCTCCATTCAAATATTTACTCAAGTGGAAAGGACATTTTCGACATAGAACACTTGACAGAGACAAATCTATTTTATTGTTTTATTTATTCTGCACATGTAGCACCATCGCATGACAAGCACGCTGTGCTGAAACCAGATGCGTCCGATTGCTCCCAGCAGTAGCTCCTTAGATCTGGATTTCAATGACAAGCGCGTTTATTTCCGATGTTTTAAGAGGTTTTATATGGTCTTGATTGTGGCAAGGATCAAAATTTCAGTTCAATTTCAATTTCCGCCCAGGCCACGGATTGCTTTCGTGATGCGTAAACGCCCATACATAGTGCTCCAAACTTTTCCTCAATCTATTATATGCATCTTGGCGTCCCTAACAAGTTTGCTTGATATTTCTTCTTGGAGAGTAAATTAATTAACTGCGTTGGAGGAGATAAGATCTACATCCAGAGTACCCACAAGTGATCACGGTCTGATTTATAATTTATCTTAACTTAAACAAGTTGGGCTCAAGTTTCCTGCATAATCTGCAAACGTCACCAGAAAACACGATATCGTGAATATCCTTTAACGGGGGTAAGAATGGCACAGCGGCGCTTTGTTGCGTCTAGGACACCATAATTGCTAGAGCGACGTTTTGTATTATTTTATTGTCTTTGTGCAGTACAAGGTATGGCAATTTTAGTCACTGCGCTGTTAACAGTGTCGGATTTTATCAGCGCCTTTTGTTATTTCTGCTGTATCTCTGACAGGCAAGTAATTAGATAACGCGCGTGGCTGCAAAAAGTAGCGCTTCAGTTGTTTCCTTTAAGCTACGGAAACCGTTACAGATTTCCCATTTAAAGCAAAACAAATTTGGTGCAGAACTTCTTGCTTTAACGCTTTAGATTTAAGTGCAAAAGAAAATCGTTTTGGGGACCATTCATACTTGTCCAATGTTAAGTGAATACTGCAGATGCAGAAATACTGATAAAACTATCAGAATTATAGTGTTGAATAAAATGGTTCTAATTTGCATAACTTAAATTTTTGAAAAAGGGTAACTGTATAAAACAAAGCAACGTCTTAGATTGGTTTACATGTTTACAATTCATTCATTTCCCAATTCGACACTTGTCAAATCAAGGCGTCTAGTATACTGTCAAACGAACACAACTTTTTTATCTAATTTTATTTTCCAACTGAAATTCCAGGAAATGCAGCATTCAAGCTTGTAATGACGATTTTAGACAAAAAGTACTTGTTGCTATATTCGATGTAAAAATTTTACAATAAACACTGTATGGTAATTTAAGAGCAGTGGTTGTATAATCAGAAGTAATACTATAAGTACTTCGATATTATCGGGTTATATGTCGATAACTTGTTGCACAATAATAAAAGAGTGTCAGTTTGACCGGTTAAATAGTCCGACCGCGTTAGCGGGAGGATTATTCTGTCAAACTGACACGATTTGTTATTGTGCAGGAAGTTTGAGAAGTATAACCTGTCCGAAGTACTCATTGTATTCGATTTGATTATTTTTTGAGTAAGTTTTAATATTAGGAACAAATAAATATTTGATTGGCAGTTCGATTTGTTTGTATTAACCTAGCTAAAAGTCATCTCCATGAAAACAACATCAAGTTGACAAAAGTTATGTATTGCGTTGCCTAGTGAAGTTACTATAGTACCGGGTGGCCATAAATATCTGAGATCCCGGTAGCCATGCAATTAGCTACTTCTAAATGTTGGTTAGCATTATATTTCAATTACGATAAGTATTGTACCTATGTAATGTAATAAAATGCAATAAGAAGAGGGGAATGTGTCCTGGCTTCTGCAGTTTAGCCTACGACTCGATTATAAAAATCTCCTGTTCTAACTCCATTACTTATTGCAATCTGTAATAATTTTTGACAGATAGGAATTTCAGTTGTGATGACATTAATGACATTTAGTTTAGTTGGATTCATCACTTTAATAAAGCGGTGTTGATTCCAAAGGTAATGTGATATCAGATATTTATGGCCACCCGGTATAATCGATTTTGTATAATCGAAATTATACAAGATAACTTAACTAAATCCAGCCTTCTGATTGGTTGAAATCTCTACGAAAAAAATAATCGTGGAAATACATCAAGTTAGAACCCCTTCTCCGTTCATCTTCACTAAACTGGACGTAAAAGAAAACTACTAGAAAATTGAATTCGTAACTATATATTAAAATTTTAGGCAGGGTTAATAGTATTTAACATTACTAGCTTGTTAAGATGATTTTTGCTGGCGGACAGAAGGATATGACTGGCGAGCCAGTCACCTTCTGGAGCCAGTAAAACCTGTTACCTTGCGTGTATTGTTGAATATTTTATTTGTTCCTCACTTGCAAATAACTATAAATTTACCATTTATTGACAATGTCAAACTCACAAGCAACTAAGTTCATCAATATGACACATACTAAGGAATACAGCTCTGGCTTTTCACGCTATTATTTATCTATGACCACGCTTGTAAAATTTTATTGGCTAGCCAGTAAAATTTTACAGGCTAGCCAGTTAAGAGACATTTTTAAGGTGAATACAGTGTACTTGTACTTTCTACTTCTTCTTTATCAAAACTTACTAAATTTAGTTTTTTACTTTGAGACACAAAGAACGTTTTTGAGCTCAAGGAAAGGATTGTGTGAAAGAAGACGAGGAAGAACTGAAAATTACCGATATAGCTACTTATCGCTTAAAAGTTCACCAACATTTCAGATACCACCGATTTTAGAGACAGTTTGTAACAAGACATTATATATGCATATAAATGGATTAAGAAAAATTGTTCACAAGTGTACGTAAATGAAGCATGGGCAATAATCCTTTAAGGGTAGGAGAATGAAAAATATATAGATCCTTCAGATATAGAAAAGTTTCGAAGATTATCTTATAGAACCCATTATTATTAATTCATGTACAGAATATATTTCTAGCGAATATAATTTTTAATAAATTATTGCTTCTGTACATTAATAACTGCTTGTCAATTGTCAATAATGTTAGAAAATTTTGCCAGCAGCGTTTATTCTTTCTAAAAATTGAAGCTCGACTTTTATATCTTAGTTTTTTACAATTTTTTAAAAATTAATAATCCTAAAAGGAATTACAATATATTGTGATATGTTTTATCGGACTTTTTCTACTATCTAGGGTGTATATCACACGACGTTTCGGGAGTTTTGATCTACTCTCGTCTTCAGGTGTTCCTGGTTAGTCCTGAGAAGGACTGATTTGAACGTCTTTATACGTACACTCCTGCCTACGCCGGGATTTGAACCTAGGGCCACGTGGCCTAGTGCTAAAGGTAACAGGCTAGTAATCACAGCTATCGGCGGTCCTGGGTTCAAATCCCGGGGTAGGCACGAGTGTACGTATTAAAGACGTACAATATCAGACCTTCTCAGGACTATCTAGGAACACCTGAAGATGGGAGTAGATCAAAACTTCCGAAACGTCGTGTGATATACACCCTAGACAGTGGAAAAAGTCCGATAAAACATATCATAGTAGACCACTGCCAAAAAATGACATTCAGAGAACAATACAATATATTACACCCACAGGCCCTCTAAATAGCATTTCGTTCCAACAAACATTGAAATTATGATATTTAAATTTGTTGTCCTGGCTACATGACTACATTAGAAAACCGTATGAAATTGAATACACATGCTAAAGGTAACAAAAAGTCACATTTATTAGTCTTGTGACTTGGTGTATTTCCACCAGTCTCCACTACACAAAACACGAACTGCACCGGGTGCGTAGTGACCGGCGTATTTTGCAATTTTGCTAATAATATAATGGTTTCATTGTTTTTTTAAATGTACAACTAGTTAGTCAAAGTTTAAAATTGCCAGAAAAATTTTATTTTATATTGTGTAAAACAATGCTTATTTTATAAGATTTTTCTCTAATTTTGACATAGCTATAAAGTATCACTTTTCAAAATCGAGTAGTTTCAAAACGCCTCACTTTTTGTAATCGAGCGTCCACCATGAAACCATTTTTGTTATAAGCAATGTCCAGGTTCCTTAAAGACATTAAGCAGAACAAAATTAAAAATGAATTATTATATAAACGTTAAACATCAATGACAAACCACACATATTCGTTGTTTAGATAATTCGAAGGCACCACAGAATTTTGATAATTGAATTTTCGTTTTCGTTGATTTATCCTATTCCGGAAAATGGAAAGTTGTTAACCTTAGTATGAATGGATGCAGCATTTTTTTCTCTATAAAAATATATTTACAATTTATCTCTAAAATAATTATATCCGCAAATAATTGAATATTAAGAATTTACTATGCAAATTCCTATGGTGCGTCTCACAAGTCAGCACCCGGTATAATAACTAGTGTAGATATATTATAAATTTTGATTATGCGTTATTTACTAAAAAGATACACCTCAAACTAACGATAAAATACAAAATCTAATATTTAACAGTAAAATGTACAATTACATGTCAAATACAGCTACAGTTTATTTTACCGGGCTTGCGGTACAAATACCATTAACAGAAATTATTAGGTTTCACTACTTAACTGAGAGCCTTGCGCTTATACAAGAGGTAAGACACATGGTCCCAAACGGGTTCGAAGCTACGATTGCAGGATGTAAAACGAATGGTCTCAAACAGCTCAAAACTACGGCTGCAGACAGTCGGCACCAGCAAACGTCATTAACGAAGCCATCCGGGGGATGCGGCCCAGACTTGAACGAGACTTTCTTGGGCAGATAGATCGCAAAAACCTCCAAAACCCTTGGGCGACGTTTGTAGTGAAACTTTCTAGCTACCGAAATCTTCGGTGAGTTGTACCCCGCAAGTGCCGTCTTTCACCCCACAGGTGATGCTAAAACTCCGGAGAAGAGTTAGTTGATTGCTATTACGTTATCACAATTAGTAACTGAAGAAATTGCACTCACCCTACATGTTACAGGCGATCAGCCAAAACGACAAGGACTCCTGTGATGATAATCCGTCCTAGGATGAGGACAACGTGTTCCACAAATTGCCCAATGCTCGAACCAGCATTACAGCGAAGCTTTCACAGATAACAATCCACAAAGTCTAAAACTGAGACCTTAAATTGCAGCACAATTCACGGAATCGTACCGTAAAAGACGCTACATTTTCAGGAAGAAAACAAACGAAAACAAAAACCTTGTTATTAAACAGCTGATCCGACTGCCGGTAAAACTGATACAACCCAAACTCTAAGGCTGTGTTTACACAACGATTGTGTTGCATTAAAGGAGCTTTTACACCATCATGAATTATACATAAAGTACATTATTATGTAAATTACGCTTTTGACACGTAACACCTTGTGCACCCATAGAAGTATTTAGTAGGTAACACGTTATGCAATTATAATTTTTAACTTTTGATTATTAGGATTAAATATCAACAGATTGGAGTGTTTATGGTACAAGCTAAAACGTGCAGCTGGAACTATACATCATCCATTGTGAAGCACTTTTCTTTGGTCACATTGTACAACTGCGTTTGGGCACTTCTACGCCAAAAACATTAATATTGCAGGTATTTTGTTAAGTTTAAATAAACCATAAGGTAATAAAAGTATAAGTAAGCACATTAGGGCATAGTCTGCTTCGCCCGTAAAACTATAAGAACTTGCTATGATATAGAATTTTTCGGGGTTTATCTTGGTGAAATAAATAGTTTCTAAGATTTCTACGAATGTGTTGTTGTATTGCCCAAAGAATATATTGCTATAAAGTGATTCAATATTCGCAAACAGTTATCCGTTGCAGAAAAATATTTGTTATAGAATTGTATACAGTTATTTTTTGTCTATGTTTATGCTATACACACAATGCAAATTGTTTAATATCAGAATATTATTCTGGTCACAAAAAGCTTGACAACGAATAGTGGTTTCAAATAGTAGAAAGAAAACTCAATATTATTTTTTGCATCAAGTCTGTGAACAATAATGTTTGTTCAAATATACCATACCATACTGTACGTAGAATCACTACTATCTCTAAAACAAGAATAAATAGAAGAAGGATTTGTAAAATTTTTCACACAGTTTGTTCACAAGAAAAACAAGTAACGGTATTTAATAATTTTTTCAATGCCATTGAACTCGAGGCAACATTCTAATGTAAAGGTTACAACAATAGCAGTGAATCTTTTAATATCAACTTTATTTCAATTACTGGAGCATATTGTAGTCTTGGGCTATTTCAGTAGTATGTATAATAATACATTTTCCTCTAAAAACTCTGGTGAATTATTCACTAATCTAAAAACTTAGATAATTTAAAAATACATTCGCGTCTTTTTTAATGTTCGAACGGTACATTCAAACCTGTCCTCCAAGATCTTTTACGCACTTGAGGGTCAAATGGTTAGTACATAATGTTGAGCCGGGGTCGGTAGCTCAGTGGTAAGCATCCTGACTACTGATCTACGGGTCGAGAGTTCGATTCCCGGTCCTGGTGAGGTTTTCAAAAATTAAAAAAAATGCAGATGAAAGCTTCTACAGAATGCCATCATTCGGAAGTGATGTAAAGCCGTGGGCCCCATGTTACTACGATGTGTAGCATGTAAAAGATCCCTTGCTAGGGTTGGAACTCCTTAGTCTCGGCAAAATTCTAAGTAGGACTTTGACCATATGACCAAAGCAGTCGGTGTCTAAGGTACCTGGTACTCTGCATGCCTAGACCTTGTCCATTAACAAACAAACAAACAAACAACATAATGTTGAACACACGTTTATTCCGTTAAGTATAAGTTGAAGCATTTATATTTTATATGGCAGTCAATAAACAGAATTATTTAAGAAAGAAAATAATATATGGATTTAAACTTTGATTTTATTTCAGCTTTAATAATAGAATTAAATAAAAATAAATGTCAAGAATAGTTGTGTAAAATAGACTGTAATTTACATTACAATTTATATGCCACCATCGGAGCCTTCATTAATTTTCATAAATTTTGTAATATTTTAGTTTATTTGAAAGGAATCAAAACCGCAGAACTTCCCTACACTGACCGATCTATCAGCATAAACTTGAATTTACTTCAAAACGACCAACTTTTGAGTTATTTGGTTATCAATCATTCCGTTAGGCTTGCAAGTTTAATAAGATGTCAAAATTAATTAGTGACAAAGATTTACTGGCATTATGAAATTGAGAATATTCCTTCGTTCTTCTCACAGCAATACGAATACTGCCAAGTATACTGTGAAGTGCCTAATGTAAAAATATAATATATGAACACGGTTTACTTAGTAGTGATCGTAAAAGACACATGATTGCTAGCTAACATTCAAATATTAAATGTTAAATTGATGCTTTGCAATCGAAACACCAGTTAAACTTGTTAAGAATTTCTTTCTTATATAATTGATACTATAAAAATATCGAATTTCCATGATATAAATTTATTTAATTTTAGGCAATATTGTTTCGGATGAAGGCGAATGATATAATTTGAAATTTCCACAAGCAATTTTAGAATAATTAAATGACCATAATATTTCACTAAATCGAAGTCAAAGCAAGTCTGAATATATCAGCGTCATAACTTAATAATTAAATATCTAGAAACTACACTTTTCGAAGCCAATGACTGATGCATAATACTATGTGGACTTGCAGTTTCTGTTACAAATCGAGAATTGATTTTTGAAAGTTGGCTGCCTGCATTCTGACAACTAAACTATTCACTAGCTAATTTGGAATTTTTTGTCACTTAACATTACGAGGCAATTATGTGTCTGCTCTTTCATTATCAAAATAATTTATAGATAGCCAAATCAGGTGGTAACTGATTAATAAGCTAGCAGAAGAGACGACTACACATGGGCGTAGCCAAGGAGGGGCAGGGGTGGGCAGTTGCCCACCCCTAAACATTTATAAAGAGCACAAGGCAGTTGATTTATAATCATTATTGCAATTCACATTCTACATTTCAAAAAAAAAGAAGCTACTATCTACAGCAGATTTGCGGAAACTGATGATATTTTAACTTATAATTTTTATAATTTGTAAAAAATGAAAAAACTATAATAATAATAATAGTAGTTGATTGTGTAGTTAAATTTATGCCCCCCTCTAACTGGAATCCTGGCTACGCCCTTGCGACTACATGTAAAATATTCCCTATAAATTAGAGAAAGCTATCTTGTAGGGGCGAGTAATTATTGTTAAAAAATGAATTTTCACTTTCTATAACTTATCTATTTAATGTTATACACAGCAACAACTAAACGAAGTAAAACAATACAATTATGGTATTAATCGGCTACCATTATCATTATTTAAAGTATCCAACTCTGAAAGATGTTAAAAAAATGCTGTAATGTACTGAGCTAAAAAAAGAAAACGTTACACCCACAAGTAAAACAAAATAACCCCCTTACATGTTAAGAAGTTCGATAATAATTTTTTGCAAATATGGAAAATTCATGAGTTGGGGAAATATCTTTTTGAGGTCTGATTCATAAGGGGTTGCTGTAGATTTCTGGAGGCCAACGTGTAAAACTCGTAGAGATTTTCTTCTTCTTCGTTTGACTAGAAAAATTTCCTGTTTGTCTGGCTACTCTGTTGACGACGAAATATGACTTTTCATTCAACTTCTCGCAGGACTTCCTTTGGTCTTTTTACAATTGGTTTGATGTTTTTGCTTAAATATACCATTCTGTCTGCCTCCATTTTTTCAACATGGTTGTTCTACTCATTTTTTCTTTGCTTCATCCACTGTACGCCTTCGCCTTATATGTATTTCTTTGTTTATTTCGTAACGCTGTTAGTAGTACCTTCGTGTCCTTTGTTTTAATTTTATACTTGGTTACTTTTGTTTCAGTCGTTTTGTAGATTGTCACTTTACTTTCCACACTTATTTTCTTATTACACCATACTGTGCGCAGATGACATCGCTTGATGTTGTTAGGTCCCTTGTTCAAATTTAGTGAATTTTTCGCTAATTTAGCATTTCTACTGTGCGGCAGCTGTTGTTTTAATGTAGCATCCGTGAAAGATTTTTGTTATGGGTGCGACGATGTGAAATTCAGTTATCGATTTCTTTGTTTTGTAAGTTCCTGGCAACATGAGTCATGCGAACAGTAGTCTGAAAGGACATTAATGTCGTCCTACATTTGATTAAATGCAATTAGTGCACACGTAAAAAAACGGCTGGATCAACATACAGGCTGGGAAGCGGCGGGGTTTGGAATTTTAGTTAATTAATCGATATACTCCTTGCGGGCCTCCACCAATCAAATGTGGTGTCACAGGGCACCTGATCTTACCTACTTTCTTCTTCTGAGTCGAAATTAAATGGAGCATCAGTCTTCAAGTTCAGTCATCAGAGACGCAGGGAACAGTCGTGACGTGTTTTCGAAGCTTCGGGCTTGTAATCCTCTCTCTCTCTCTCTCTCTCTCTCTCTCTCGTTACCAAGTTGTAAAAAGTTGTCTAAAGTATCTTGGGGCAGAAGAAAGCGTCTTGCCGTAAAATTACGTGGACAGTTCCGCGTCGGGATTTTAACCTGAGGTTTACGTTTTGGCCTTGAGATTCCATACCAAGGGACAAGTTTCCAAATAGCATTTAATAAGGAATTAGCAACGAATCCGGTGTGTTAAAGGTTTATAAGGAAGTCCGTTTGCTGGATATTCCAGATTCACATAGCACCCATTCCGTACTCTTCTTGGGGATTCTACTAGCGTTTTCCCGATAGATATTGTGCTATAGTCAGTTAAGCGGCCACTTCGCATTTACTGTGTACAGTGTCGTGGTTCGCTCTTTAATAACACTGTTTGACGCCGACAGTGAGTCATAAACCCTCAGTTTTGTCGAGCAATAAGTAGCCTAAGCTTAAATATTTGAGGACAGCCATTTAATATTTTTATAATACTTGCATATACTCAAATTCAATATAATTAGATTAAACTAGCCCTTGCTTTTATTTTATGGTGTTTGAATGCAACCTCCTTTGGTGTGACTTCTTTGTTGTGTAAAGAAGTTTAGCGACTTCAAGAAATTAATCATAGGCAAATCCGTGAAGACAAAGCTGGTGCGTCGTGCAAAACCGCGGTCAGAAAACCCAAAATATTGTTATCGCTTTGGACTTCAAGGGCCAATTCTTTTTCTTGTGTGGATAAAACTGAAGAGGGTCCAAACCTATTAACACTTATCTAATTTACCAGGTCATCGATCTAATTAACTAGTATCGAATTGAACCACAACCTTCCCGACGAGTTAAGCTGGTAAAATGTTGTTACATAATATCCTAATGCCGTTGGAGCCAATGGCACTTGAATTTTACTAATTTGTAGTCTTACAATTCTCAAATTAAGGCTGTGACCTACCCTTGTGTAGTAATTCCCGTTTCAAATGTAACAAATCTGGGAGTACAGCGTGCAGCCTGGATTTGTAGCCTCCTTGACTTTAAAGTCAAACCATGGTGTTTTTATCTTAATTTTATTTTTATTGATTTTTTTCTTAGTGCTCTATAGGGCGCGTGCGTCAAGTATGCATTTCTTTATTTTCTTCTACATTTCCTCCAATGTGTGATCCGTTGTTACATTTTCTTGTCCTAGTTTTTGCTGTAATAGTCTATTAGTGAATGCTGTTTTTTGCTGTTAGACGACGTTACTTTATGATGTTTAGGATGATTTCAAAAGGTATTGCTTATTCTGCGTTTATTCCTTGCACAGAATTCTATTAGCTTTTGACCACCTTCATTTATAACTGGTTCATTAAATGTATGCTTAATTTCTTCTAATGTGTTGTTTCTTCCCGTATCTAGTGCATAAACTGCTACTATATTTGTTTTCTTTCCATTAGGGTTCAAATCAACTAGATAACAAAATTATTTCATTGACGTATTTGACGTCTTCTACATTATTAATGTATTTACTGTGCAGTAATACACTTTCTTTTGCATGTGCTCTTGTACCTTTGTCCACTCGACTATACACAAAGGGATAGTTTCTTCTTATTGCAGTTTATTCGTCCATTCTTTTTGTTTTACTAATGGTACATGGTTATGGCTCTCCATTGAGTTATTATTTCCTGCGCATGGTTATTCCAGGAATAGACGTCCCATGTGGTAAATCTCAGGATTTCCTTATTCTTTATCAGTTGTCTCACTCTAGTCGTCACCTTTTGGTCGGTCCTATTCCGAGGCCATTTATAATTACTTTGAGTATACCTAGTACTAGAGATGGGCGCGTGAGTGAATTTTCGCTCACGTCACGCACGTTTCACGCTTGCTTTAAACATTCACGTTCACGCACGTTCACGCACGTTCACGCACGTTCATGCTCACGTTCACTCACGTTCACGGCGTGACACGCCACTCACGACGTGACACGCAGCTTTTATTTCAAAATTTAAATTCAGATAGAACACAATGTTCAAATTTAAAACCAATGAAAAAACCCTAAAGACAACTAAAAATATGTTTTTCACCTGACATAATTTACGTGATATGTTGCAATCACAATAGTTGACATAAAAAGAAAAAAAATGAAAATTGATTACAATAACTCCCACAAAGGATAAATACTGATTTCTCGCAAATATATTTCTTGCAGCTGTCTTCAAAGACATTACTTTTAATACTAAAAGCTGTCATTGGAATTGACGTTTCCCTTATTGGTATGAGTACAGAAGGTATATGTTGCTAGGCAACACTTTTAATTCGTAGGTTTGAAAGTACTTTTAAGTACAAGGATCGACATTTTCATCGTTAAAGCAAGTATACAAAAAAAACATTACTTTTATTAGAATAATAAGTTCATCTACACATGTACAAAATGAATTATTTTAAAAATATCATCTACACATCTACACAATACATTTTTGGTTTAATAATAAAACGTAATTAACATTTTCAGCGTTAGCCGAGTATAAAAAACAAACCATTACTTTTATTAGAATAATAAGTTCATCTATACATCTACACATTAAAATGTTGATTTAAAAATAATATGTAATCAACATTTTCAGCGTTACGTCGAATTCTCCGCTCTTCTAAAATTCGCCCAGCTGTAGAAAATACTCTTTCGCTTGTAGCGGAACTTGCCGGTATGTTTAAAATTTCTCAAGTTTTTTTAACAGTGGCGTATTTACACTGTTTTTCCAAAATCCTAAAATGTGATCTACATTTCCGAATTTTAATTTAACATACTAATTTAGTTTTGTTTCGACATCATCCTAATCGTCAGAGCTACGTCTAAGTGTAGAAAGATAAGAATCTGATGCTGATGTACCAGTTTTGAGTCGTTTGCTATGTATTTCATCATTATCATCTATAGTTTTATTTGCATTATAATCTTCTCTTTTATGTGAAGGTATGAACTTTAAGGATTTATAATTAGGGTCCAAAAATAAAGCCACATAATGTAACTTGTTTGGCACAATTTGTGATTTAATGAATTTAAAAGTTGCTGCACCCTGCAGTTTTTTATTCGTTACTAAATATTTAACGTGAAATTAACGTGAAACGTGAATCACGCCTTGGAAATTTTCACTCACGTTCACTCACGTTCACGTCACGATTTTCAAATATTAGTCACGTTCACGACGTGACACGCCGTGACACGACGTGACACGACTGTTTTCACGTCACGCGCCCATCCCCACCTAGTACTTACCCCTTTCGGAGGTTGCTAGCTTTGCTCGGGTGGATTTTTATCGGCCTTCTCTGGACCCTTCGGGTTTTGCGTTAACAGGGGTACCTCGTGTAGGGTGCGGCTCTTCACCACACACGACGGTCTTGGGTATGGGGAAGCTAAGGAGCATAAGGTATCTGTGTTATACCTTAGATTAGAAAATTAATCTTAGCTTAGGTTAAACCCACCCCTGGGTAATACCATTGAGCCCCCGTGGCGATTTTATTTAATATAATATCTATAAACATCAACAAGGACCATATAACGGACCCCTGAAGACGCCACTTATCGCTGGTTTTATGAAACTGGCCGAAGTTCCGATTAGAGCAGTAAACTCGCGTCCAATAAGACAGTATTTAATCCAGTTAAAACGGGCATCTGGCTTATTTAAATTATTTATTTTAATATTTATATATATACATATATAGCCACTTTGTGTGTGCACTCTATTGCAGACGTGTTTGCGTGCAGCAGACCAGTTTGCACTTCAAGTGACTGCCGTGTACTCAGTAAGTACACAGTTGCAACACCGCCAAGGGGTTACGCCTGCCGTCAGAGAATCGATATAGGTAGCAGCAGAATTCGTGCGAAATTTCCATACATTCTGCCATTAAAGGTTGATGACGTATGCTACTCGATTGGGTTTCAGGGCGAGCCTAACTCGGTATATTGCAGTTTAGAGCCACGAGCGTAGGGTAACCTGATACAGGAAATGTTTGTTCTGAAGATTTCCCGATCATAAAAGCCTTACATTAATATACAAATCTATACATACGCAAATCGCGATATCGGGTTTCTATGCATACAATCACTACGACGAATTTCGATGCATTTTAATATTTACAGATAAAAACCGTTTTTAATGTTCTTTAAATGTAAATATATGCTTGATACAGTTATTATAGAATTACTTGCAAATACGTGTAGTTACCCGCTATTGCGCGTTAATTATCCCCATTCGCATTTTAATACTGATGTGGTTAGGAATGGCCATTTATTGTAGGGTTCCTGATTTTCTTTATTGTTTTGTGTATGCATTTAAAAGGTAATATACCTGTGTTCATTGATGTTATAAAAATGGTTTTTATTTGAGTATTTTTAAATTGCAGTCAGTACAAGAGTTTGTTTTAGGACTTCCGATCAACGAACTGATGTAGTTAAGACTGTCATGTGTACTGAGTACGGGCGCATAAACAAAGGCAAAAAATATACAAAAGTACTAAGGCCTACTACATCTGTTAATCATAATTTAACGTCCCTACGAAGGAACCCATTTCACAGAGTAGCAATTGTGCCTGCACGATCAAATCTGGTAAGCGAATGCTTTTACGAAAGTTTGTCAAAAACATTAATAAAGTGCAAATAAATTAAGCCCACGCAGGCATATTTGTTCAGACTAATAATCATATGGTGTGCTAGTAATTTACATTAAATTATTTTTCATTCATTTTGCCAAAATGCAAATCACGCGAGTATATTTTCCAAATGATTAATTGGTAACAATCGATTCATAAATAATGAAGTACAATCACGCAAACAAATCGATTAAGTGCCACTGACACTAATCATAACGGATAATTGTTCTTTTGCATACCACAAAATTTTATATGACCTGTGACTAATAGTATAAACTGTTAATGTAGTAATGAGTACTGAAGCGGTGCGTTGTTAAAATAAAGTTTATATGAATATTTTGCTGTATTTATACTGCTAAACTTGTTTGTAAATTGCTCATGACATTGTGTACAACACATAAACTATTTAAATAGCAACTTTTAAACGAACATGCAAGCTGTCGGTGTGTCTTAACGGAAAACCCGATTTTCAGTTATGTTCAGTTTCCTAGAAACGAATATTTACCTGCCTACTTAAATTATTAAATCTTTAAAATTAATGTTACTTGGTTTGCATTTGCAAAATCAGCGCATAGTTGAATCCAATGACACCAGAGCCAGCACATCTTATTTACAGAAATATCATAGCTCATTTATCATATCTTCACCTATCCTCCGAATAAAAATATTTAAATTTGTAAAATATGCGTTTGTGGAAATTGGAAGCAATACGATTGGTTGTAAATGTTATTCTGATCAAGAAATATACCGAAAATAAATTTGCAGTGCTTCCGGTGGTCACAATTTTTACACGAATTTTAAAAATCTAACGTTTGTTTTTCAAAGCGAAATTCTACCAATTAAGTCAAAAGCAACAAATCACTTTACTCATAAATATTATAAAACTACCCTAGGTTAATAAAAATGGACTTCATCATTTTAAAGGATTTTAAAGCACAGGTTAAAGCTTTTTTGTCAATCCAGGGCTATATTTTCATACATTTGATCAATTTTAAATTGAACCTGAAAGACGAGTCTTCACCAGACCTTTTGGAAGCAATAGTGTAGACCAGTTTTTTAACTTCCTAACTAGCCTATTATAGTTAGAAAAACAATAATGAGAATCTCACAGTCAAAACGACTTGCATTACAAATAAGCTTTGTGTCCCGAAAACGAAAACCGTAGAACTTTTATAGTGCAATCACCTTCGTCTTCGATTTAAACCAAAAAGTAGATATATTTTAATGTAAAAATAAAACTATCACATTTTTATTTTTTATCCAAAGAGAGAATTTTAGCTAATTGGTTGTTTACCCCTTTACTAATTTTTCTTTTTGTAGCAATTAGTCGTGTCAAAATACATTTTAAAATAAATTTACACAAATTAGGCTTCGTTAACTTATTTAGCTTCTTCAGCTATAATTTTAGTATTAATGGAAATTTTTAATAAATGACATAATCTTTAATCTTTTTACATTAGAAAACGTCTAGAAAATCTCGAAATATATAGGCTGATTCATTAACTTCTTTACAAACCTTGGCAATGAAAAGCAGATTTAATTTCATGAAGAAAATCTCATATAAACGTATGTCCTATCCCTGCATTTAAATATCCATTAAATACATTTATAGGTAATGTGTAAATAAGCCACCCCAAACATTTACACTAAATCTCTGCTGAAAATTACGCATTCTGGTCGCATGTGGATTGTTAAAAGGCCAAACATGGTCATTATGGAAATTATTAATACCGCCTCTTGAAAAATTGGATTCATCTGACCATATAATTTTTGAAATAAAGTTTTATCTTAGACGTGTGGTTGTAAAATCCAGTGACAAAAATTTAATCGCAGTTTAGCATCTCTGTGATGCAATGCTTGTACACTTTGTCGATGATAAGGGTGCAGGATTTCTTGATTTATTGTTCGCAATACAAATCTTTGTGATAGCCCCAAATTTTGTGCTATGCCTCTGGTACTAATTTTCGGTTTACGTTTTCACGATCTTGAACATTTACATCATACGTTTATATGAACATTTCCTCATGAAATTAAATCTAGTTTTCATTGCCAACATTTGTAAAGCGGCTAATGAATCACCCTGTACATATAAAATATTTTCATTTTTGTTCGAAGCGTATTAATCAAAAAGTTGTTAGGTTGAATAGCTATTATGATACTTATAGCTTTTGATCTAACGATTAACATTACCTTTCCCATAAGTTTCAGTTTTTATCTTTTCATTATTGTCTCCTTTAAAATCCTTGTTCCAATTTTGATATTAATCTTGCAGTGTAGTGTACACTGTTTTTCTCCTTATTTATAAAAACTTTTTTGGACATACACAAGCATCTCAAATTACAACATCTAACATTTAAAAAAATGTTTAGGAGTTTATCCTGTTTTTTGGTTGTACGATTGTGTTTTCGTTTTGTATATGGTTTAAATTTAATATCTGGTTTCACTGTTTCTTGTTTTTTCTTTTATTTGTTTTATTATGTTGTATTTGTTAGTTTAACGTTTTTGTTGTTGCAAATTTATAGTGTTAAGCTGATTTGTACTCTGATCCCTGGCTGCAAGGTAACGTGGTAAAAACCAATTAGCTCAAATTCTCTCTATGGATAAAAAATAAAACTGTAATTGTTTTATTTTTACATTAAAATAATCAAAAACAGTTGTAATCAATGTAAAATATTGGTCTATTTTTGGAAATAACGAAATAGGTATATACAACTTTCGCATTACAGCATTCCCTAAATTTGGTGAAAATTTTAAATAAATTGCAACTAAACATTTTGTATTTACCACCCGACCTATACTTAAAGAGAAACTTTAGAAAAGATCAATAATTTCTGAGGAGGTAAGAAAGATATGCTGTAAAAATCGCTTTGCTTATTTTGTAGTTTTAACCATTTTTTCATCGTGAAATAGTTTTACTACATCTTATAGAAAAACAGTTTCGCTTATGCTTGAAAGAGTAAGCAGTGCAAGGTAGTTTTTATTGAGTTCGTATATCTAATATTTAGGCACGTGTTTTTGCAGTTGTAGATAAGTTACCAATAGTTTCCGTCCCTATTGCGGCAACTGAATACAGCCTTAATGCTTTACAGGGAATAAGGGCGTAAGCACTTTATACGGACCAGAACATTTCCGTAATGTGTATGACGAAAAGTAAAAAAAAAAGTTATTTATTAAAATATATTCTCGGTAAATGTTTATTTGAATGGCTTGTTGAACTGCAAATCTGTCGACGATATATCAATCCAGAACAACATGGAAGTTCAGATTTTGTGAACGGTGTTGTTCTTTTTAAATACATTTTGCTTGTCTGGCATTATTGACGTACAACATGTGCCCAATAATTTTTTTTACTTCCTTTTCTGAAAGACGAAGGAAGTATTGTAATCACGAAAAAATCACCTTCCGAGATTTCTTCAGATCTTCACGTTTCAAGGTCCCTGGATGACGAAAAAAGGTTCTCTTAATTCAGGCTGTCTTTTGCATACATATTGTACATCCACCTTGCATGAAACCGGTACAATTTCATACAAATATATACTGGGTGAGCACCATAAAAAATAAAATTTTGTTTACTTTTGGGTTAATTTTGAAATAGAAAGAAGTAACAACATTCACATAGGTCAGGCTTTACATTTGCCGAAAATAAGACTCAACCGATACAGAATAATGTCACAAAAGAGTAAAAACGTTTCAACAATAAAAAGCATTCCCTTAAATTGAGACCCGCGCCGCCCCCATTTCTAATAGCCTCGGTGGCGCAGTTCGACTGTGGAAGCAGTTACGATTTCTATGCAGGTGTGGTTATTCGCGCTATGCAGATGCGGCGGGTCAAACCCCAGCGGGTTACATTTTCGTCTATTTGAAAATTTATTAATTTATTAAAAACGTGAAGGTATTTTGATTCGTTACTTAATTTGATTTTTAAAATTATTTAGTGTCACAATGTCGACGAGGGAAGTTTTGGGTAAAGCCTTTTACAGATTTTATTATTGGATAAAGCCCTTACCATGTATTTGATGTTAAATGGCGAGCAGCTATATGCATTAACGTGGTTTTTAAATTGAAAGTCCTCGCTCAATATATATTTGTTTCTTTAATATTAAAATAACATATTAAAGGACATAGTATTTTTCTACTTTCTACTCAGCCCTTCTTAACCTCGGCGAGTGCAGTACATTTTATATTAATATTGATATTTATTTACTTCCATAAAACAATACATGTATAGGAATTGTCACAAAATATAACGAGTATGTATTTACAAGTAATTACAAACATAATTATAACATGTATTCGTGGACAGCATAATAACATTTTACATTTAAAAACAATATCAATTTGGTTTTGAATTCTTGAAAGCTAGCACAGTTTTTAATGTCCCTAGGTAACAAATTGTACGCTTCAACTGCTGCATTCTGTGGAGACTTAAATCCTACTACGTACTTATTAAACGGTAGGTACATGGTAATTATTTTTTATGCGAGTATCAAAATTGTGAATAGTAGAATTTTTTACAAAGTTATTTTGATTATTATAGGCATATACACACAATTCATAAATTTATAATGCAGCTACAGTAAGAATGGTATACTTTTTAAAGTAATCCACGCAACTGGTAGTAGAACTAATTTTGGCGATACATCTAACAAAACGCTTCTGTAGTATAAATAACTGGTTAACTTGTGTGGACCAACCCCAAACACAAATACCATATCTAAGACGGCTACCAACATGAGCATGGTAATAGTATATTACAGCCCGAGATGGGAAGTGTTTCATTACTGTCGAGAGATTAGTTAGCTGATTGAGACGCGAAGCGTCGAAATCAGCTATTATCTCGAGACTAAGGAAACTTCCTGTCGAGGTTTGTATACTATTTTATTCGCAACCACTTTATTCTAAACAATAATTGGAAAAATTATTATATTATGATACGACAGGTTGTGACGCGCATGAATGGATCAACGAGATTCCCAGTGTCCCTACCTACTCAGCGGTCGGGAATGTAGGTACTTCCCGCACTCACTTCTCGCACTTGAGCGGGAAGTGAGTGCGGGAAGTAACGGGCTGAAATGTACGATTTCCCCTACTCAAATAAGGTCAGGAATGTTAACATTACATAGGTAGGTATATGGTTGCGAATAAACATTAATTAAATGCTTATCTGTTAGTACAGTGCGCCATTTTTGAAATAAGTATAGAATAGATCGTAGTTTGGCAACTAAATGTTCACAGTGAGGTCTCCACGTTAAACATTCGTCAACGTGCAACCCTAAAAATTTGATACAGTCTGTGTTTGTAATTGAACGCACATTTATTTGAATATCCAGATTTCTACAATCTTTTTGCCTATTGTAAAATCTCACAAAATTTGTTTTTCCTGCATTAAGAAATAGCGAGTTGTTACAGAACCAGTTATACAGAACATCCATGACGTTATTGCATTTAGTTTCCAACAATTCATGTTTCGATTTAGACACGATAATAGAAGCATCGTCTGCATACAAGGTAAATAAAACACCATCTGTTACTTTATCCAGATCATTGACGTACAAAATAAATAGAAATGGCCCCAAAATGGAGCCTTGGGGTACGCCCACACATATATTAACTTAATTGGAAGTTACAGTGGACTTAACGCTGTTGTCAATATTTTGAACAGACACATATTGTTTGCGGTTGTTAAGAAAAGAGCTTATCCAGGTAAGTGCGGTACCCTCTATGCCATAATAATTAATTTTACTTATAAGCGTCTGAATATCAACACAGTCAAATGCCCTACTGAGATCACAAAAGATCCCAACAGGACATTCATTTTGTTCGATAAGGTTAGTTAGAATATTATAAAAAGAATATACTGCAGCAACAGTAGATCTATTCACAGGAAAACCGTATTGATTTTGAGACAAGATGTTATTGCTTTTCAAAAAATACAAAAGCCTGTTCAAATACCAATATTCCTACACCTTAGAAAATACAGAAGTAAGCGTTATAGATCTATAATTTTCGGTTACAGTTGGATCACCTTTTTTGTACACAGGTATGACTTACCCTACTTTTAATCCGCCAGGGAAGACACCAGTACAAAAAGAAGTGTTGATCGGATACACTAGGGGCTTCACAATAGTATGTGTTTGAGAACAGCAGCGTACACATCATCTGGACCGCTAGACCAGTTGTTTTTAATATTTTTACAATTTAGTTCCAAACACTCATTTTCAGTAAAAGGATACAGCATTCACTTATTGATAGGCCTAGCGTTGGCAGATAATGTACTAATGTTTCTATTCGGCACTTGTGGTATTTGATTGGCAATATCTACAGCAGCATTTTTGAAAAACTCATTAAAACTACTAGCTACCAATGTCTCGTCGCAAATAACTTCTAAATTACTTTGACTTTTATTATTAGTTGAAAGCACAGACACCACTTTCCAAATAGACTTAGTTTGATTATCGGAATTAATAATTATTATTTGGTAATATGCTTTTATATATATAACTTCATTGAGCTGCCTTTGACTCGGACTGCATTTTATTGACATTCTATTTTTTGATATTCCAGTTCCAGTTGAATATTTCTTTTTGAATATTAAAATAACCCATCATAAGAGGTAGTGCTCTTCTGTTTTCTCTAATACACCTTCCTAGAACCGCCCATGATTCTGCGTGCAACTTAGCAACATAGTTTATGTTATTCCACTTCATTGGCAATATAACTTTAGCTGTGCAAAAAATATGTACCCCTTGTTATTCTGTACAGGCTTTGAGTATGAATATTTTTACCAGTGTGCAGAATATTTAGTTACAAAAAATTATTATATAAGATATTGTCATTTTTTAATCTCTCAAAAGAACTAGCAGGAAAAAGCTTCAGTAATAATGTGTTTAATCCATTTATTGCAGAAAATAAATACAGTATCCTTATTTATGTGTATCTGTGTTATTTTGTAGGTACACAAAAACTAAGTAAACAAACAAGTTTGAAGTAAGTAGGAAGAGAAAAAAGTTTAAACAAGCGCTAATATTAACAATGCATAGTATGGTGTAAATGCAGTACACAGTTATCAATTAACAAAACCGTAACAGTAAGATTTCTTAAAGTTAGTGCAAATTGTCCATTAATACAGAAATTGCTTAGGTATAATGGCACAATTTCTTTACATAGAAGCAACAGCAATTTTATATGAAGTAATAAAGCAAATCTATGCGTAAATTTATAATTACGCAAGATATTTAGTACTAGGTTGTAAACTCATAACGTGCAAGTAAATAAACTCGAAGATCACATTTTTCCATGATGTATTTTTTTTCACAGTAATATTAGTTGGTACACTTAATAAACTGCTCAACTACAGGTCTAAAGAGTAGCTTCAGCACTGCGAAAACATTAAGTATTATAGTGCACCCAGAATGTGTAGTTCAAAACGTGACCACCGAACTTCTGTAGATGGCGCCAAGTGGACAAGCCGCCACTGTGCTAAAATGCTTGGAAATTTTGCAAAGTGGAAAATCGCCACCTTTCGCCAAAACCAAATAGCGCATGAAGGTGCTCGGGACCTTAGCAACAACTTTGCCCCCTTTCAAAATTTCGATATCTGTAGCCGTTCGAAAGTTACAGGCGATCCAGACAGACAGACGGACGGACAAAACGTTCGCATAAGTACGCTGAAGCTACTAATAAGGCTCAGTCATTTATTAATGTATTTTACTGCTCTCAGATATTAAAAAAATAATAATGCGGTTCCAGCCTTTTAAAATTTTATTCAAGCTTTTCACAGTTTAGCAGATTCTCCAATGTGAAATGTAAATTTACATTTTGCAATTGTAGACTTTTTACGAATTAGTTTTTGTGTTCGATTTGTTTTCCTCCGAATTTAAAGTTTGAGCACCTGGTCAAGTAATAAATCCCAATAAAGAGTATTTAGCGTTAATAAATTGCCGAGGAGATTGGTGCAACCGATTCTAGAATTTGAGTTTTAGATTGAGCTTTTCCATTAGTTGACACTAAACTACCAAAGCATCTTAAAAGTACATTTTATAAGTCCTTTTATGTCACTTAGGTGTGGTCAATTAGCAGATTTTAACTTTACATATTTTTCTATCAAATTGTTAAATTTATTCTTTTATTTTTGCATTTCTATAATTAAGATTCAAATTGAAGTATTTTATTTAAACACGAACATTTACATAAAAAATAGCTATTTGTGCAATAAGTGCTAAAAGTGGAATTTATGCACGGGACACGAAAATTATGAAACGAAGCCGAAGGCTGAGTTTCATAACATGTCTCGTGCATAAACACTTTTAGCACGAGTTTGCACACAATATTTTTTCCAAGGCCTTAAATTTACTGTTATTACTCCATAAATGTCGATTTAACCAAGATTTGCATTTATGGCAGTTATAATTTATGTCATAAGAAAGAGATGGCCGTGACGCGCAGGTTAATGTTTCTGCAGCCAGTAGCTGTCAATGTTAGTTATCAAAGGTAATTATAAATGTACACATTTTACTTTAGTCATTACATAATTGCTTTAATAATTTAAAAACAGTTTACCCCTAACGAAATAAGTAACTAGAATAACTTTATAACCTCACTTCCAGTTCAAAATTCTAAATTCTACACCAGCTGTTTACTTTTGGCACATAGGCTTATATCACTTTTAACACGCTGATTTATAAAACGTCACTTTTTAGTGAAATAAGCTAGCGCTAAAAGGCCTGCTTTTGTAGTGGTCGTAGATTTTTTTTTAAATTCTGAGCAAGGTATTGGCTTTGTCAAAATCACTACCAACAAAGATGTTAATTAGAATATTCACAGAGCATTCGAAATCTGAATATGATGGTAATTTAATTTACTTTATAGTAAAAATATAGCGTTACTGAATTTTTTATCTTTCGAAATTTTGTTTTTTAAGTTTGATCATTCTGCATTTAATTAATTTTATTACAATAATTCTAATTGCTTTTTTATTTTGAAATAATATACACTACTAAGAATTAAAGTTCAATAGACATTTAAATGTACAATTAATACTTATTACAAAACAAGTAGCTTCTGGTACCTGTGTGCAGCTTAATGATCCTGAAGTTGACTTTATTAATATCAATTCCGTGCACGCTAAACGAGAGGATACTGTTGGTTATCAGAAACAAGTTACCCTCGGAATCGAAGGAAAAACTATCCGGCCATTTAATGATTTCGCTGTTTTGTTCCACGATCGCAGCATCGCCGAGGGGTTTCGACGTATCCCATTTTCCGACAGCGTCTAATGGCAGTAGACCGTAGTAAATATTACCCTTTTCATCGCACATCATTCCTCCGGATTGGGCTCGCTTGCTCCCGTGGTCGGTGATGTATTTTCCGACGCCGCTTCTCGCCAGTTCGGGCTTTTTCAAAACCGCTGTGCTAATCGAGAAGATGTTGAAGCCGCTCTGCGGCATGTAGAAGAAGGTCCTGTCGTCGCCGCAGTTGGGCGAGAGGGCGACGCCGTTAATGGGCTCGAGCCCCCTTTTAACGACGCCCTGCGCCGTGAAATTTTCCGCGCGCGGGTCGCCGTGCATGGTTTGATCCCTAACTTTCCAGGCCTGATTCAATTTTCTACTATAAACAAAGATTCCGGGATCCACTTTGGTCGTGTCTGACATGTACGCGAAATCTCCATCTACGACGATGTCGTTGAGAAAACACCCCTTAGCGTGGGGGCAGAGTTCGTCCGGGACGACGAAGTTTCCAGCGACGATTCCGCCCTTATTTAAGTCCAATAAAATAATCCTCGGCGGACAGTCCGTGGCTTTGTCGACACGGCGGGCGTCCAACACCCACATAATTCCTTCCTCGTCGATCTCCATGCTCAGGACGTTCTGTATTGTTTCGCAACCCTCGCCGGAATTCATCTCCCAGCTGGGATACGGTGCCAGGAGTGGATTTTCCTTTTTGGCCTTCAGCGGGATCGAGGCAAGCGTTACTCTGGCCGATTTTTTCACTCTGGGGAGGGCTAGATAGATTACATCCTTATAGATTTTAATTCCTGCTATGACGTCTCCGCCCGGAACGTACTTTGCTTTTTCCAGAGCCTCCGGCGATTCCCAAGTGAAATTTATGAAATTCCATTGAAAAGCTACGCTGAACTTTTCACTCGATTTAACCGCGTTAATTTTCGTTGCGAACAACAAACTGCAGAGCAAAACTGCACTGTGCACTATCATCGTACTGTTATATCAAATCTCGCCGGCTTGGTACTAAGCTGTAACCGCATAGGAGTCAACCTACGATTTCTAATAGTAGGCGAGTCAAGGCCAACTAGCTAATGGCAAGCAAATGTAAGTTTATTTTCAGTGCCGGATCATTAGTAACCAGTGGCGGGTATTTATTTCAAATGTAAGCTGAAATGAAATTACAAAATGTAGGAGTGGAAATACGGTAAAGCAGCTATGGTCAAAATGTAGAGCTAAACCCTTTCACCCCAAAATGCAATCATAGCCGTTTAAAGTTCCGCTATTGTTTGTTTATTTGTTTGTTGTGAACTAGATCTGGTCATACGGAGTACCACGTAACTTAGACATCGATTGTTGTGGTTATATGGTCCAAGTCCTACTTAGTATTTTGCAGAGATTAAGGAGTTCCAACCTTAGCACGGAATCTTTTACATGCCTGCACATTGCAGTAACACGGGACCCACGATTTTACATCATTTTCGAATGATGACATTCTGCAGACATTTGTAACAACATTTCTTAATTTTAAAAACCTTACCGGGATCGGGAATAAAACTCGGGACCGGCTACGCTATTATAATTCACTCATTAGTGTACATAAATCCCATTTATTTCATCCAATGTATTGTACAGATTTTTTTCTCAAGTTCTGCTTTAGTTACAGTCTCTCGAGTATATTTTTTATCTATGAGTCCATGTGTTTCTACCTATTTCAGATTCTGCTTTACTCTCCACCTCTATTTCTTCTTTTCTATATCTTGGCCTTGCTTTTAACCGTTCCATTTTGTCAAAAGTGTTATCATTCTGTTGTTCTCTGATCTTTGAATATGTTCGTACCATCTGAATCGTTGTACCTTTATACTCTTCTGCAATTTTTAATGGTTTCGCTATTTATAACTTTCCGATAGTAAACAATTCAGTAACAGTATAGATAACAAGATTTTCCCCGTCATTACACCACAAGTTTTTCTCTGGGTCCAAGAAATCACCCAAAAAAGCAATTGCATAAACAGCAACCATATAAATCACCCCCATTCAAATTATATAGTCAAAGATATAAACTTTTAGAAATACTGCAAAGCTATTTTTTTATAGGTTAAACTATATAATAGTACATTGTGTATCTAGGACGAAAGGCGTAACATTCCCAGACAACTGTGAATATTATGCCGCGCCCAACAACACAGGAGTCTGGGAATGTTGATTTTTGTCCAAGATACACATAATATTTTTCCGCGAATCGATACGAGTAATTAAAAAAATTAGGAAATACTCGTAGTACTCGAATATTCCCTGCCTAGGCCGGGAATATTATTCCTGTACAGTTTTATTGTAAATTACCTAGCAACGGCAGATGTAATGGAATGTTTGACTTTGCTCAACAAAATTTTGTCAATAATGTGTCAGTTCTAGTACGATTGGCGGAAAATATTTTTATACTATTTTTGCAGCAAGTTGTAATTTCAATTTTGTATATTATTAGTAAGATCTTTAGTATCTTTAATGTAAGTCAGTATCATTTTTTTTGCCATAATCTGTTTTGTTTATTCAAACTGTTGTATAAGTTTTATCGGTTTTCCTTACTAACATTGCTTAATTATTTTTAAGTTGTTTTTAATATTATGTTATAATTCCTTAATTTATGAAATGTTTCAGCAAGTTGTAATTTCAATTTTGTATATTATTAGTAAGATCTTTAGTATCTTTAATGTAAGTCAGTATCATTTTTTTTGGCCATAATCTGTTTTGTTTATTAAAACTGTTGTATAAGTTTTATCGGTTTTCCTTACTAACATTGCTTAATTATTTTTAAGTTGTTTTTAATATTATGTAATAATTCCTTAATTTATGAAATGTTTCAGCAAGTTGTAATTTCAATTTTGTATATTATTAGTAAGATCTTTAGTATCTTTAATGTAAGTCAGTATCATTTTTTTTGGCCATAATCTGTTTTGTTTATTAAAACTGTTGTATAAGTTTTATCGGTTTTCCTTACTAACATTGCTTAATTATTTTTAAGTTGTTTTTAATATTATGTAATAATTCCTTAATTTATAAAATGTTAAAAATTAAAAAAACCCTAAACCTAAAACTTACCGAACTGATATTGAAAGATAGACAGTATTCGACACAAAATGTAATAAAAAGAATAAATCAAAATTCCATTAAAATTAACAGCTAACCTTAACAAACCTAATACAGATTATCAGACCATGCTATACACAATTGTAATAATTTCAATTTTAACTT
Organism: Agriotes lineatus; assembly: GCA_940337035.1. Lineage (NCBI taxonomy): Eukaryota > Metazoa > Arthropoda > Insecta > Coleoptera > Elateridae > Agriotes > Agriotes lineatus. The sequence goes on from OW679199.1 coordinate 73,603,238, forward strand.
ATCCAAAATTCTACAAAAATTATCCAATTTAAAAATCGTTAATTTATGAAATATTAGAAATTAAAATGCCGTAAATCTGTAAATTACCGAACAAACACTATAAAGTTGAATACTATTTACTATAATTAAAATTAATATATCGTGTGTTAAAAAAAAACAACTCATTTAGGGTAGGCCTTGGAAAGAAAGATAGAAAACCTAGTCATGTCGTAACTTAAGTCTGCAGGTGAATGCCAGATTGCATTGTGTTTATGAAAACATCTGTCACTGTGACAGGTAAAAGTTTACACTGCATTAAGTTTAATTGTATCACGCAAAATGAAAAATAAGATGGCATTGACACAACAATAACGAGTGCAATAATCATAACGGTCAATAAATGGTTTATGTTAAGTGTTTTGAATATTTTTAGGAAAATATTTCAAGGACTTGGTGGTTCATTTGCATCAATGGGTATATCTCAAGTTACGGCAAACTTCAATTTGATCATGGCATGCTGCGAATGAGTTTATTTTTTGAAACACACGTTATAATTAATTCGTAGGAAATTTTATTAAACCTAATCATATTAGCTTTCCATAAATGCAAGGTCTTAAACACACTGCATTTATTTCATAATTGTAATAATGAACAATTGCATACATCAAAAATTCGGCGCTGTCTTAAGTCGTATCTCGTTTCAATATCAGTCATCGCCAATACCAACGCAATATGGACCATAAAATTCTTTTAGATGAAACTTCTATTATCTGCAAATCCCCATTTTTCTTGCGCAGAAAGATGCGCGAAGTCATTGAGATTTACATACACCCTAATAATCTCAATCGGAACGAAGGCTTTCCTATTCCTTCTATGTGAAAAGTGCGACGATACTTGCCTATAAATTTTCGCTTTTCTCATTACGATCGTTAGAAGAGTTTCGGGTCTGGCGTGGTGTACACGTTGAGTTACCGTGCTCTTCTATCGCTTCCCTTGCAAAATAGTTTCGCTTTTGGAGTGGTTTATACCTTGAGTTACCGTGCTGTTTTATTTTTCTCCTGATGAAGACCTTTACGAAAGTTGGCGAAACGTTGAGTTTTTCGATAAGCTATACTTAAAACTTGTTTTACGCGAGCTTGTTTCGCACAATGAAACAACTCAAGAGTTAGATACGCTGGAGCTTAATGCCCTCGGCTTTTGGACTGGAGTCGCCTCGCTTAGCAGGATTAAGCGAGGCTAACGGTTGCTTTTTGAGTCGCTTGAATCAATTCTGAAAGCGAAAGAAACTGCACGGAGGTTCTCTTATAATCTTCTCACTTCCTTCAGCCAGGAAAACCTAAGTGGGGAAAACACCTTGTGCGATCAGCTAAGTCTTGCTGCAACCATGTGGTTTCATGTAGCCGCTTATTGAAACCCCATGGCTTTTGTGGTGGAGATAGCTTCGTGGAAATAAAAACATGTGTTTAGCATATTTCTAATCTAATTGCAGAAAAGCAATGGTTTTCAAAAATATTTTACGTTGGAATGGAGTATAAGCGCTGAACGATTAAATGTTTTAGCAATATTACAACAATTTTATGGCTTATTACACTAACTAGTGTTCTAGATTTTTGGAAAACAACTTAGGAAAAATATTAAATCGAAAAATTTAAACAAGGACACTTAATGTTAGAATATGCTACAGCATATTTTCAAAATGTCCTTCAGCTCCAATATACCGGGTGGCCATAAATATCTGAGATCCCGGTAGCCATGGAATTAGCTACTTATAAATGTTGGTTAGCATTATATTTCAATTACGATAAGTATTGGTACCTATGTAATGTAATAAAATGCAATAAGAGGAGGGGAATGTGCCCCGGATTCTGCAGTTTAGCCTACGACTCGATTATAAAAATCTCCTGTTCTAACTCCATTACTTATTGCAATCTGTAATAATTTTTGACAGATAGGAATTTCAGTTGTGATGACATTAATGACATTTAGTTTAGTTGGATTCATCACTTTAATAAAGCGGTGTTGATTCCAAAGGTAATGTGATATCAGATATTTATGGCCACCCGGTATTTTGTTGCTCGTAATTGCTTGTTGAACACGCTCAAGCATATGTTGGGCAATGGTTGCTGCTGTCACTTGAATCTTGTTTGTGAATTCCTCTTTCTTTTCTACTGAATTAAATAAACTATCGTTTTAGCTTGTATATATTATATCTGATATCCTGCATTTATGATTTAAAAATATCTATTAGTTCGAAATTAATTTAGAAGGTGTTCAATCTATTTTTGTTATATTTAAATTATGTTTTTCTTTACACACGATATTATTCTGTTAAGTTATGTTACTATTGTAGACCATTATACAAATAAAGCAAATAAGGTCGAAAAATGACAGTGAGCTGGATTAAGATGTTTCAGTACAATAAGTGACGATATCCAAAGATAACGTATGTCCCATAATTTTTGAGAAAAAACAATCTGTTGTAGCTTATTTCTAGGAAAAATGCTTTCAGTCTGGTTGGCGTTAAGGAGCATGGACCATTAATTTTAATCTGTATAAAAATCGCAATCAAATAATATTACAATGCAGTATTTTGTCTATTCTGAATCGAAATTAATAGAACCTGAAAGCACTAGCTATGCAGTTTATAGTATTTTTGTGCAAATTGTTTCTTATCAATTTCACCTTTAAGCAATAGAAATTAACTTTACTTGCCAATAAGAACAATGCCATTGTATTGTCAACGTAAATTACAGTATTTCAGCAATATAATTGTATCCAAACATGTTGCTGAGATTAACTTATACCAACATCAATATTCCTTGATATGCTTATCTTCTATCGTTGGCTGTGTTTAACTAAATTCGGTAGTTTGGGTTCGGCAACGCAGGAAAGCTTAAGGTACGATAAGTTGAAACACCCTGAAAGGTACAGACGCAAAACCTTTGGTAACGGTTAATTTGGAGCCTTCAAATATTTGTTTTGGAAGTCTAGCACGAGCAAGGGTTAGATTGGTTTCAATTGGTTACCACTTTATGAACTCTGATCGTTAATGTCAATATTTTCTATATTGTTGTTATTGCTGTGTTTAGTACGTGCTGTAGACGTAATTCGTTTAAGGACGTTTCTTCCAATTTGTTTTCACAATTTACTGTAATACGCCGATGAATAGCTTTTTTGATACACCGACTTTATACTCTTGTAATATTCTAGGAAATTTGATATCTGTATGCATTTGTGCAATATTTAATTTCAATATGGAAAATATCTGTTTTCATCTATATTTAACTATAGCGAATATTAACGATTGTCATACAAGTGTCAATTATGTTGAGAACGTACAACGTAAATTAATATATGAATTACATACGCCTGCGAATACGCGTTATTAACTGATTTCAAACTACAACCGCAATCAAATTAAATCATAAATTGAATTAGCGGTTGTATTATCAGGCTGTCGCCATTCTCAAATTGTCAAATAACTTTAATGTAGCTTTGTTCATTCGATCTGCATAACAAGAAACATGGGAGAAGCTGACTAGCGTTTTATGTTTACTTAGGTGTCTGCGTACAGTCTTGGAAATACGTACACTAGATTAGTATAGCAGTTGAGAGAATTCTATTTTAATAACTATAAATTTTTGGAACTGTTAAAAATATGAAATAGAGTTGATAATAATAAAAAATTCTGCTAAATAACTGTGGTTTGTACAAAATACGATAACATTGCACTCTTATGCATTCTAACAGCGAAACTGTTGTATAAAACAAATGTTTTAATTTCTGGATATGAAATAATTTCAATAGCTATAATCCACTATAACGCGTACAGTAATTTGATTTAAATTCATACAAAATGTCTTAAGTACATACAACTTTTCCAGGGATAATACGATAGTTCCTTGTAGATAAAAGGATTTATGATGTACTGTCTCGGCGTTAATGACAGCTAATAAATTCTAAAACACCTAATAACTGAATACCATTAATGCATTCTTTGAAGCATGGTAAACTCTATTGCGGAGGTTCAGCTAACAATTTTCTAAGAATAGAACTGTTATACAACACATGCAATAATTTACTTCAAAATTTGCTTTTCAAATGCACTAAAGTGTATTATTTGATTTCCAAAACTGTGAAATTATTGTATTTACGAGTAGTACGAAGTGTAGTTGTAGCACTTTAAAGGGAATTGATAGAAAATGGAACAGGATATAAGAATAACTGTACTCACTATAAAGCAAGGTAGTTCCTTAATGTCCTTAATGCTTAGAAATAGTCCTCTAGCAAAGCTTTCAAGACAGGTGGTTGGTTGGTTCAGGGTCAATTCAATTCCCCCAACTGGGGGCAGGCTGGACCTTGCGTCCCTCTTCAGCCAAGAACAGGAATTATAGGGTGGGTGAGAGAAAGGAGGGATGGAGAATGGAAGAAAGGTCAGGAAAGGTGGAGAATTACTGCCCCAGCATTCGTCTTAGCGAAGGTACTTTGTTGACTCATGGTCCAGTAAAGTTAAACATGAAAAGGAGGTAGTGCTTGCAAAAGGTCCGGTCGTTCTGAATTTGTTATATGTTGTTAGGACCTAAACCAATATTAAAAAACCAGATTTGCAATTTCCAAAGTGCTGTGCCAGCTGCGGTGTATCCAAAAAACCATGACATTTTCTGACTTTTTTCAGTTTTTTCTCAATATCTCAGTGCAGGAAGGGTCTGACCGGTATAGTCACTCTACATACTACAAGTAGACTAAATTTGCTACAATTTGAAGCCAGGGCGAGCTCTATACAGCCATTGGTTCCCAAGATAACCAAAAACAGTTATAAGTGGATTTTGGGGGAATTCAAATAAACTGTTCTCACGTCTTTTTATGGTTTTATTTATCAAACCTACCAGCTACGTCCCTAGCCACTTTGGGAAGAACGTCTCCATCGTTTTTGACGGCTACCCCGAAGATGCTACAAAAAAAAAACCACCAAAACAGCGGAACGACTCCGGCGCTACGCAGCTCATTCCAGCTGCGAATTGACGTTCGATGAATCCACAGTAATTCAAATTGCTCAAGAGCATGTATTGGGCAATGAGAACAACAAGAGACGCCTAATAACTCTTCTTTGTGACGCCTTTCAGAATGAGGGAGTAGAAGTGGCTGTTGCCGAAGAAAATGCGGATCGAGGGATCGTCATGACGGGGCTTTCAAAAAGAGCAGCAGCCGATCGGGTCGTCATAGTGGGAGAAGACGTCGACCTCCTCGTTCTTCTCAATGGTTTAGGCGCTGAAGAGACAAACGTCTACCTTCAGAAAAGCCTGAAGGGCGAAGCTGGTTGCGGTCACTACTCTACAACCTCCTACAACCACCAGGATTCTCAGCGATCACCAGGGACGGTACTATTCACCCACGCGTTTACCGGGTGCGACACCACCTCAGCACCGTTTGGCCAAGGAAAGACCAAAATCACCGCACTCCTGAGCAAGTGGAGGTCTTCCTTCGACCATACTCCACCCCACAAGCCGTGAGAGAAGCAGGCATCAAGTGCTTTGTGGCTCTATATGGGGGTGACATCGCGAGGAATACTTTGGATTTCCTGAGGTATAAGACGTTTGTCACTTCAACGAGCATAAACCTCGCCCGTTTGCCACCGACGGAAGATGCCGCAGGCCACCATGCAGCAAGGTGCTACCTGCAAGTGCAGAAGTGGCGGGGAGTTAACTTGAATCCCACTCATTGGGGGTGGAAGCTGTCTTCTCAGGGACTCACCCCCATCCCCACCACCATGGATCCCGCACCTCCTGCCCTTCTGCAAAAAATTTCATGTAAATGCAAGAAAGGGTGCTCTGGGAGCTGCTCGTACAGAAAGGCTGGGCTCCACTGCTCAGTGCTCTGTCAGTCATTCTGTGGCAAATTGTGCATTAACGTCCCGGATATGGAGCTGAAATGCTCGGACGATGAAGATGACCCGACTACAGACTGGGCGCCTCTCCCAGCGTCCATCACAGCCATCGAGACACCATCTTCGTGGGAGCCCAAGCCCGGGCCATCGAAGATAAAAAGAAAGGAATGATTTACGTGATTTATATTAGTTTTCTTTTTTGTGTAAATGTAATTTGTCTTTATAGTAGGTACCATGATTTTTATACAAGCATTTTAGTATGTAGGTATATAAAACAATGTTTGATGATGACGTAATTCCCGATAGGTATATTGTCTTTTTATTTTTCCATCAAACATTTTTTTAACAATAAGAAAAATTAATAAATTGTAACTGTTTGATAAATAAAACCATAAAAAGACGTGCGAAAAGTTTATTTGCATTTCCCCCCAAAACCCGCTCATGACTGTTTTTGGTTATCTGCTTTTTTTGATAGAACCGCTGGGCCTACAGGTACCAGTCTAGTCTGAAATGAAAGCTAATTAAATTTACTATAACTTCATTTCATATAATATTTGACGTGGGATGCGTATTTTAGAAGATATTTCACAAAATAAGTGACCATTTCAAAAAATTTCACTTTTCGGAAAAAATGGCCCATTTTCGAAGAACTGTATCTTGGGAACCAATGGCTGTATAAAGCTCACTTTGGTCTCATATTGTAGCAAATTTAGTCTACTTTAAGACTATACCGGTCAGACTTGTCCTTCACTGAGATATTGAGCAAAAACTGAAAAAAGTCCGAAAAGTTCATGGTTTTTTGGGTACACCGCCGCTCGCACAGCACTTTGGAAACTGCAAATATTGTTTTTTAATATTGGTTTAGGTCCTAACAACATATGAAAAATTCAGAACGAGCGGACCTTTTGCAAGCACGGATGTACATCTTGACTGGACTATCAGGAAAACCACCTAAAATGAATCAGAGCAGACGGCCAGGGGAATCGAACCGCGACCTCTCAAACTTTCAAGACATGCGTTATAGTTATCTATATTACAGTGGTTTTCTGCACACAGCAATTCTGATTACCTAGTTGACACAAGAATGAATAATTTAAGAAATGAGCACAGAACCGAGTATTTATTTATTGCAAGAAACTCGATAATTTTACACTAATAAATGCACTCGATATGAGCAGCAGCAATTATAGTTTGAGTAAGAATGGTTGATATGAGATAATATAGAATTCAGAAGGTGTACGTTCAGAGTTTCAGTCATAATTAATGTTCGGAATGGCAAATGCAGCTTGAATTATGTAGCTGATAGGGTAGAGTTGAATAATTTAAAAAAAATATATGAATTTTTAAATAATGCAAGATATTTTGTGAAGTACAGAAATTGTATGAGCGTTATAAGTATTAAAGGTTTATAAGCCACAAACGGCAAAGTAACGGAAAGGTGAAGCACAGCAGTACGAGGAAGTAAAAATTGCAAAGAGCAATAAGGCAACCTATCAGGAGAAAGACAGCG
>OW679199.1:73610710-73817069 GCA_940337035.1 Agriotes lineatus
TAAAATAGTTTAAAAAAGTGAACTTTTTTAACGATTTTGAGTTAAAAAAAAGTACCTAATACTTTCGTCACGATTTTTCGTTTAAAATAGATGACTTTCGTGATCGCTATGCAACAAAATAATTAAGCAAGCGCTTCAAAATAGTTTATTCGAGGTTTACCTTTTTCTAAACAAATTTACTAAAATTTGTGGTAACTGTTCAAAGTTTTCTATTGGGTCTTGCAAGTAAAAAAATCTAAAAAAAGGCTTTACCCAGAACTTCCCTCGTCAACATTGTGACACTAAATAATTTTAAAAATCAAATTAAGTTAGGAGTACAAGCATCTTCACGTTTCTAATAAATTAAATACATTTTCAAACATAAGTCATCTGCGCTACCGCGTCTCTTCTCGAAAAGTCCGGCGCAGGCGTCCGTTGAAGTGCACGGTGTAACGGTTGAAACATTTTTACTCCTTTGTGATATTATCCTTTATCAGTTGAGTTTTATTTTCGGAAAATGTAAAGCCTGACCTATGTGAAAGTTATTACTTCCTTTTATTTCAAAATTAACACACAAATAAACAAAATTTTATTTTGTTAAGGTGCTGACCCTGTATACATGTGTATGAAATTGCACCAGTTTCATGCCAGGTAGATATATAATATGTATGCAAAATATCGTCTTTCTCCGACAAATAGTTTTTGAGCTATACTGCCAACAGACAGACCGGCAGACAGGCAGACAGACGGACAGACAGACTGACGGAATTGAGAAAACCTCTTTTTCGTCATCTAGGGACCTTGAAAAGTGAAGATCTGAAAAAATCTCGGAAGGTGATTTTTTCGTGATTACAATACTTCCTTCGTAAAAAGCAGATAACGAAAAACAAAACACCAACCTACTAAATCTAAACGTTGTAAAAACGAATTGTTATCTTTAATTCTTTGATCAAGGATATCTTTGAAATAAATAATTTTAAGACATATATTTATTAAAGTTTTCTTATTAATTTTAGCATTAGAATAACGCCCATATATTAATTTGTTCTCTACAGTTTTGAAACACCCTTCAACTATTAACTAAGAAAAGGATAAATTGGAAATCCAATTTCAGGGAACAATCTATTGGCGACTCAAAATTTTTTTTGTAATGGAAATGGTTTAATGTGAAATAGGTGGAGTCAAAAATAAATTGAAGTGGGTAATGAAATAATTTCTTTTTTAAAAATTTTCTATTTGGTTTTATTAGATTTCAATTTTTTCCACGATTTCAATTACTAGTTATAAAAAGCGAAACAGCTAAAGAAAAGATTTCATGATTAAGTGGTAATCGAAAGTTGTAAATTTTTGTGGTTAAGGCAAAAGTGTCTTTAAGCGTATAGTGGTTATACTCCGAAAATGATTGGCTTAGGATTTCTGCTATAAATTTCCATAAGTTCCTATCAGGAAATTGAGTTGATGATAATACTACAAGGTGCATCTGGTTTGTGATTTTAGGTAACCCGTAAAGTTTGGGGGACACGGCGTTGTGACAGATTAGACATTTGTAAGTAACGTCGTCTATATAGTGTTTACTTTGTAGGTATTTTGTAAGTTTATTGAGTTTAGTTTCAATAGAAGTCGTAGGATTTTTCGACATTGGTTTATAAACTTTATCGTCTTGCAACAACGTTTGCATTGTATTTAAATAGTCCGTACTTTCTAGAGCTACTGTGACATTTCCTTTATGTGATGGAACGATTAATAAATTCGGATTGTTTCTAAAAAGTGTCTACATTCCCTTTCTACTGACAAAAGTGGATGTTTTCTATTATGATTTTTAAGAAGTCAGTTATATGAAATGCTATTAGTGACCTGTAGTTGTTTCTATCTTTGTTATCTAAGGTATTTATAATGTCTTCTATCTATACATATAAAAATCAATCGCCATGTGTTAGTAACGCAATAACTCGAGAACGACTTGACCGATTTGGAAGATTTTCTTTTGTTCGTCTTACTCCCAAGGTGGTTTAACAAAAAAGAGAAATTCGGAAAAATCCAAAGGGAAAGTCGGAAAATTGGAAAATATCGAAGGTATGTTTATCTACGGCCACTACTAAAAGTAAGCCTTTTAGCGCTAGCTTGTTTCACTAAAAGTGACGTTTTATAGTTTACCGTGTTTAAAGAAATCAGCTGTTTACTTTTAGCACACGGGCTAAAAGTGAAGTGAGGTTATAAAACTACAATTTCGAACTGCAAGTGAAGTTGTAAAGCTATTCTAGTTGCTTCTTGCGTTACAGGTAAAGCGTTTTTGAAATAATTAAAGCGTTATGTAATGAATACAGTCATATGTGGAGTATCAATAATTACATTTCGTAACTCACCTTGACAGCACGGGCGTGGCCAAACAATCGCCCGCGCGTGTAGCCTACTGTTCATTATGACATAAATTAAAAGTGTCGCAGATGCGAACCTTTCTTAAATCGATATTTATGGATTAATAACGGTAAAATTAAGGTCGTAGATAAAACATTGTATGCAACGCGTGCTAAAAGTCGTTTATGCGCGAGACATGAAAATTATGAAACGAAGCCGAAGGCTGAGTTTCATAATTTTCATGTCTCGCGTATAAACTTCGACTTTTAGCACTTGTTGCATAAATAGCTATTTTCGATACACTATACGACTTTCTATTTGCAGTCATACTTTTATTATTCTGTGCTTAATGGATTGAAGGGTTTTCCCCATCATGTCATAATCCACAACAACGTTTGCCGGGTCAGCTAGTTTGTTATAAATACTTGAATAAAGTTAATTTATTGTCCAAGCGGACAGGAAAACCAAATTTAGGCCCAGGTGACAGAAACTGTTGTATATTATCTGGTATTTATACATTAGATAAGTTATTAAACCATTTACTTACTCGGAATGTTATTTTCACTGGTTACGGTGGGCAATTTGAAGTTATTGACTTGATTAATGTCGTTACCCTTGATTTTGTTGAACATAAATTGGAAAAATGTGTTCTCTTTGATATTGAAGTTTGGTGTGATATTAATAGTTTGAATTGCGCTCGTGAATTGTACAGATTTTACTGTAATATGCTCATCAATCGGTTAACATCATTAATTTCAATTTTAAGTAAACTATTGAGTAAAATTTTTTCAGTGTGTTCTACTCCTATAAGGGCCGGTTGCAGAAAGCAATGTTAAGTCTGGTGTTAGCTAACGCGACGTCAAAGTGAACAGAAACGAATCAAATCTCAAATGCTTATGGTAACTAATACATTAGTAAACAAAATTTGATGCGATTTTGTTCACTTTGACGCGATGTTAGCTAACACCAGCTTTAACATTGCTTTCTGCAACCGGCCCTAAGTGTTCTATTGTTCTGGTTGTTTGCAAACTCTCATGTAACCATGGGGGTGGACTGGTGTGAGGTGGTGTTGAAGGTATTTCTTTAGGAAAATTTTGCTATTCTTTGCTACTTCTAGCTTCTTGTTGTTGTTCTGCCATGTTTTTAGGTGGACTACAACTGCTTTACCAAAATCCTTTCTTTTCGTCTCGTAGAAATTTATCGTTATACGTTTGTTGACTGGGAAAAAGATCCTAATTTCAGCAATTGGCAAAATTTTTTGAGGTACTAGTTCATGATAAGAAAACAACTTGTATCTTATTAGACGTTTTGAAATTATTTATTTCATTCTCTATTGAATAGTTGAGCTAGCGTTTGGTGCTGTAAACAGGTATTTTTGAGTGATACAGTGACATCACTTAGGGTGCCTCTAATTTTAAATTATAATGTGTAGGAGCGCTGCTTTCACTGTATTATATGTGTCTTTAACAGATCCACTTAAGTAATTTTCCTGGTGTGTTTTTTGTATTTTTCTCTAAAACAGTTTGCAGGAAGAGTCCCAATGGCAGCAGAACCAGAATTGACAGTTATTTCAGATGACGCGTTATAGCTTAAAGTCTCTTGTCTGCACGCTATGCCGATGGATCACCTGCATATAAGGCTTGTTGTTTTACATTAGGTAATTTGAGTGAATCGGCAGCCGAATAATACTCAAACAGATGGCGCCGTGGTATCTAAATTACCATTTTTTTATTAAAGCTGCGATCCTATTTCTCGGCTGCAAGCGAGCAGAAGCAAGTTTTTGTTGCAGGGTTGTGTGATTTCGTGGGTTAATAGTTATTTAGCAGCGTCATAGTGTTGGCTCGTTAAGGAATATAATAATGTAGTAATTATCGTTGTGAACAAATGACCGGAGAGCAAACGTGTGGACTTGTTTTGATAGTCAATTAGCGTTTCGCTCTACAACAGGGTATATGCATGAGGAATAATTTGTTAAAAGTAAAACCAAATTAGTCTATATTATTATACAGAAACGTGAAACTACTAGTTAGCAAAAAACTGTCCGTTAGTAAAATATGAACATTTAATTAATTTTCGTTTTTTAGAACTACAGATTAGCAGTATTATTAATATCTTTAATGATTATTTCAGATACGGATATTGTATATTAGATTGAAAGACACAATTGGTTGAAAACTCCTAACCGCACAAGTAGTTAACAATCGTTAAATACGTATTTCGACCGCTAAGCTGTAACTTTGTTAGAGTTGAAGGGAGACCAAGTTGGCCGAAGAGCGTAAAGAGCATCACCAGATCACCAGTTTAGGATAATAGAATATTCGACCCAGATTAGTAGTCATATTTAGATTAAATTATAACAGAGTATTGTTTTAGAATTTGTTTGCTCATACAGTAATTGTTAACGGTTCGCACTGCTATAGATCAAAATAGAACATTACTTAGTGCCAAATAAACTGAATCTAAAATTTGAAAAATCTTATCTACTAAAATTATCCATTCGAAACCTCCTAATCAAACTGCTACAAAATAACCGGAAATTGTATGTATTCGCATTGTACCTGCTACTGCTTGAATTTTTAGGCTGACACGTTGAAAGCACACGCAACAATAATATCGCAGGACAGAAACATGAGCTGCAATTATCCCATGGACAAAAGCTCCGTCAGTAGATAAAACCCCTGGCTATTTCTTTTTTATTGTGTCGGATATTAGCCTTAATTTTTCGTGCCTTGTGCTCCATTAACAGATAATTTATTTTTGCTGGGATCATGAGAGGTGTGAATTAGCAAAATGTATCCAAAGTAAAAAACTCAACACACTATTTTAGATGTTTAAAATTATAGCGTTTCAGCCAAAAAGCGTTTAAAAGTAGATTCACCTTGCTTATTAGAGTTGAAGAGCAATTGATTGTTCATCCTGATCTTTGATTATTATAAGACAGTGTGCTTCAACCTACTGCTAAGGTTTAATGTTAATAAAATTTTATTTCATAGCTTTAAAGCTTTGATCGAATTAACTTTTGAAAGAACCTTTGAGGAAGCTGTTTTCTGGAGTGGTGACGTCTTTTTATTAGAGGACTTAACTATTAAAGCAGAGGTAGTGCGGCTGCACTTCCTACTTCATATTCAACAGATAACTTTGAAACTACTGGTGTAGCTGCGCTGCAGATGGAAGTCGATGTTAATTCGGGCCGAAGACGCCGACGCCGCCGCCAAGGTAACACAATATCGAATAAGGAGAGATACTCAGACACGTAGGTGCTCCATAAAAGTAAGTGCTGACAAGATAACAGAAGTATCTATCGTTAAGAAAGTGAAAGCTTTTACGACATCTCCAGGGGGAAGTTCTCCAACAATACCAATAAGCGTCATTATGTAAGTGAGGGTTCGAACACATCGGAGGACCACTAAGGCTTTTATTTCTTACAGCTACGTGCTGATAATGGGAGCTTAAAAAGTAATCAAGTGCACGTCCAGATGCTCCCCGATAAAAACTGGCTACGCTCGGCGAATGCAATTCTCCAATTAGGGCACTCAACGGAATTTGTCCGCGAATCGCGATTAAACTCGCTACACTTACGCGGCAAAATCTCATAAATAAACAGCGACATAAAGAGCTTTGTAAGATGACGTTCGGTAATAATTTCGAGCAGACGCGAAATAATTTTCGGAGCATAATGGAAATGTCGGTCCCGATTAGAGCAAAGCCCTCGTAGCAAATGCATCCGCTGCATTTTGCAGTAATTCAGTTTAAGCAGTTCTGATTTCTAAAGTTGGTTAGATTTGTGTGGGAACTGAAAATGTTAACTTATTCTAGAGCGCTTGAAGCCACTTGAACTAATACTGCAAACTCGAAGTAAAGTTAGTTACTGCGCTCCAAGTTAAGCTGCTTCGGTAATGCTCTCATAATCTCTCACAATATTCTGATATTTTCTACAGTTGCGGAGTTTACCTCTGTTTTCATAACGCTAAATCAAGCGCAAGCTCGGAAAAACTCAAACAACCGAAGAAAATCTATATTTGCGCTTAATACCAACTTTCAGTTGTTGAGCACTCTTGTTTCAGATTTCTGCTCTTACACGAGCTTAGTTCCATGATACGATGCAGTTCCGTGCTCAGGTTCAACCATCGCAATGGATTACAACTATGTATCATATGTTGAAAGCAAATATCACGTCGCGGTTTGTTCAACGAGAATGTATCAAATTAAACTACAGTATACCTCTTGCTTTGAGCATCGCCTAACAAAAAGCAAATTGCTACTGCAGAATGTAAGAAAGATAAACAAATGTATAAATCGCACAGTTACGTATGGCATGGTGTCACACTTAGTTATCATCTTTAATACCTCCCTTAAAGAAGGATTTTTTGCTGTACCGATTTTCAAATCCCGCCATGTTAGTAGAGTGAACAAGTTTTTCCCACACAAAACTGTAGATTCTAGGTTAGCGGCCGACTATTTACTAAGAATCTAACTGAATATACTATATAACTCCTTCTTCCTGAGCCCAATTTGTGACAGCGCCAGTCACAATTGAAGGTCAATCTTCTCCGCCCAAATTACGATAAGCATTTCGCCGTGCGCGTACTCGCACATGAATCTACGACGCAGTTTTACTACTATAAGATAGCCTCTCAAAAGGGTATATAAGCAAGATGTTTAGCCTTTGAAAGGCAGTTGAGTCCAGCGTTCCAGCTTCACTAGTCTCAAGCCCCAAGGAGGACTTAAGCACCGACGTCTTTAGCCAGATCAACCAGAAGCTGTACCAGCTTGACGCCGCCCCTTCGTGAGTTCTAAAATCAAAACCTTCCTATTGGAAATTCGTACCTAAGGATCTACACCTAAACCAGCAGAGGCGACGCGTCGCTCTTTGGCGGCGAATCAGGCACAGGAAGCTCCAATCGGAAGCCGCATGTTATTACTGCCCGCAGTAGTGGTTCTACCGATTTTAAAACATACCTACTGCACTGTGCTGTCGTTCTAAAGCAATATAAATACCTATACATCAGTCCCATAGCTTATTACAACACCATAACACATGGGGTCGGCATTCCTAGAACAGGAAAACCTTGGTCTTTGCTCACCACCATAATTAAGCTAGTAACCTGATTCCCCCCAGAAATCAGAGTACATCATCATTACACAAATACAGAAAATTCCAAAATCGAACTCATACTCAAAGAGAAAGCAGGATCCATACAAAAAAATCCACAAACGTAAAAAGATGACTTCGGGCATGGAATCAGCTCAGAGCACTTATTTTAGTCGTATATCGGCTTAACGTTTTCTTCTCAGTATTAGGTAGCCTAATTAAAAGGTTTAGGCATCTACAATTGGGATTCAAATTGCATAGGTTTCAATGGCGTCCAACTGTTCAACGACCGCCTGTACTTAATAACCTGTTAACTCCATCCCATCCAGCTGTTGGTGTATTTTTCAGAGACCACTTTAATAACTGACACTAAGGAAAGGAAAACTACCGGAGACGCAGCAGTCCCTCGATCCAAATCCTCCAGAGCAGGTCCAACATAAAGAGTTTTAGACATTTCGATGAGTTGTTATTTTTTTCAGCCAAAACTGAAGTCGTTTTCTTGGGAACCAAAGCTTCTTGCTTCACGAAATAGAGTCGGCAACAGTCCAGACTCTAAAAAAACGCCTCTGGAAATTCATTCAATGCCAGAGACTACGCAAATGTCCGACTAAATACGCCAAACCGGGCATTAGCGGGAGCAAACTTTCAATTGTAATTATGCCCGTGGTACTAGAGTCACAGCCTCGTTCGACCATCCCAAACGTCATTTACTTAAACTTCAACACGTCAAAAGAGACTCCAATTGACAGGTATATGTTAAGATGCAAGTTTTACTTAATCGACATACATTTCCAGAAAGAAATAACAAAATCAGATAGCATAGCTCAAGGCGAGATGTAGTAAGAATACAGGTCCATCGCATGACCTTCCGACTACTCTATATTCTCTCAATTAAAGGATAAAATAGTTGGTGTAAGATTTGTAACTCCCGAAGATGCAGTTGAAAGCTTAAAAAACCTTGTTTCTCAAGTGACTAAAGAAGAGTGGAACTTATGTTTGGAAAATTAGTTTTATCAAATGCGTAAACGTATAGTTAAGAATATGTAAAGGGCTTTACGCTGAACTTCCCTCGTCAACATTGTGACACTAAATAATCTTAAAAATCAAATTAAGTTAGGCGTACAAATATCTTCAAGTTTCTAATAAATTAAATACATTTTCAAATAAAAAAATGTATCCCGCTAGAGTTTGAACCCGCCGCATCTGCGGCTCTGCAGACTGCTCGATCCTGGCCGAGGTTCCGCAGAGGATGTAAGTCCGGCGGAATTTCATCTGCGCTACCGCGTCTCTTCGGGAAAAGTCCGGCGCGCGCGTCTCATGAAAAGCGCGGTGTAATGGTTGAAACATTTTTACTTTTGTGACATTATCCTTTATTGGTTGAGTCTTCTTTTCGGCAAATGTAAATCCTGACCTATGTGAAAGTTATCACTTCCTTTTATTTCAAAATTAACACAAAAATAAACAAAATATATAATATGTAAGGAAAATATCGTCTTCCTCTAACAAATAGTTTTTGAGCTATACTGCCAACAGACAGACAGGCATACAGACAGACAGACTGGCGGAATTGAGAAAACCTCTTTTTCGTCATCTAGTAACCTTGAAACGTGAAGATCTGAAAATATCTCGGAAGGTGATTTTTTCGTGATTACAATTTCAGACGAGGGAAGTAAAAAACAATAATAAAACTAATTTTTGGCTACAAAACTTCGTTTTATTAAATTGCAAAAATGTACGGTGCTACCATCGTTTGAACAATCTTCTGAATTGTCATATTGAGCACAAGCATTTACGAGTAATTATTCATATTTCCATGCATGCTACAAGTGTTTATATCAGAATTTCTCCGTTTATTGTAGGTACACATTTGGTTTTACTACTTCCAAGTCCAGTTCATTGTTGCCGATAATTAGAACGTCGTTTACGTATCCGTATCCACTCCATTTGTCATTATGACTTCGAGCTTTACTTCAATGAGTTGGAATACTGTATTTAGAGCATACATTTAATAGCTTACGGTGTACCACTGTCTCAGCAGTGATATAATGCATTGTACGTTTATTAATTTCCTCCTCTCGCCGACTCTGCTTTTATCGCAAAACAGTATATTTTGAAAACTTGAAAATAACCTACAATTTTAAAATATCTAAATGCAGTAAATTCTAAAATTAACAAGTATGTCTTTCGAACTGTGTTGCGAAAAAGAGCAGCAATCGATATAAACTGTTTTTTTTTCTAATTTTATTTTATCCAAGTCGTCTTCAATTTGTGTACCAACCGCGATTCGGAGTTCGTCTGTTTTTGTTTGCCCGCAAATTGTAATACGATGTTCGACTATTACTAAATTCTGAGACTAGAGCGCCTTTGATAACGCTGAATGCCGTCCACACTTGAGTGGGCGGGCTTTGCCTTTGATATGAATATGTTTGCATGCAACAACCATTTAATTATAACAGGACAAAGACATAAGCTCGTGTGTGTAAAATATTTAAGTTTGCCATAGCATCAGATTTCTACTATTTCAAAAAGGTATTTATCTACTACATGAGAGAAGAGGCAAACATTTAATTATTACGTGTTATAATGGGATTATCGTATTTCACTCATATCCCATTGACTGTGAACTCCACTCTTCCAAAATACTAGGTTGTCTACTTTGTACGAAATAAAATCCTTCTCCATAAAACTTGAAAAGGATGTAACTGGTTTCTTCATGTAAAACTGCAACTGAGGTTGCTGTCCCTACCGTCAATGAACTCTGCTTCGCTGGATCCATAAACACAATTACACCTAACACTAAAAACTGTGTCGATACCTTCCTCATATTCCTTAGTTTCTTCTTGACACAATTAAAATCTTAGCGGTTAATATCGTATTATCAGTAAAATAAGAATGGATCAATAGCATTATGCCCAAAAGAATTTATTTGGTTATACAGAGATCGCACTGATATCATATGCTATATAGAAGCTATCTAGGTATTTACTGTTGAAATGAATGATCCCTTACATTGTGTAGTTCTTCTATCGTTTCTGAATTTCTACGATGCCGACGTTTATTTTGTTAAACTTATTGTAACATACTGCATATTTTAATTTCTGATAAGAAAAATTGTATTGGTATTTTTTATATAAAACTTATTTGTTAGTAAAGCTATCTACCTCCATTTGTCAAACTGGATCGTTACCAATCGGAATTGTTTCGATTAAATTCGGATTTGCTTCCTTATGTCGTCCCCTTCACTTCGTAATGCAACGATAAGCGTACGTGTTACGCAGCACTTCTATCCGGGTGGTTAAGGCGTCTGACTAGAAGTAAGATTTCGTCTGGCAGCGTAGATTCGAATCTGACCGAGTACAAGATAAGTTTTTGCTAATTAATGTAATTCACAATACCAGTGTTTTACTTCACTGTTATTTATTTTAATATAGGAATTGATCCAAATAATCGATAAAGACAGACTGGAGAATTTGTTTAGATTGTGTGGCGCACAAGAGAAGCTGGAAGAGGACCGGAAACGTAAATACACCACTCAGCCGAACAGAAGGGCTTGAAGTGCTAGTGAAGAAAAGACTGAACGTCGGTCTTATAACGGGCAGACTAAGCTAGTAACTATAGGAATAATGAAAAAGTTGTAGAATATAGTATAAACATACTTCAATTTCTTTCATTACCACAAGCATTAACTGCACAAATAATGGCCTTTCAAAGAAGATTGAGCAAAATGTAATAGAGATTGTCTAAGATAACTGCAGGCTTGACATCACGGTGCAGTGTAAACTTCAAAGGTAAGTGAACATCGCCGGTGAGAAAAGCAGACCAAAAAGTTTTAACCTGCGACAAAGAGACAGTTCAGTTTCATTGTATTTACGTTTCTTGTTGTCGCAGGCGGTGGAAGTTGCTGGAATTGCTTTATTTTGATTTATTATTTTTGCTAGGTTAGTTTATTTTAAGTGTGAACAATATTACCTTCAAGTTCGCTATCTAAATTCACCATTGTTCTACATAAACAGCAATATCAGCTGTACTTTAACATTTAGCATAATAAAGTGCGATTGCCTGGCATCTTTACGAAAGCCATCATAAAAGGAATTAACACTAAAAAGGCATTATTCTTTTTAACCGCGAAAGCCTCAAACAGTATACTAAAAAGGCACCCGGATTTGACCTAATAATTATCAGAATATTACAAGAACTAGGAAATAATTATAAAACTTATAGCCTCTATATTTAGTGCAATACTCGGGGCAAATTTAAGACAAAACTAGAAGAGGTGACCTCATACATGCTTGCTACCGATGCTCTTCAAAGTTTATTGAGAAATATATGCAGGAAGCGATTGAAATTAATAGTAGACAATAAGAAAATAATTCCAGAAAACTATTTGGGGTTTCACAACAAGTATGAAACCATTCAATATGAACTGGTTAGCAAAATCAATAATGATCTAAAATTAAAAATATATTGCTTATGTGCTTTCCTCGACACATCTCAAGCTTTCGATAAAGTATGGCGCAATGGAGTACGACTCAAAATAAAAATGCGAATTCCCTACCCATACTTTCAGCTCTTTAAAAACTTAACGGCAGTGGATATAATTAATTAAACCTTTTAAGAAGTGGTTCTTATAACTACTAAGCAGTAATAAAATGAGCGTCAGTTGCTGTCTAGCCACAACGCTAGCTTCAACAGTAACAGCAGTTTGAACAAATTCCACTTACCGTTGAGGGCTTACCAGTCGCACAATCCTAATCGTAAAAAATGAGAAGGTATCGGTGTATGGAATAAAAGAAAATACCAGAATTAGAATACAAGTACCAAGGCTAGTAGGTTAGAATAGACAGTTCTAGAACCTCCCCCACCACTTGGCCTTGAGTTCAAGATCAAGGCTATTTTGCAAGGTTAAACTTCAAGGTCACAGCTTAAGGCTAAACTTCAAGGTCAAGGCTAGTTGTTCTGTAATTCACCTATAACCTTGAAATGTGGAAATAAAAATCAGAGAGAGGAGTGTGTAATGGCAGTAGCATTCGAACGCTGATATGGAAGCCTTGTTAAAAGCCATAGAAGTAGTTAAGGGTCGGCAAGTAGCTGCGGCGGCGAGCAGTACTACGAGAGTACATAAAGTGCAGTTATGTCCGGTGCTTCTGAATAGTACGACGTACAAGTTAAACAACTCCAGTTCAAAGTACGTGTGTGTGGGTTTAAGGGCAAACTCCGAATTTTTCCCAGTGATTCAAATAAAAGGAAACATAAACGATTGGGTGGAGTTCGAGGAGTTGGATTGGGCTACCCTAATTGAAAATCAAGAGATCCTGACAAATTATTTCTATTCCTCCTCCGAAGAGCAGTGGTCTCCGCTGGTAGCTGCACGGAAACAGTATACATTCTTGGAACTTCAGGGAAAGAAGATACTAAGAATTGAAGAAGTGGGACAGAGTGAAGTCTACTTATCGAAAGAATCGTTAGAGGAGCTGCGGGACTTGCAGAGGCTGGTGGAATTGCCATTCGTAGTTCTAAAAGCGCAAAACTTTGAGCTATTTTATTACAAAATAGTGAAGGGTATTGCAAACCTGCCTGGGGACTGCATTAGCAATATACGGAGTGTGTTGCAAAACCTGACGGTAACAACCGAGAACACTGTTTCCATGTACGAAATTTTAAAGTACTGTACTAACATTGTTCGGTGAAGTGTTCAAATAGAAGAGCTTGGTCTGCAGGTATTAGCTTAGTCATGTGGATGGGCTGTTCTCATTGTCTACTATATAAATCATTGTCTATTAAAAAAATTACTCGACTAGAATTCGAACCCAGATCTCCTGAGACGCAGTGTCTAGAATTCCTTTTAATGCATCTTTTAGCTCCCCAGGCGTCATACCATTAGACCACCGAATCCTTAAACCATTTAATAAAAAACGGTGATGACCTTCGGCGAATTTTTTTTGTCTTCGGCGAAAAATTTGGCCTTTAGTTTAAGGCCATTGTTGAAGGCTACGGTGATTTTCAAGGTCACATCATTTTCAAGTACGAACTCTTAACACCTCCCACAACTCGGCTTTGATTTCAAAGTCAAACTCTAGAACCTCCTCCTACCAAAAAGAAAAATGTACAAATACGGTGCGGCTGCAAAATTGTGACAGTCTGGTTGTAACATGGAAGCTGACCTACATATTACGAGAAATATTACCATGAATTTTCGGAGTTATTTCCTTGGTTTGGTTACGATAGTATACATATCACCGTTACGCTGTATGGATTCTGCTCCGCGTGACCTTGGCGCACCAAGTGCTTTTGAGAAGCTAGTGGCTTGCGTTCGGCCCTGGAAAGAAGCACGAGTGAATCGTATGTAACATGACTTGAGGTGTGTATGCGTGTACTAGCGTAACAACCGCTTAGCTAATTGTAAGCATTCCATATAGTAGTATTTGCATTGTAGGATAATTTGTGTGTAACTTGCATTAGGGCATCTCGGTCGAATCGAATTTATGGTGTAGTTTGCTTATTTGTCGATTCGTATCGCGCTTCGTGTAATCTGTAGAGTTTTATGGTAGCTGTATTAGCCATGCTCGTGATATAAGATCGTAGATATTTTGTGTTATCGAATTGTTTGCTACGCTTAGGTTTGCTTACCGTTGGATTGCAGTAAATGTGATAAAGGCCGCCTTGAACTGGGCCTTGTAACGTAATATAACATTCAGATATGCTGTTGAACTATTTTAAGACGGTTTAACTTACCTAGATTACAGGCTAGCTGTGTTTTACAGAACTTTAACTTCTGTATTCACCAAGTTTAGTTGCAGAGGTTAACCTTGTACTTGTCAAACGTCATTTTAGGGTGTAAGTTGTAACTAGCGAACCGCTCACGGTAGTTTAATGCTCAAACTTTGGATATTCGTAAAATCGATTTTGGTAATTTGTTATTTTAGCTTTTGTTAGGAGCATAATTCAAGCCGTTGCTTTTATTAGTCATATATAAGAACTTGATGAGTTTAAAACAGAAACCGCCAAGCCCTGTATAATCATACAACCGTAACAGCGGGCTTCGAGCCTTTGAAATCTTGACGTCACATTTAAATAGTAAGCTAACATTTCGCGTTGTAGTTAGCATATTTGCTTGCATAGCTCTAGTATTGGTAGCATTCTGCCTCACAGTATGCGTGCGAATTGTTGTACCCGTGTTGCCAATTGGGTAGCAACCTACTTTCTTTATTCGTGATAGATTATAGTTCAGGATGTCCTACTTTTAGCCGTTGATTGATATAGATGAAATATATTGATGTAGTGCCTTTATCGATTTTAATGTGTTATATTGTTGGTTTATTGATTTGCTTGTATTTTGTTAGATTTTTGTTGATGATTTGCCTATCTGTGTTCGACTTAAACTTGTTATTTTGTTGCACTATGGTACCAATATTAATAAAGCTGTGATATTTTGATTGGTCGTTGCTTTGATTTTGTTTGATCTGCTGGACTTATCTTCGACCTTGTGAACGGTCCGGCACAAGGATGATTCGATGTCGAGGACCTGGCACCCATTCTCTTTGTATTTCATTTAGTGTTCTTTTCAGCGTAGTTGGAACCCCGACCCTCGCGACTAGTTAGCCCATTAGGCCGATAGTTACCAGCCGGCAAAATATCAAATATAACTTTCGCCAAAAGGTAAGGTCAACCCGTCTATCCATCTTTCCTTACAGGACTTTCAAACTACTAGTACAGAGCTACGACTCCCAGACCCGTTTGATTGGTTTAACTGGAATGTGATTGAGCCCATTTATACGCATTTAAAAAATTGGAGATTAGAACGTGATTGTGTCAAGTAAATCGTATACGAGTTATGGTGATGCGCGCCTGCCCATCTGTTGAATGTGTACGGTTGCTAAAAATAACTGTGCTCGCAACATCGCATTTAAGCACTAGAAGCTTAGTCATGTGGATGTATTATAGAGAAGCCGCTCGACCAGCTGCAAGAGACGTACCTAGTGCGGTTAAACGATTAGTGAGTTTGTTTGAGGATTTAGCTTTCGACGCGTCGCACGAAGTCGTATACGGATTTGGTTGGTTCAGTGACGAAGAGTTGTATAAGAAAGAAAAAATGTACAAAAACGGTGCAGCTGTTGGTCGACGGAGCCATAAAAGAAGGCCTCCTTGTAGATTTAATGGATAGTCTTGGCCTAGGGTGGCATATGTGTGAGGTGAAAGACTTTATAGAGAGGAAGGAAAATGAAGAAGAGCGTGCAGTTTGACGACTCGAAGAATCAGGTGTACAATCTGCATACGTGGGCGTATGAGTATCGAAAACCTCGGAGAGGACTGTGGGAACGAGAAGCTATGGATAGGTTCGGTTCCAACGGAGGATAATTACTGTCGCTGAAGTACTGCGAGACGCCTTGTGCGCAGAACATAGGCACACAATTTATGTAGAACGCTTTTCCACTAGTACTTAGGTGTTTAACCCACGTAGTAACACTGTATATATTGTATGCAAATAAAAACACAATAAAAATTCAAAAGTTGTTTTATTCCATTATATAGTGATTATAGATATGCAAACGTTAGAAAAAGCAGAATAACAAACTGGCGCAGAATGATATAAACAAGCAGGTTGTGATGGGGTGAGGGCCGGTTGTTCTTCAACTTCGATGATGGAAATGTTGGTATAGCTAAGTAGAAAAACTGCTTTTTCTCGACCTTCCACATATAAGTACTTCTGTAGCACCCTGCAGAAGACGTCGCAAGATTGCAGGAAACATGTATGCTGGAGTAAATCCCTCATTCCAGTCGATGCAATGGTGATTAGTCATTACCCAGTGGGCTTGTTGTTGTAAATGAGATGGTAAGGCGGTGAACGGAAACGGTGATTTTAAGACGTAGTGAGATACCAAGGTATCGTCGTAGGCGGCCAATTTTGTTGGGCTGAAGTGCTTATCCGACGTCTTGAAGTCTTGAATGTCGATAATGAGCTTCATCGTATTAAGTGGTGGGAGCACGGTCCAGTTACGTTAAAATGCAAGGTGCAACTGAAGTGGTTTGAGAAATTACAGTTTTTTAACTGCTTTTGACAACGCGTTGTAAGTAACAACCCGATCGTGAAGAACGAGACAATATGCGGTTGTGTTGGCTGGCAAGTTAGCGGAAGTTTCAAATTCAACTCGAAAAACGACAGCGTTTGCATGGAGGTAGTCTTTTTAATGGGAACAATCGATCACAACAATGGGTGATTTGTCAGCAAACTCATTGGGCGTAAACCAAGGTTCGTCAGTCTTGTTATAATAGGACGATTGAAACTTGGAGTACATATCGTATAACGAGGCGTAATGATTCAGGCCCTAATTGTTATTTAAATTATCGTAGGGGAAACGTTCGGTGTTGAGATAATCTAGGAAATTTGTAAGATTAATTTTGTCGAAATGGCTATTGTCCTTAGAGATGAGCTCCGAACGTTCCGTCTACGATGACGTTTCTGGGGGTTTGCCATTTGGTGGTTGTTGCAATGGCATGAGAATGTTGAGTCACGGCATTAACGCCTGGTATGATATGATGTTGCCAGCTGCGAAACGTTACTTGTGTGTCGATATTTTGTCAGTGAATTTGGTTAGAGATAATTCTTGAGCAAGACCTGGAGTGACATGTAGAACTTTCCAATACAGCTTGTCAATCGTAGCTTTAGCCGTTTCTCCTTCGGTACCACTGAATACGGCGTCGTCATCGGTATTGCTGCGAATCAGGGACAAGTTCTTGTCGGATGTTAAGTATAACTTTTCCATTATCTTCGGCAAAGCCTAACAACATTCTCAAATGTATGTAGGCACTGAAGTTGCCCTGTGGCATTGGCAATGTGAGTATTGGGGGCGTACAACCAGCCAGAATTTTGAAGCTTTTTAACATCATCAGAACTATAGGACACATATCCCTTAAGAGTAGATGTAATACCAGGTTTGGTAACAGAATCCACAACGACCCCATTGATTTCGTATCGGATTTTGCTAAATAAGTGAGCCAACCCGTTGTTAAGAAATTTAGTCGTCGTAACTTCACCAGTTGCTTTCCGCAATTTTCTCTCTATGTATAGATAGCTCAAACCTGGTAGAGTTGACATATCTTCAGGAATTGGAATTCGAATTTCATCGTTATAGCCAAAACGGTTTGTATACGGTTGATGGGTGATTGCTAACGATGGAGTTGTCGACGAGGACACGTTCCCCAATATTTAGAATACTCATGGCAGCACTTTAAAACCCAACGATAGCAAGAAGCCTCTGTTTGCCTTTGTTAACTGCGCGGCGGACGAAGCTAAACTGATTTTACGAGGCTGTAGACAACGTCTCTTATACGGACTGGGCTGGACATGGTAGGGTGAAGGGTTGAATCGAAAACCCATTATAACTTCTTTAAATGCAATGTTACATTGACGGATTCCTTACTAAAACTAACGGGGGTATCAGCCTGGTCCAGTATTTTAACAGTTAGGTTAGTGACCTGTATCGTACTGATCGGTAGGTAAATGACAGGGTTAGGTGTTTCTACTATTTTGTACCCAGGCGGCACTATGGAGAAGAATTGATGAACGATGCGGCCAGGCTTACGATTTTTATAGGAACCGACAGAGATATTGCAATGGATAAGGATGGAGTTAATGTTCAATATTTTCGTAACATGTTCACCTGCATGCCACATATTCGCATCATAAATTTTGCTGTCAAATCCCAACATGTCTTGGATAGTATTGTCACTCCTAAAGTCGATTGGAACGTTCGATTTTATTTCGGTTTTTAAGGTGCTGTTGTTTCCGCATAACATCACCTGTTCATTACCTCCGCTTGACTCAAGTTGTTTATGTAGAAAGTCGGCAATGTCCTTAATTTCGTATGCACCTTCAGGTATAGTAATATGAGGTAGTCCGACGAGATAATTGTTGGGAGGTCTAATTGATTCACCCGCATGCTACACGCGTCTCTGGATAGGAGACGGGGGTATGGCTCCTTGAACGTTAGCAAAACGATAACGGATCGTGGATCGCCTAATAAACATTGGCCCTAGGATCTTAGTAACTGACCAATAGAACTCAAGAAAAGAGGCCTGTAGATAAATTTAACCACTTTAGATTAAGAATTAAACGGCTTTATTGCCGTCCTTGAACGGTCTCGAAGTGATTTCTATTGCTGGCGAAATAACATGCAACATACATAATCAAGGAATGGTATTTATACAACCAGACGCATTGATAAGTTTAATCACCGTTTCAACACAACGCCGGATTACCAACGCTTTAGGAACTTTCTTTCGCAAGACCCCATTCTAGGTCTTCAGTCACAGAAGGGAAATGAAAGAGTGCCATTTTCGAAAAAAGAAACAGAAAAAATGCTCTACTTTAAAGTTCCATGCGGAAAATTCTCAAAACAAGCAGAGTGCCAATTTTGAGTTTCCTAAGTATACATAAGAATAGCCCAAATGGGTATAGACAATCCCAAGGCTGCAGTACAGCCTTATTTGGAAGAAGAAGAGCTTTGAAATCTACTTAAAATGGAAATTGCATTTCAAAAACATCTCATTATTATCTGCATAGAACCGCGACAACTAGACTTCAAATGTATTTGATCAGTCGATTTAACTAAAGTAGAATGACGCATTGCGTCAGGCAATGTTGTTTTTATAAATCGGTCTTTCAAGCTCCCTTGATCTAACACATCTAAGTTTATTTACTTATGGAGTTTTGACACGAATTTCTTTCATACAAAGTTGAAAAAGAGAAATTGATGTAGCAATGAATTTTAAATTCAGCGAAATAAAGGTCAAGAAAACTTTTTAAACGTAATTGGAAGTCAGTTCTGACTGTGATACTTAATGTGAGATACCTTTTTAGGTCAATTTTTATTTATTTTCTTGCTACACGGAGAATTCCTGTACACAACAAAATCGGTATTTCTTAACTAAATATACCACAACACGGTGGTCCAGGAATTGTCTCGTGGTGTAGTTAATTTTGCCAAATAGTTTCTGTGCAGGATTGGTGTGGGTTGTCCAGAAAAGCTACTGGTTCGATACGGTTCAAACCAGAAAACCTACAGATGTCGATGTAAATTTCTAAACCATATTGCTGATTCAAAAGATAATAAATAAAAGAAAACACCAGAAATTAATGTTCATGTTCAACAAACTTCCAAAGAAGAATTTCCTGTGCAACCGTGTTCATAACAGTTGGAATTCATTAACCAATGACATAGTGTGCAGTGCCAATAAAAATTTATTTAAAAATGCTCTAGACGATTATTATTCACGATAACCATTTCTTTCTTTTTATGTATGTATAATTATTCATATGCAAGTGCATGTCCATATTGTCGTAATATGTTTCATTTCAAGTATATGTACTTATATATTATGTTTAAGTTAAATAGTAATAATTAGCTGTATAATGTTAAAATATGTTGAAAATGTACAACTGCTTATTTTGTATTTATGTACGTAAGCGATATCGGCTTGCCGCCTGCTTATTATTCTTAATAATAATAATAATAATGTTGATCTATTTGTGCTATGAAATTTTAATAAATGGAGTAAAAACCACAAGCGATTTTTCCTTGCAATTCTGTCAGGAGCACAAGTGAACCCATTTGTCGTGAGTGATATAAAAAAATCACCGATAGCGGATAACGAGAGGCACATAAAGTCGCATAAAGGTTCAAACTATTCCAACGCGATAACCATGCGGACAGTATCATACGTATGCTACACACTTTTATAGGTGGGTTTCAGCGTTTACAAGAGTTTCTAATTTGCTCCAGTATTTCCTCACATTATTATTAGTTCTAAACCAGAACGTGGTGGAAGGTGTAATCGTGAGTCGAACGCAACCAAAAAACCGCGAACAGAGCTGCCACTATAATACATAATAAGAGAACTAAAGTAATTCTCTCACGCTTAAAGTAAATACATCCTGGAGACAGATTTTCTAAATTCTGTCTCTGTCCAGAAACTCGACAGCGTCGACACTGCACGAATTGGTATTTTCTCAGTTTCTCACTCATACAAACCAGACACTCGAGCTTTACACGATGACGATACCAAGGGATGTGTAGCAGAGTAACGTCCCTGGAGAAGCTATGCAGAGTTGCGGTCTTGGGCTTCCTGCTGAGATACCGTCAACGCAAACGTGCAAGGTCTGCTAAGGTAAGCTTTTCTCCAGATGTCGCACGGAATCAGCTACAGGAATTGGGGGCCACAGAACTGCCTCAAAGTTGGTTGTCCAGGTGTCATATACGGTGACACTAGAGTCCAGGACATATACAGAGCGATGCACTAACAAGATACTAGGATGGTACGAGGAAGGACAAGATTATGGAAAAAGCAAAGAATTGCATCAAGAGTAGCATTCTGGAACATCACGACATGTAATGGAAAAGACCAAGAAATTCTAATAGAGATGAAGAAACACAAGATAGACATATGCGCCCTATCTGAAACGAAAAAGAAAGGGAAGGGAACGGCGCTCTATGAAAATTACATCTTGGTTTATTGTGGAAAAGCGAAACAGGAAAGAGCACATTCAGGAGTAGGAATACTACTCCACCAAAAATACACAAACGCGATTAAGGACATCGTATATGTAAGAGATAGAATTATCCAAGTAAGCCTCAGCATTAACCCAACATTTTTACATCTAATCAGTGTATAGGCCCCGGACATAACAAAACCAAAAGAAGACACCGAAAATTTCTATAGAGACCTCCAGAAGACGCTCGATCACATCCATCCGAACCACAAAGTTATCCTGATGAGAGACCTAACTGCTAGAATAGGAAACGAAGAAATACCCGGAGCGAAGCAAAGATTCAATGAATCAACAAGGACTGAAAACGGCGAATATTTGATCGACATCTGTGCCAGAAATGAACCGAGGACAAATAATACATTCTTTCGGCATAAAGAACAACATAAATATACGTTTAACAACACCCGTGGACACAAATCAGTTATTGACTACATAATAATAAATAGGACCATAACACTAACAGATATATTAGATGTACGAGTGCTTACATCGGCTAATATAAGCACAGATCATAATCTAGTAATAAGCAAGATGGTAATAAGATATCCCACAAGAATAAAACATACCCCAGTATATCTCGAAAAATATAACAAAGAATAATTTGACATACAAAGCACTCGGGAACTATATTCGAACAGGCTAGCTACTAAGCTAAGAAGGAATGATTCTACACACAGAGACATAGAAGATACGTGGAAAAACTTAACAAAATACATATCGGAAGCAGCCAAAGAATCAGTAGGAGTCAGAAAAGTTAACATTAACGCCCAGGATAACAAAAAACCATGGTTTATTACAGAAGTAAACGAATTAGCAAAAGAAAAGAAAAAGGCGTAATTAGAATATAAAAGCTCGCTATCACAAAACAAACATGATCGATACATCGAAGTAAGAAACAGCGTAAATTCTAAAATTAGAAGAATCAAGACAGAATACTGGCAAAGGTTCACGAGCGACATGGACCATGATCTATATGGGGCACAACGGAAGGTGTGGCAAATGCTGAAAAATAGAAAGAAACCAATCAACCAATTTATACAAACAAAACATATTTCGCAAAATGAATGGGAAGATTATTTTAGGGATCTCAATAATACGGAAGAAGATACTGAAACACAAGTACAAGAAGAAGAATTACAAATAGAGTTTCAACTAAATGAGATAATACAAGGAATAAAGACTCTAAAAACAGAAAAGCACCGGGTATCGACAATATTCCAAACAAACTTCTAAAGTACGGGGGTGAAGAACTAGCTAAACAACTGACAACGCTGTTCAATAAAATTATTACATTAACCGTCATTCCGACCGATTAGCACAAGAGTATCCGGAGAATTACAGAGGAATAAGCTTATTATGCACGACTATGAAACTCTTTACAAATTAAATAAAAAGGAAACTAGCGGAACATATTCAAAACAGGGACGAGCAACAAGGATTCCGAAGGAACAGGTCGACAACTGATACAATATTCATCATTCGACAATTGAAAGAAAAAGCTATTAAGTACGATAAACCCCTCTATGTCTGCTTCATTGATTTGACAAAGGCCTGCGACAAAATCCAACTTAATGATGTAATCGATATACTAAACGAACAACATGCACCACCAAAAATCATAAGAATAATACACAAACTTAATAGTAACACCACGACGATGATCAGAGTAAACAATCAGACAACTGGAGATATACCAACTCTAGGCAGTATTAGACAAGGCGATAGTCTTAGTCCATTTTTATTTAATTTAATAATGGAAAAAAATATTGAAGAAGTCGTATCTCTACATTTGGGCTACAGACTACAAAACAAAATCATCAACATGACGATTGTCGCAGAAACCGAAGATGATCTACAGAGACAAGTATATCGTGTTTAACAAACAGCTCAAACATTCAACATGAATTTATCAGTTGACAAAACGAAATGCTGATTTTCTCCAAAGATCCCGTAAGATGCAACATCGCTGTCGATGTCAATATTATCCAACACATTATGCGGTTCAAGTATCTAGGAGTGGGCATATCAAGCACGCACAATCCAGCCCAAAAACTAAAGGCACAAATAAAGAAAACCGCAGTAATATCTGGATGTCTTAGAGATACTGTATGGAACAACAAATACATACGAACAGACAGTAAAGTGCGAATATATAAAACAAGCGTTCGACCGATACTGACGTACGGAATCGAAACAAGAGCAGACACGAACAAAACCAAATGCAAGACAAGAACATCGGAAAAGAAAAAACTGAGAATGATAACAGGGAAAACTCTTAGAGATCGAGTCAGGAATGATGAAATAAGAAGGATATGCGAAGTAGACGATGTAGTCGATGGGTCAGACAGAGAAGACGCTACTGGTACGATCAAGTGAAACGCATGGAGGATGACAGACTGGTCTGCACAGCCTTCGATGGGAAACCAACAACTCGTCCACCACCCGGAAGACCCCCGAAGAGATGAAAGGACAGCTGGCAGTCTACATCTCAAGAGCAATAAATGCTTGTATCTAAGGAAAATAAACAGACCTGAGGTCTAATTAAAGTAGAAGAAGAAGAAGAAAACGATGTCCAGAACAGAAAGACAGAAACCTACCGGAGTTCGAATTTGTCAAGGAATAAGTGATTGAACAAAAATAAATTTGTATCTTAGTATCTTCTTAAAGTGTCTTATGCTTTTTATTTTACATTTTTATATTGTTTTACATACTATGTTATTATATTATATAGTATATAGCGCCAGTAGAGCCCTAAACCCCCATTGGTTTGTCTTGGTGCTGCTACTCCATGGAAGGTGGCGCTAGTGGGAAATGTAAATATAGCACGTTGACGATTTCCACCCTTGGATAGGGAGGAAACATCCTGGGGATAGACTCGGCAGCATCATGGTGGTATCCCGTTGCCTTCAACGACTGTTTTCAGGTTCGAAAAACGCTAAAGTGCACGACCCCAGCGAAATTCGAAGCTGGCCACCTAGAGGAACGTGGATCAGTATCTCAGCGCGCTAAGCCACTGAGCCACGCTACCTCCGTATCTTAGTATAACCAGATTCATTTCAGGGCAAGCGACGATTTTCAACAGTAATATATTAAGTGCATAGTGACTTGCCGATAAGGCTGGTCAGATTGCACGACCAGCTGGATTGCGATGAAAATGTGTCCCGACAGCGAAGCTGGAGGGCGTATTTTCGATACGGCGGTCCAGCGGGAGTGCAATCTGGTCAGCATTATCGAAGCAAGGAACTATGCACGCAATATTTTGCTTGAATCGATTACAAAAACTAACGAAATATCATTTTAATGAGAAAGTGTACACGATTTGTCTATTTGCTGTGAATTCGCTAACTTTGACAACCGTTGATGAACAAAATTTGTTTATTTGTCAGAAAATTAGTCCAAAACTTTCCTAGGCGAATCTGACTACAAAGAAACTATAGCGAAATTGTTTTGGAATAGCATCGCAAAAAGTATGCAAGAGATGTACTACACGAAACACACTTTAAAATTCGATCCCTTTACGGATATCGCTTTTAAGGCTGCGAGAGATGGGCAATGCTAAAAGAAGAAAGTTTCAACAAATTCCTGAAAAACGGAGAAACGATGCTGCAGCAATGAAACCCAGTGAATGTTTGAAAATTAAAAGCTTGTGGAATGAAGACACGCCTACTGGTCTACACAGGAAATTTTACTATGTAGCTAGTCTGGAATTGGCCGCTACGTGTCTCCTCCAATATTTCACAGAGGAAGTTGACAATATGGGAGGTAAAACAGGAAGAGTAGCCTACAATCCTATTTTTGAGAAGACTGCACAAGTGCACAAGGCGATTCAAAGCGCCTATCAGATACCAAGTGGATCTTGACCAATGAAAATAATCCCTCTCTATGTCCAGCCATGTACCTATAAATAAGCACTTAAATTTTAAGCGTTAATGTCTAACAAACGTCAATTTCAAATTGTTCGAAAAATTAAAACTGATGGATTTTTTACCCCGAATTCCCACTGGCAAAAAGAAAATGCCCTATGATACAAAAATGTTCCTGTAAGCAGGAATGAGCTATCAAAGTGGACAAAGGAAGCCGCAGAAAAAAAATGGCATCGATATCCAGCACACAAAAATTTCCAACCATTCACTGCGATCGTCTGCAGTGTCACATCACAAGCCGGCGTGCGTGAGCAGCAATTGATAAAAATGACTGGACATTCAAATGTTGATTCTATCAAAAAACATACCTACAATTGGACGAAAACCACCATAAAAGCATCATGGAAAAAATGAGAAATCAGCCCTCTATCACTGTTCAGGAAGAATCCACTACCTCCGAGAATAATAATTACAGAATTAAAGTTAACACGCAAAATTCAACAGACCAGTCGGTCAGTAATGGACAATATGTAATACATCATTACCACAATTGCACATTTAATAATAACTATAAATAATAATTAAGAAATAGTTTAACCTGGTTGTTAACAATGTTAATGCATTTTTGAAATAAAATGAATGTTTCTCTATACAAATTTGAATTTGACGTAAGTTGGAGTACTACCGATAAGTAGTTATATAACAATAATTATCGACGCAAGTCGTTTTTAATTGGTTGAAAGTTAAAAAAGTGAGTTCAGTCATTGGTCAAATGACATCGTTTGTAGTCAATAGTAATATTCCAAGTGCATTAAAATAGCCGATTAAATTTTGACATTTTCTGTCAGAATGTTTTGCTACGAAATATGTTAAGTAAATTTGTCGCTCAACAAGGAGAGACATTTCTTCAGAGCAAAACATTCTGACAGAAAATCGTCAAAAATTTTTCAGGCTAGTTTACATGCACGAGGGATGTTCGGCATGATTATTTCTTGAATAAAAAGATAAAATTCAGTTGGTGAAGCACCTTTAATAATCATGTTAAAACTATGCACAAGCGATTAAATGTTGACGTTTGAATGTTTGTCATTATTAAACTGACAGAAACGATAGTGATTACGCATTATTATGGAAATGAAGGAAATAATCAAAAGT
The DNA here is from genome assembly GCA_940337035.1 of Agriotes lineatus. NCBI lineage: Eukaryota > Metazoa > Arthropoda > Insecta > Coleoptera > Elateridae > Agriotes > Agriotes lineatus. The sequence continues at coordinate 73,636,701 of OW679199.1, forward strand.
AATTACATAAGTGGTGATAATTTTTTGATAATTTTAACTAGATTCACGAATCTTTGTTGCTATTAAGAAATCTCACGACTGGACGAAGTCCACGAGTGGGATTTCTTAATAGCAACAAAGATGAGTGCTAATCTACTAAAAATTATTAAAAAAAACATTATTACCACAAATGTAATTTGGCGTGATTATTTTTTAAACAGTCCCAGTTGTAGATAGGGTTTGATGGAGCTTCCAGATGAGTTTCCTGTTATTTTTAACAACTGCTGCTCACCTACTCCACTTTTAGCTAGTTGTGTTACAACAGAAGAATGATTTGAATGGTTTGTGAAAAAATAATCGCTGTAATTTGCTACTAGCAAATAGTCAGTGTAATTTTGATGCTACTAGCAAATATTTATTTATTTATTTTTATTTATATTTATTTATATCGCACTCAGCCAACAACCGTTAGGCCAATTATAGGCGTCGCTGTGCATTTATGGAGACTTCCAACCCCACTAACGACTGTCATGGTGTTATTATGACTGCCGGGACCAACTATTTCCGTGACAGCCGTATCACGAGGCGCCGAGAAATGCAGCCGTGGAACTCCCATCCAAGTTCTGACCAGAAAGAGCGTTGTTTAACTCTGCTGATCGAACGTGGACGCTTTTTCAAGCTATACCACCCGGAACCTGCCAAATAGTCAGTGTAATTAGCTACTAGCAAATAGTCTGTGTAATTTTGATGCTATTGGTCGATTTGAATTTTTTTCTCATTACTATTGGCTGATAGGACTGTTTAAAAAATAATCACATATAATCTCATAAGAGCATTAATTCTTTCCGGAAATTTTTTTGAGTGCGGTCCAACAACGTCGTATTAATTTGCCCGAGCGGGACGCGAGGGCAAATTAGGACGTTGTTGGAATGCACGAAAATAATTTCCGGATATGAATTAATGCTCGAATGCAGATTCGGTAAGAAAATCGTAACGCCACAAACCCTCACAGTTAGGTTGGTCTACCTACAAAAAAATTCCAAGAAATTTTTTTATTGTCTTGGTTACAGCTCGTGAACTAATTTTTCTATTGGTCATTAATGACTGTCGTACGATTTTCACCATAATTCGAGAATTCTCTATCTGCCGAAGCAAAATTTCAAAACCACAGGCACACCCAGGAAGACAACTTTACATCAGCAGTGCCATAAAATGGCCGCCGGAAATCATACTAACAATCTATCTTCAAAATTCAGTAGAATTCCTTAGAGCTCAAGGATTTTCACAATACATACTGAGAATGAAAAGGTGTGTAGGCAACCAAACATACACTAAGAAATTTCGGGCAACTCAAGACATTTCCTGGACTTCAGTTAACTTTCAATTAAAGCTAAGAACAACTAGTAATATTCTTTTTTGCACGATAGAACGATTTTACTTAGTTACCGCGTTTGTTGCCAAATCAGTGTTTAGCGTTCTAGAACGGTAAGTAAAAATTCGAGGTTAGCAGGTTAGGTTTTGCATCAGTCTGTGTCAATTTAACATAGACTTACAGTGCCACCAACATATTAATCTGTGGTATAATGTCACATTTTATTGACGTTTAAAGAAAAATACATTTCTATCGTACAAAAAACGTCATAAGCATTACGAACGTTAAGGAATTACCGATCTCAGACAATAATTGGAGTCGTCGCTTCGCTCCTCCTCCAAACAATTGTCTTTGATCGGAAAAATGTCCTTATCGTTGTTAATACTTAATATACTATTTCATCACACCTACTTGTTATTTGTCAATAACAGAACTGTCAACCTGACTGAAAAGTTACCCATAACAGCCATGGCTGTCATACATTTAACAGCCTAGGTCGTTAAGAAATAACAGAACAGTAACATTTTAACATTGGCAATACTGAAATGTATAGTTGGTGACACTGTAAGTCTATGTCAAATTCGAGGTTAGCAGGTTAGGTTTTACGTCAGTTTTGATAGAGACTGATGCAAAACCTAACCTACTAACATCGAATTTGACTCAGACTTACAGTGTCACCAACAATACATTTCAGTATTGCCAAACAGAATTTTTTTCCATAGGTGACTCTGATAAGACGAGTTTTCTACCACCCGTTACTAATACTATGTAACTTTTTCATTTAAATTGCCCTAAATTTTAAATTTTTGTAGGTGTTATGAAAAATTTTCAACGACGTTCGGCCGTCATCACATCTCACGGCCTTATATCGTTAATAGGAACTATAACCGGTTCCAGCCCCAGACTTCTTCGCCGTTATAACTTTACTGTGCTTGAGGTGAGGCTATTTTCTTTCCCCCTATGCCGTTATTGGTCTGCCTTTTTCTATTTTGTCTGATTGTTACCCACAAACACATTTTCATTTTAAGTAATTTGTTTCATTCATTCTGGCTACACATTAGTTATTATCATTTTCTCCCATGTACAAGTTTTTCTTTTTTACAATTTAATGCATACACTAAAGATCACTAAAGATCCCAGCGACAAAACGGAACCTAACTTTTAAAACGGTCTAATTCTAGTAAGCCTAGCAGAGTTGCTAAGGACCTAATATGTATTCATTAAATTGTCGTACCGAATTACACTCAATCTTTTTTTTTATCGAAGTAAACTTAACATTTAAAATTCGAGTTTCCTTGCCTTTAGGCAATTCAACTCAAAAAACTGAAAGAGAAAGTTACTCGTCCTTCGTTATTTTGCCAAGCAACGAAATTCTCATTAAAATGTCAAGTTTACTTCGACAAAAAAAAAGCTTTCGTGTAATTGTAGGTGATAAAAGTTGAGAGACATCAATCGAACCGGACGTAGCGGTTTCGTTTTCGATTTCATAATGTCAATGCCCGGTAGCGTTTTTCCATTTTCTCGATAGGCTGATGATTGCACCTCTTTTTACTTTCTCGCATACGGTAGTATAGAGAAAGTATTGTAATTGTCAAAAAAATCGACTTCGAGATTTTGACGAATCTTGACGTTTTAGACCTCCTAGAGTCCGAAAAAAACATTTTTCGAATTGTCTGTGTGTGTGTGTATGTGTGTGTGTGTGTGTGTGTGTGTGTGTGTGTGTGTGTGTGTGTGTGAGCACGATAACTTAAAAACTAAATAAGCTAGACCCTTGAAATTATGTACATAGTCATTATTCAAAATTTTTAGATTGCTATCAAATTTTGAGCGAAATCGGTTAACCGGAAGTGACACTTTACCTAAACAGATAGCGGTACCTATTCAAGTAAAGTACCAGTTTGCTTCGAGATATTTGAACAAAATTTTGTACATACATTTCTTATGTAGAAAAACTACGAGATATTACATTTCAGCATGATCGGTTAACCGGAAGTGGCATTTTACCTAAACAGGTAGCGGTATCCATTCAAGTAACGTACCAGTTTGCTTCAAGGTATTTGCATGAAAGTTTGCACATACATTTATTATTTTCCCATTAACGCATATATTGAACCCACCATTAAGAGGTAATGAGAACTTAAATCTGCCGCGTCCTCGTTCGTGGTTCCCGGGCAATGCGCGTATTATACATACACATACTTTCATATGTTTGAACAGGCGCGTAGCGAAAAGGCAGATAAGTAAGTTGTTTTGGGGCACAAAACTTAAAATAAAATTGTATTTACGCAGAACGTTTTTAATGTAAACATAGATAGATACATATACAACTGTTAAACACCAATAGTTATCAGTACCAAGGCAAATGCGAGAAAGTCTAGGGGAGCACACTCCCGATTTTTTATACCAGTAAACGGTTTCATCGCTTTTTTGTCGTTTGGAGTAAACCAGAAGGTTTACACTCTTTCGGGTTGCTATTTGCTCGCCGTCTATATTCGAGTTTCATGTATTACAAACAGCTTGTTTCAAACGTAATTATCTTTCATTCTAGAACTTGTATAAATGCATTGATGATGATTCTTCCTTTCGTGAATTTAACGATTTATCATTATGAAATGGTCGAGAAATTTTAATAATTTAACGTTCCTGCATTCTTTTGCTTTCTGGATTATTAAAAAAACTTTTGACACCGTAGCATGGGACCAATTATGGCGAATCCTGGGAGAAATGGCTGTACCAGAATACCTTGTCCGCCTGATACGGAATCTTATATATCCAAATAGTTCTACGTAAGAGTAGATGACCTACTCTCTGAGCCATTTGTTATCAACCAAGGAGTTCGTCAGGGTTGTGTGCTGTCGCCTATTTTGTTTAACATATACGGTGACTGGATAATCCGGAAAGCTACAGAGGACTGGCGTGGGGGCGCGGGCGTATCGATTGGACGGAAGCAAATATAAAATTTGCGATACGCCGACGACACAACACTGAAAGCCAGAAGAAATGGCGGATCTCTTTCGACGAATTGAAGTATGTAGCTCAGAGGTCGGCCTAAAGCTTAATCGTTCTAAGTGTCACCTAATGATCGTAGATCGAGCAGAAGTAGTTTCACGGCACCAAACGATAATTACTGATATTTCAACAAAAAACGACGTCATTTATCTCGGAGCGCGTATTTCCAACAATGGCGACTGTGAAGGAAAAATAAAAAAAAAAAGAATCGGGATGGCCAAAAGAGCGATGACAAGCTTAACAACAGTGTGGAAAGATCACAAAATAAGCAAAAATACAAAAATGAGGCTGGTACGAACATTAGTATTTCAGAGACCTGGACAATAAATGCAGCTTGTTGTAGACGCATTGAAGCATTTGAAATGTTCTGTTGGAGAAGAATGCTCCGAATTCCCTTAATCGAGCGACGTACTAACATATCAATTCTTCAAGAGCTTCACATAGGTACCGATAACCGATTACTGCGGAGCATTCAGAAACAAATCTTAAAATTCTTCACATTTTTCACATCATCCGGAAGGATGGTTTAGAAAAACTAGTAGTACCAATGCAGAAGAACTCGCTAATATGATAAGAGAACTCCAAGAAGCATCAATAAAAGTCGGTCTTACTATGAACATGCAGAAGACAAAGATAATGAGTACCGGAGATTTAAAAGTAACCATCGGAAACCAAGACCTTGAACTAGCCAGGGAATATAATTACCTTGGACACATAATAACAACTGGAAAAGAAAATCAGGATACTAAAATAAGCCGACGTGTTAGTCTTAGCTGGGTAGCATTCTCCAGGCTTTCTTATATCCTGAAAACCCCTGAAATACCTTTGAGTCTTAAACGTAAAGTATACAACACCTGTATCTTACCTGTTACAACCTACGGCCTAGAAACAATAACACTAACGGTAAAGCGTGCCAATAAGTTAAGGGTATGCCAACGAGCGATGGAACGGGCAGCATTTTGGCACAATGCACCACGTTTCGGTCAATGGAAGATATTTTAGCTCTCTGATTGGTTGTGACCGAATAGAGGTGCATTTTGGCAATCCAAACTGAAACGTGGTACATTTTGCCACGCCAAATGCCCATGCGCTGCTGTCAAATAAAACTGCTGTCGTGTACCTATGCGTGATGCATTATTTATGTATTTACGTGTAGTGTTCCCTACTAGTTTTTCCTCATCATAATGCAACTTTGCTGTATAATGTGCCTGAGACATAAATATTCTTTTAAAGAGATGCAACATGAAAACATTACTCTTTACGCTGAAGTGAAAATCATTAAAGAATGTGATGAGTGCATTCGAGTTTCTTTTACACTATTTTTACGCGTAGAATACACTACTAGAATTTGGCGCGTTGCTCCTGACTCACTCAGTATAAGTAATCGTAAACCAGTTACAAATATCAGATTTTTTACAGGATAATTTACCTGCTATAATTACGATTAAAAACAATCATAGCCATAGTTTGGATACTACTGATGCATTCGGTGCATTGCCTGCTTCAACTGTTACGAGAATACAATTTGAAAACTATTTTCAAGGTGGATTAGGTATTACTGAAGCCATGAATTATCATATTTCCAAATTGGAATTAAAAATTGAAGAAACAGACTTAGTCAAAGGTTTAGTGAATCCAAAATATCGCACAGTAAGATACTGGTATGATTGCTGAAGAAAATTGCACCTTGGTCCACGTGCTGGTGTTTGCGTTTTGAAGGTACGTATTTATTAACCTATACCCTAAATTTCTTTTATTACTTATATTTTAATTACAGAAATAAAAATAAAAATAAGGCAAATATAAAAAATTAGGAATTACTATAGAAGTTCAAGAAGACCCATTTAGCATCGTTATTGTAACATCTTTAATGAACAGGGTTCATCAGTTAGCAACTGCAAGGAATATTGTTTTTGTACATAGCACTGCCTTCTGCGATGCAGAACATATTTCAATAACGTTTATATTAACAGTTAGTACCACAGGAGCTGTGCCTCTTACCATTATAATAACTAAGACGCAGACTATGGTAGATTATACATCAGAATTTCTACTTGTCAAAAAATTTGTTGGAAATATGCGTTCGGTGGAAAAGGTGCATCAAAATTATATATGACTGACGATAATGATGCAGCAAGGGGGGGGGGGGGGCAGCTACATGCAGTATTTCCAAAGACCAAACTGTTACTATGTAGTTGTCACATTGGACAAGTTGTGTGGAGATTGCTTTGGGCGAAAAAACATGCAATTTTGAAAGATGATCGTTCATTACTCTTCCAGTCTTTTAAAAATATATTATTTGCTTCATCGGTGGTAAGAGCAGATAATACGTTTAAGATTGCTGTTGCTAATGTAGTGGCCAATAAATATCCTTACTGGCTAAATTATATAACTGATTACTGAAATCGTCGTAAAAGTTGGTGTCTCTGTTACCGTTATGACTCAACATATGAGGATCAGACTGATAACTTTTCCGAAATTAATATCGGATTGTATAAAGATATCGTTTTAAGAATATGTAGGGCTTACAATGTTGTTGCGCTTTTTTGATTTTTCATTCACCGTTATGGAGCAATATTACATGAAGCGGTTTCGAAATTTTGCAAATGGTCGTTGTGATAAACATCGACTTTTTCTTAAAGCACAAATTAAGAAAGCTGCATATTTCTCCAAAGAGGTGATAGTAAAAAATGGCCAATATTGCTTTAAAGTGCCAAGCGAAAAAACGTACGAACTGTATGACGTAGACCTCCAGATTGGTTATTGCTCTTGTGAAATTGGAAAACTATTAAGTTTGTGCACACATCAGGCAGGGGTTTATTCTTTTATTTTTAAATAAATTAAACTACTGCTGATGACCAATATGACATGGCAGTACTAGCACTAGGCGGAAAAGCTAACAAAAAGAATTTTATGCACCATTAACAAAAACTCAAATCACAACAAGACGAATATGCACGACTTGCATGAAGAAGGTGCAGTTAATAAGTACCAATGCTCAACCAATGGTGATGACAACTTTACTGTAGAAAAAAAATGCAATTGAGACAGAAAATACAGAAGGTGCTGAAGATAGCACTTTCCTTAATCTAATTGAAATGTTAAAAACGAAACATCAAATGGGTTAAATAGGTTAATTACCAACAGATACCTGAAACCCTTGGAAAAGTTAAAACATAGAGGAAGTTGGGATACATATTTAAGTCTTTTTGGAACCAATATCGCATTAAGACAAAGGTACGGAGTAGCAATACGTGTCCAACCTACAGCAATAGCTAGCAAAACGGCTGGTGTCACGAGGTGAAGTAGAAGGTTACCATGCAGGTGTCAACAACTATGCAGTGACAGCGAGTCATATAATACTACCAAAAGAAAGCGAAAATTAGCTTATAATGTACGAAGAAATATGCCGAATGTTAAATCGCATGGTGCAGGTCATTAATACCTTTTTAAACATATGCCTATGTTATAGTATCCACTAAAGTGTACAATATTTTGTTTTAAGATATATTTGTTAGTATATTGCCACGTATTCAACGTGGATATGCAATTGCAACGTTATCCCATATAATATATAAAAAGGTGGATTTTTTTAATGCCTAGTTTGTAACGAAATGACACAATATAAACGGCAGTTTATGTACTGGGTAGTCAAATACAGCATAATGTATCTTTTTGAAGTCGGTTAATATACGAATGTCTTATACTGGTGACTAAGCTCACTTGGCAAGGCAAAATGTACCACGTTTCAGTTTGGATTGCCAAAATGCACCGCTGTTCGGTCACAACCAATCAGAGAGCTAGAATATCTTCCATTGACCGAAACGTGGTGCATTCTGCCAAAATGCGAACGGGCAATGCCAGGCATTAGCCTCCGCGATCGAATCCGCAATGAGGATATCCGAAGAAAAACAAACATAGAAGATGTTATTGGAAGAGTGGCACGGTTGAAGTGGCATTATGCGGGACACGTGACTAGAGACAACGTAAAGTGGACAAAGATTGCACTACAATGAAGAGAGAACGGAAAAGGAGTGTTGGAAGACCCCTTGCAAGGTGGAGAGATGATCTACAGAGAACTGCGGGTAAAAATTGGATTTCGGTGGCCCAAGACCGAAATAGATGGAGGAGCCTGGAGGAGGCCTACATCCAGCAGTGAATGTCAACGGGCTGAGAAGAAGAAGAAGAAGTAGTAGTACAGGGCAAAGTAGACGGTAAAAGAAAAAGAGGTCGCTCACCAAATCGTTTTATAGATCAAGTACCACACTTTACACGTATTCCACTAACACAACTCATGCAACAAGTAGAACACAGAGATGACGGCGGGCATTATCACATTTTTGATGCAGAAAGGGGTCACGACGTTTGAAAGCGAACAATGACTTAAGAGTGAGATACACATTTTTAGAGGTTGACACAAGAATCGATGTCTGCGGTAATTTCTCATCTTTAACATCATATTTTCTCTGTATAGACGCAACAACAAACTAATTTGTGGTAGAACAGAACGGATCTTCATGATGCTTTTCTATGTCAACCACATAACGAATATCATAGCTATTTATGGTACTACAAATAATTCTTGAGAGCAAAGTTGAGCCTGCGAGGTCGCCAGGGCGAGAGGGATCATTTGTCGAGTAAATTTTATAATAATTTTATCCAACAACTCAATAAATATCTAAAAAACATAAAGTATTGACAACCGTGAAAAGTCATCGTGACAAATTGGAAAGTACTGAGAGATCAATACATTTATAGTTAGAGTCGCCTGTGATTCGTGTTATACATTTGGCGGTGGTAAACTGTATCATCAGTCTATGTCAAATTCGAGGTTAGTAGGTTAGCTTTTGTTTGTTATTTGACACAGATTGACGCAAAACTTAAACTGAAAAACTCAAATTTGACATAGCTTGACAGTGCTACAGCAATGCAGTAGTGAGTGACCGGGTTTTTATCCCGCTAGTGGGTTATAGTTAACTCACTAGTGGGTTATGGGCTACTTAGGGGTCGAAAATCGATCTAGTAATAAAGAGCCTTACACTAGGAGATGTTGGATAAAGATAGTTGATGATATGATGCCGCGCTACTTGATTTTTTCTATATCTGGTGCAAAATGTGTTCAAAGTCACCTCAGCCATATTTTCAGTGAAGTGTATTCTTTAACACTGTTTTTCCTTTTATTAGGTTTGTTCCTGCTATTTTATCTTTAACCTGGTTTCTGCGATGATGACGTTCAACAGGCTCATTATTGTTTTGGCAATCTTCATGGTATTCTTTGTAGATGTGATGTTTGGATCATGCACACTTTGGATATGTGTTGGCTAGAGATCCTTTTCTTTATTTGCGTTTTCCCCATGCGACTATATCTTCTGTGTGCATAACATATGTTTCTAATTTTAGTGTTCTTGTTCTCTCAAACAGAGCCCTTCGGGCTATTGTCCTGTACATAATAACTGCTTGGTTCTGTTCGTATCGCCTTTGGTTTTTGTCACGTATGCCATGACCGGTCGAATACTTCCTTACATCCTACACATCACTTATTAACACATGCCAAAGAATGTTGTCACAACAAGCAACGTTTTTTATTTGTTTCGCTTCTTCGATCTGACTATTTATCAATACACCCTCGTATAAGCAAACGCTCTGCAGCTGCATATTCTGCCCGATTAAATACTGTGAATTGGAACATGAACCATTAAAATTGAGCCCGCCCTCTTCGACCTCTCCGACCAAAGCAGTCCTCCCAGTTTCAATTTCATCGCCTTAAGCGGATTTTTTAAATAAAACAAATGGGGCAGTAGTTTCCATCCCCATTCGTTTCAGTTTGATAGAACATTGCTCGGCTGGTACTGACGTATGGATTGTGCACTCGGCTGAGTAGTGCGGGGCAAACGTGGCTTTTGAAGGATAACTTGCACGCCAGCGAATTTGCTGCGGCAGAACGGATGTGGAACTAAATCTTGTGTTACTTTTATTGCACGGGACATCATGTGTGACAGAGAACCGGAAACTATTACGCTGCCAGTCGTTGCACCATCGAGAAAACTGGGTCTTTAAAAAATCGCTGGAAAAACGTGGCTGCTACGAGATGACATTTTTCGCTGGAGGCGGTGCAAAGGCTTCGAGCAAACTAGCTCGAGATTAGAACTCACTGCTTAAAGTTGACACATTTCAGCAATGAGATGCAGGAAAATTATTATTGAACAAGAAAATGTCGAAATTTAGTTTTTGTTTCGTTGCAATGGGTTCCAAATGTAAAAAATTTACAGAAGTTGAAATTTACCAACCAATTGAAAATGAATTTTGTTAATTCTCAAGTCTGGCATAAAATTTGCAAAATCTGAAAAATTTACATGGGGTAAAAATTTAAAAAAGTTTTAAAATTGTTCACATCAGTATTATTATTGTTTATTATACGCCACGCAAAATGTTACTGCGAAATTCTACTGCATAGCAGTTAATTACTAAGTAATAGGTATTACAATTTTAAATTTTTTCAGCATCTTGTACACTATAATATTAATTTTCAATTAGATAAAGATGTTGAATTCGATATTACTATCAAATTTTTCTATATAACTTGCTTATTATTATAACGGGTGTTCATAAACAGTCGTCATCCCAGTAGGTTTTGACTTCAAAAACGTATGTCTATTATAATTGAGAAAAACTGCGCTATGACAGTACTCAATGACGTTTCATTGTGTTGCACGAATTAATCAAAGATATAACATTTTGTTTTTCAAAGCAACTGGGATGACGACTGTTTATGAACACCCGTTATTTAATATCCGATCGGTGGCCCCACATATGATTGTTCATATTTTATTTTGTTTACTTATGAAACGTGCTTTAATAGCAAATATAAGAACTGATGCGAAAATGCTTTTATTAGGAGGAACGGGGCAGTATGAAAAAGGGATTAGATCTATATAGACCTTTGAGTTGTTTAGTCGATATGTATATTTAGTTTTGTGTTAATTTTTCAATAAATATATTTTAAAAAGATTTGTTGTTTGAGGAGCTTTTACATTGTCTAAACTAAGTAACTTTGCATTTTCCGTACATGTACATATGTATATGTATTTATATTTTTAAAGTCCCCATCAGCGTTGTCTATTACAATAGCGCATTAAGTTTTAGTACAAATAGCTAACACTAACATCCCAACCCTGCCAGTGGTCTCTACTATTCTGTGAACAAGTGCAGCACGGCAGTGAACTTAACCCACAAAATATTATTCATGTTGGAGGAAAATACAATCCGACACGCTATTTACTATTTACTTGCAAATTTACAATTTCACAAAGGGCCAGAATAAAAAAATTCACATTTTCCTTATTTAAAAATTGAGAAAATAGGATAGCCCCCCTCAAAACTGCATCCCGAACTCTATTAAACAATACAATCGACCAGTAAAAAGTCTCCACACAGCGAATTTCACACAAATATTGGTTCTAAGGTTTTTCTTATAATTAAAACGTTTTCTCCATTTTGCATCCCCAAAATCCAACTGGGTCGCAAAACTCCCATATCCCGAATATCGACCGGTTGAAAGTCTCCAAACAGCAAATTTTACACAAAAATATTGATTTTAAGGTTTTTATAATAATTATATCGTTTTCCCCATTTGTAACCCCTAAATCCACCTGGGCCAAAAATTCCCATATCTGAAATTCTCTTAAAAAATACAATCGACCAGCAGAATGTCTACAAACAGCAAATTTCACAAAAATATTGATTTTACGGTTTTTCTGATAATTACAACGTTTTTCCCAATTTCCAACCCCCAAATCCACCTGGGTCGCAAAATTCTCACATTTCTAATTCCCTTAAAAATACAATCGACCAGCAGAAAGTCTCCAAACAGCGAATTTTACACAAAAATATTAATTTTAAGGTTTTCATGATAATTATAACGTTTTTCGCATTTTCCAACGATCAAATTCAAGTGGACCGCAAAATTTTTACACCCCGCATTTTCCTAAAAAATACAACCGACCCGTAGAAAGTCTCCCAACAGCGAATTTCGCATAAATATTGATTTTAAGGTTTTTTTGGTAATTATAACGTTTTCCCAATTTTACATCCCCTTAATCCTCCTGAGCCACATAATGATCACATCCCGAGTTCTCGAAAAATACAATCGATTGATATAAAGCCTTTAAACAGCAAATTTCACACAAATATTAATTTTAAGGTTTTTCTTATAACGTTTTATACATTTTGCAACCCCCAAATCCACCTGGGCCGCAAAATTCCCATATCCGAAATTTTCTTAAAAATGCAATTGGCCAGTAGAAAGCCTTCACACAGCGAATTTCACACAAATAATAATTTTAAGGTTTTTCAGATAATTATAACGTTTTCCCAATTTGGCAATCCGCAAATCCACCTGGTCCGCATAATTCCCAAATCCAGAATTCTCTTATAAAATACAATCGACTAGTAGAAAGTCGCCAAACAGGGCATTTCACACAAATATGAATTTTTAAGTTTTTCTGATAATTGAAACAATTTTCCCCATTTTTCAACTCACAAATCCACCTATGCTGCAAAATTCCCACATCCCGAATTCTGTTATAAAAAACAATTGACCAGTAGAAAGCCTCCAAACGGTGAATTTCACAAAAATAATAATTTTAAGGCGTTTCAGATAATTATAACACTTTCCCCATTTTACAACCCCCAAATCCACCTGAACCGCCAAATTTCCACAGCTAGAATTCTCTTAAAAATGCAATTGACTAGTAGAAAGCCTCCAAACAGAGAATTTCACACAAATATTAATTTTAAGGTTTTCCAGATATTTATAACGCTTTCTCCAATTGGCAACCCCCAAATCCAACTGGGCCGCCAAATTCCCATATCCCGAATTCTTTTAAAAAATACAATTGGCTAGTAGAAAGCTTCCAAATAGAGAATTTCACAGAAATATCAATTTTAAAGTTTTTTAGATATTTATAACGTTTTTCCCATTTGGCAACCCCCAAATCCAACTGGGCCGCCAAATTCCCACATCCCTAATTCTCTTAAAAAATACAATTGGCTAGTAGGAAGCCTCCAAACAGAGAAATATCAATTTTAAAGCTTTTCAGATAATTATAACGCTTTCCCCAATTGGCAACCCCCAAATCCAACTGGGCCGCCAAATTCCCACATCCCTAATTCTCTTAAAAAATACAATTGGTTAGTAGGAAGCCTCCAAACAGAGAATTTCAGACAAATATTAATTTTAAGGTTTTCCAGATATTTATAACGCTTTCTCCAATTGGCAACCCCCAAATCCAACTGGGCCAGCAAATTCCCACATCCCGAATTCTCTTAAAAAATACAATTGCTAGTAGAAAGCCTCCAAACAGAGAATTTTACACAAATATCAATTTTAATTTTTTTTTAGATAATTATAACGTTTTTCCCATTTGGCAACCCCCAAATCCACCGAGTCCGCAAAATTTCCAAATCCAGAGCTCTCTTGTAAAATACAATCAACCACTAGAAAGTCGCCAAACAGGGCATTTCACACAAATATTAATTTTTAAGTTTTTCTGATAATTGAAACAATTTTCCCCATTTTTCAACTCGCAAATCCACCTATGCTGCAAAATTCCCACATCCCGAATTCTCTTAAAAAATACAATTGACCAGTAGAAATCCTCCAAACGGTGAATTTCACAAAAATAATAATTTTAAGGTTTTTCACATTATTATAACGTTTTCCCCATTTGGCAACCCCCCAATCCAGAATTCTCTTATAAAATACAATCGACCAGTAGAATGGCCCCGAACAGCGAATTTCACACAAATATTAATTTTAAGGTTTTTCACATAATTATAACACTTTCCCCATTTTGCAACCCCCAAATCCACCTGAACCGCCAAATTTCCACATCTAGAATTCTCTTAGCAATGCAATGGACTAGTAGAAAGCCTCCAAATAAAGAATTTCACACAAATATTAATTTTAAGGTTTTCCAGATATTTATAACGCTTTCTCCAATTGGCAACTCCCAAATCCAACTGGACCGCCTAATTCCCATATCCCGAATTCTATCAAAAAATAAAATTGGCTAGTAGAAAGCCTCCAAACAGAGAATTTCACACAAATATCAATTTTAAAGTTTTTTAGATAATTATAACGTTTTTCCCATTTGGCAACCCCCAAATCCACCTGGGCCACAAAATTCCCACATCCATAATTCTCTTATAAAATACAATCAACCAGTAGAATGTCTCCGAACAGCGAATTTCACACAAACATTAATTTTAAGGCTCTTCAGATAATTATAACACTTTCCCCACTTGGCAACCCCCAAATCGACCTGGGCCGCCAAATTCCCACATCCCGAATTCTCTTTAAAAATACAATTGGCTAGTAGGAAGCCTCCAAACAGAGAATTTCAGACAAATATTAATTTTAAGGTTTTCCAGATATTTATAACGCTTTCTCCAATTGGCAACCCCCAAATCCAACTGGGCCGCCAAATTCCTACATCCCGAATTCTTTTAAAAAATAAAATTGCTAGTAGAAAGCCTCCAAACAGAGAATTTTACACAAATATCAATTTTAATTTTTTTTAGATAATTATAACGTTTTTCCCATTTGGCAACCATCAAATCCACCTGGCCCCAAAATTTCCACATCCCGAATTCTCTTAAAAAATACAATTGGCTAGTAGAAAGACTCCAAACAGAGAATTTCACAGAAATATCAATTTTAAAGTTTTTTAGATAGTTATAACGTTTTTCCCATTTGGCAACCCCCAAATCCACCTGAGCCGCAAAATTTCCACATCCAGAATTCTCTTATAAAATACAATCGACCAGTAGAATGTCTCCGAACAGCGAATTTCACACAAATATTAATTTGAAAGTTTTTCAGACAATTATAACGCTTTCCCCATTTTGCAACCTCCAAATCCACCTGAACCGCCTAATTTCCACATCCCTAATTCTCTTAAAAATGCAATTGACTAGTAGAAAGCCTCCAAACAGCAAATTTCACACAAATATTAATTTTAAGGTTTTTCTTATAACGTTTTATACATTTTGCAACCCCCAAATCCACCTGGGCCGCAAAATTCCCATATCCGAAATTTTCTTAAAAATGCAATTGGCCAGTAGAAAGCCTTCACACAGCGAATTTCACACAAATAATAATTTTAAGGTTTTTCAGATAATTATAACGTTTTCCCAATTTGGCAATCCGCAAATCCACCTGGTCCGCATAATTCCCAAATCCAGAATTCTCTTATAAAATACAATGGACCAGTAGAAAGTCGCCAAACAGGGCATTTCACACAAATATGAATTTTAAGTTTTTCTGATAATTGAAAAAATTTTCCCCATTTTTCAACTCACAAATCCACCTATGCTGCAAAATTCCCACATCCAGAATTCTGTTAAAAAAAACAATTGACCAGTAGAAAGCCTCCAAACGGTGAATTTCACAAAAATAATAATTTTAAGGCGTTTCAGATAATTATAACGCTTTCCCATTTGCAACCCCCAAATCCACCTGAACCGCCAAATTTCCACAGCTAGAATTCTCTTAAAAATGCAATTGACTAGTAGAAAGCCTCCAAACAGAGAATTTCACACAAATATTAATTTTAAGGTTTTCCAGATATTTATAACGCTTTCTCCAATTGGCAACCCCCAAATCCAACTGTGCCGCCAAATTCCCATATCCCGAATTCTTTTAAAAATACAATTGGCTAGTAGAAAGCTTCCAAATAGAGAATTTCGCAGAAATATCAATTTTAAAGTTTTTTAGATATTTATAACGTTTTTCCCATTTGGCAACCCCCAAATCCAACTGGGCCGCCAAATTCCCACATCCCTAATTCTCTTAAAAAATACAATTGGCTAGTAGGAAGCCTCCAAACAGAGAAATATCAATTTTAAAGCTTTTCAGATAATTATAACGCTTTCCCCAATTGGCAACCCCCAAATCCAACTGGGCCGCCAAATTCCTACATCCCTAATTCTCTTAAAAAATACAATTGGTTAGTAGGAAGCCTCCAAACAGAGAATTTCAGACAAATATTAATTTTAAGGTTTTCCAGATATTTATAACGCTTTCTCCAATTGGCAACCCCCAAATCCAACTGGGCCAGCAAATTCCCACATCCCGAATTCTCTTAAAAAATACAATTGCTAGTAGAAAGCCTCCAAACAGAGAATTTTACACAAATATCAATTTTAATTTTTTTTTAGATAATTATAACGTTTTTCCCATTTGGTAACCCCCAAATCCACCGAGTCCGCAAAATTTCCAAATCCAGAATTCTCTTATAAAATACAATCAACCACTAGAAAGTCGCCAAACAGGGCATTTCACACAAATATTAATTTTTAAGTTTTTCTGATAATTGAAACGATTTTCCCCATTTTTCAACTCGCAAATCCACCTATGCTGCAAAATTCCCACATCCCGAATTCTCTTAAAAAATACAATTGACCAGTAGAAATCCTCCAAACGGTGAATTTCACAAAAATAATAATTTTAAGGTTTTTCACATAATTATAACGTTTTCCCCATTTGGCAACCCCCCAATCCAGAATTCTCTTATAAAATACAATCGACCAGTAGAATGGCCCCGAACAGCGAATTTCACACAAATATTAATTTTAAGGTTTTTCACATAATTATAACACTTTCCCCATTTTGCAACCCCCAAATCCACCTGAACCGCCAAATTTCCACTTCTAGAATTCTCTTAGAAATGCAATGGACTAGTAGAAAGCCTCCAAATAAAGAATTTCACACAAATATTAATTTTAAGGTTTTCCAGATATTTATAACGCTTTCTCCAATTGGCAACTCCCAAATCCAACTGGACCGCCTAATTCCCATATCCCGAATTCTCTTAAAAAATAAAATTGGCTAGTAGAAAGCCTCCAAACAGAGAATTTCACATAAATATCAATTTTAAAGTTTTTTAGATAATTATAACGTTTTTCCCATTTGGCAACCCCCAAATCCAACTGGGCCGCAAAATTCCCACATCCATAATTCTCTTATAAAATACAATCAACCAGTAGAATGTCTCCGAACAGCGAATTTCACACAAATGTTAATTTTAAGGCTCTTCAGATAATTATAACACTTTCCCCACTTGGCAACCCCCAAATCGACCTGGGCCGCCAAATTCCCACATCCCGAATTCTCTTAAAAAATACAATTGGCTAGTAGGAAGCCTCCAAACAGAATTTCAGACAAATATTAATTTTAAGGTTTTCCAGATATTTATAACGCTTTCTCCAATTGGCAACCCCCAAATCCAACTGGGCCGCCAAATTCCCACATCCCGAATTCTTTTAAAAAATAAAATTGCTAGTAGAAAGCCTCCAAACAGAGAATTTTACACAAATATCAATTTTAATTTTTTTTAGATAATTATAACGTTTTTCCCATTTGGCAACCCTCAAATCCACCTGGCCCCCAAAATTTCCACATCCCGAATTCTCTTAAAAAATACAATTGGCTAGTAGAAAGACTCCAAACAGAGAATTTCACAGAAATATCTATTTTAAAGTTTTTTAGATAGTTATAACGTTTTTCCCATTTGGCAACCCCCAAATCCACCTGAGCCGCAAAATTTCCACATCCAGAATTCTCTTATAAAATACAATCGACCAGTAGAATGTCTCCGAACAGCGAATTTCACACAAATATTAATTTGAAAGTTTTTCAGACAATTATAACGCTTTCCCCATTTTGCAACCTCCAAATCCACCTGAACCGCCTAATTTCCACATCCCTAATTCTCTTAAAAATGCAATTGACTAGTAGAAAGCCTTAAAACAGCGAATTTCACAAAAATATTAATTTTAAGATTTTCCAGATATTTATAACACTTTCTCCAATTGGCAACCCTCAAATCCAACTGAGCCGCCAAATTCCCACATTCCAAATTCTCTTAAAAAATACAATTGGCTAGTAGAAAGCCTCCAAACAGAGATTTTCACACAAATATCAATTTTAAAGTTTTTTAGATAGTTATAACGTTTTTCCCATTTGGCAACCCCCAAATCCACCTGGGCCGCAAAATTTCCACATCCAGAATTCTCTTATAAAATACAATCGACCAGTAGAATGTCTCCGAACAGCGAATTTCACACAAATATTAATTTGAAAGTTTTTCAGACAATTATAACGCTTTCCCCATTTTGAAACCCCCAAATCCACCTGAACCGCCTAATTTCCACATCCCAAATTCTCTTAAAAATGCAATTGACTAGTAGAAAGCCTCCAAACAGCGAATTTCACACAAATATTAATTTTAAGATTTTCCAGATATTTATAACACTTTCTCCAATTGGCAACCCCCAAATCCAACTGAGCCGCCAAATTCCCACATCCCGAATTCTCTTAAAAAATACAATTGGCTAGTAGAAAGCCTCCAAACAGAGAATTTCACACAAATATCAATTTTAAAGTTTTTTAGTTAGTTATAACGTTTTTCCCATTGGCAACCCCCTAATCCACCTGGGCCGCAAAATTCCCACATCCAGAATTCTCTTATAAAATACAATCGACCAGTAGAATGTCTCCGAACAGCGAATTTCACACAAATATTAATTTGAAAGTTTTTCAGACAATTATAACGCTTTCCCCATTTTGCAACCCCCAAATCCACCTGAACCGCCAAATTTCCACATCCCGAATTCTCTTAAAAATGCAATTGACTAGTAGAAAGCCTCCAAACAGCGAATTTCACACAAATATTAATTTTAAGATTTTCCAGATATTTATAACATTTTCTCCAATTGGCAACCCCCAAATTCAACTGGGCCGCCAAATTCCCACATCCCGAATTCTCTTAAAAAATACAATTGGCTAGTAGAAAACCTCCAAACAGAGAATTTCACACAAATATCAATTTTAAAGTTTTTTAGATAGTTATAACGTTTTTCCCATTTGGCAACCCCCAAATCCACCTGGGCCGCAAAATTCCCACATCCAGAATTCTCTTATAAAATACAATCGACCAGTAGAATGCCTCCGAACAGCGAATTTCACACAAATATTAATTTTAAGGCTTTTCAGATAATTATAACGCTTTACCCATTTGCCAACCCCCAAATCAACCTGGGCTGCAAAATTCCCACCTCACAAATTCTCTTAAAAAATAAAATCGACTAGTAGAAAGTCTCCAAACAGCACATTTCACGCAAATATTAATTTTACATTTTCTCTCATAATTTAAACGGTTTCCTCATTTTGCAACCCCTAAATCCACCTGAGTGGCAAAATTCTTAAAAACCCACAGAATCATTCACATACTGCCAAAAACAAAATTCGACAATTTTTAATTTCCTCCTGTTTATGTGAACATCCTATTTGCTACAAATGTACCTCAACTTTCTAGCCCGTAACTTCGCCCCCGTGCATCGCAGACCGCAAAAACAAGCCAATATAATGAGCGTTGGTTCGTTCTCTTTCCAACTTGCCTCAAATCACATTTGGATCTTTCAAAAAGTATGTGATGTAACAGCGCCGAACGCTTTCGTGTCCAAAAAATTGTTTTAACCCCCGTATTTTTGCCCCCTCGGATCTTACATTTTCACAACCTCTCCAGAAAGTTTGCCCTTGACGAAATCTTCAAAATGACAACAACATTCACCTATATTACGTACAACTTGCAAAAAATAGTGAAAACTGCTCATTTTTCAAGCGTCAGACAAATCGCTAAAAGAGCCCCGTACTAGCGTCACATCTCCAATTCGTTAAACATTTTCAATGTTAAAATTTTAAACACTATCACAGCCAGTTTTATAAAGACCACTGATCTGATGTTAACTTTAATTCGTTATTAAAATAAACAAAAGCGCATCAAAACATTGGTGCGTATGACATTTTATTCATTAGTAAACAAATTTTGATTCGCTTTTGTTTATTTTAACAACGAATTAAAGTTAACATCAGATTAGTGGTCTTTATAAGACTGGCTGTAAGTACGTCTATCAACCTCTTTCATTCCATTAAATTACAAAGTAATTGTTTAAGCAGTTAGCAGCTACTCAATATTGAAATTACTTTTTTGCACTACTAGTCTCAGAACGCATCGTTATTGGCCTATTTTTAGGTCGTGAAGTTGATTTTCTCCACCAAGGGAGAGAAAGTAAAATAAACAATTTTCACCGTGGTAACTAATAAATTGCTAAGTTACCAAATATGACTATTTTAATTCTGACGTTTTAAAGAGCTGTATTGTCAGGTTGACAGTTAAAATAATTTCGAAATTTGTTGGGAATTTAGGTATTAAGCTGTTTGGTAGTGCAAAAAATAGTATATACACCACGGTAGCGAATCGTCTTATAACCTTCGCGCTTTAGATACTTCGCGCTGCGCGCTCAGTATCTAATACGCGCTCAGGTTATAATACTGCGCTTCGCTACCTTGATGTATAATATACTATTTTGCACTACTAGTGTCAGAACGCACCGTTATTGACCTATCTTTAGGTCGTGAAGTTGATTTTCTCCACCACGGGAGAGAAAGTTAAATAAACAATTTTCACCGTGGTAATTAATAAATTGCTAAGTTACCAAATATGACTATTTTAATTTTGACGTTTTAAAGAGCTGTATTGGCAGGTTGACAGTTAAAACATTTTCGAAATTTGTTGGGAATTTAGGTAATAAGCCGTTTGGTAGTGCAAAAAATAGTATATACACCACGGTAGCGAATCGTCTTATAACCTTCGCGCTTTAGATACTTCGCGCTGCGCGCTCAGTATCTAATACGCGCTCAGGTTATAATACTGCGCTTCGCTACCTTGATGTATAATATACTATTTTGCACTACTAGTGTCAGAACGCACCGTTATTGACCTATCTTTAGGTCGTGAAGTTGATTTTCTCCACCACGGGAGAGAAAGTTAAATAAACAATTTTCACCGTGGTAATTAATAAATTGCTAAGTTACCAAATATGACTATTTTAATTTTGACGTTTTAAAGAGCTGTATTGGCAGGTTGACAGTTAAAACATTTTCGAAATTTGTTGGGAATTTAGGTAATAAGCCGTTTGGTAGTGCAAAAAATAGTATATACACCACGGTAGCGAACCGTCTTATAACCTTCGCGCTTCGCGCTTCGTAATATGCGCTCAGGTTATAATACTGCGCTTCGCTACCTTGATGTATAATATACTATTCCATGTGAAACATACTCCGTTTAAAAAACTCACCTTATCAAGTGTTTGATAATTATATTTATTAGAAACAGTGAATTTCTGGCCCTCGTCAACAAAACATCTTAATGAAAAATAACAAAAAAAAAACATTAACTTTTTATAAAGTTCTGAAGTCTATTTTCAGCACAATTATTGCCTTTTAAGGAAAATGTGGATTTACTAAACACAAGGATAAGTAAACAGTAATTTTAGTTTACTCCTTCTGATTTAATGAAGAATGTGAAAGTGAAAGTGATTTCATCATTTTAACTTTCAGCAGAAAATGAAACTTTTGAGAGGTTAATTACCATTGTGGTTGTCAACTGCAGACTATCCCCAACAAGTTTTCAAAATTAAGAAATTAGCTACAAAGTTCATAATAGCCTTCTTGAATACGTAGCTTTACCCTGCTTTCAACTCCTTCGGTTATCTGTTGTCGCAGATCTGGCAAGAGATTCACTTCTTTGCATTAGACAGTCATCCGTCGGATAACTCCTTCCAAACTGACTTCTCCTTCTTCTTCTTCTTCTGGTTCCTCTTCTATCGAAGGTTGGAAACCATCATAGCTACTCGGACTTTATTAAGCGCTGCTCTAAACACTTCTGCAGTGCTGCATCCAAACCACTCTCTTAAGTTTCTAAGCCAGGATAATCTACGTCTGCCCACACTTCGCTTTCGTCGAATCTTGTATTATTAATTGCAGCACTGAGTATTTTTGTCCTCTCATTACGTGTCCCAAATATTCCAGTTTCCTTTTTTTATAGTTATCAGGATTTCTAGTTCATTTTCCACTCTTCTAGTGACCTCTATATTTGTCAATCTTTTCATCCACGATATTCGCAGGATTCTCTTGTAGCACCAAAGCTCGAGGGCAGTCAGTTTATTAAGATGTAGTTGCTTTAGTATCCAAGGCTCCAAACCATATACAAGAGTGGAAAACACATAACACCGGAGCATTCTCAAACGTAGTGTCATGCTTATATCACGGCAGCATAAGAATTTGTTTAAGATTCACAAATGACGTGTGTGCCACCTCAATACGTGTTCTAATCCCTTTGGTTTGATCTACACTTGATGTTATCCACGTTCCCAGATACTTGTATGTATTCACTCTTTCTATGTCAGTGTTTTCGACGTTCAGTTGGGTATTTTAAACTTTTGACTTAGTAGTTGAGCTGTATTGCTGAAAATATCCTGTTTTCCGCTCATAGTCAGAAAGTCAGTTAATAAAATTATGAAGTTTTCCCTCCTATATCGTCGTTTTACCATTGAAAAATATTAGTCCATTAATCGTTTTGGAGGTGTCGCGATACGCCTAAAGTCGGGGTAACTGACAATCCTTTTAGTTAAAATACGCTTGGACACTAAGACTAAAGCTACTCTTTCGAGATTAATAAGAACACTTAAGTACAAATACTTGCATTTATCTTTCTGCCGTTTAGAGAACACTTAAGTTTAATACTGTTGCTTCTTAACTTTACTTATTGACATCTTCTTATTAACTAACTAAATTTTAAGTCCAGTTTGAGCTAGAAAACTCAGTAGGCGTTTACAAATTTCCAAATAGGCAGGTCTAAATTTTGGACTTTTGGCACGTACATACGGACGTGATAGTTCATAATAGTCCTATGAATTTGACAAATTTGAAGCTTTTACACACTAAAATTTGTCAAGCTCCACTCCTCGTAAATTATCTCTAATAAAGTTTTACAATGCTACTAAAAGAATTTGCTCCCGCCGGCACGTAATTTTTATGATCGAGTTGCAACAGCTACACCTCTGACCACGTACTAGCCATATATCTTCAGTCAATATTTCGGCTTACGAAGTAAATCCTACATACATGCACTCTAATCTATTAGTGAGATTGAAATATCTCCAACTTCCCAGAGAAAGGCACGTTTCTAAACATCGGCTAAATATTCGCTTCTTGTAATTTTAATATACCATTTTGCCTACGAAATTCTACCTTAAAATATTTATGATACAAATGGCTTATAGCTAACTAAAGTACAGTGTATTCCTACAGCCGCGTATAATTCATTTCATTAAAGAACGCAAATCGTAACAGAGGTTTTGTCTAATAATGCAGGTTTTCAAAACTTCACATTTTCATATTCTGTGAGTTAACGTATGATGAGAGGCAAAAACGTTGTCAATACTTGACTGAACATGTACGTAACCTGCTTATAACAATAAACACCGTAACATTAATACATTGATAAAAGTAAAAAATAATTTAAAAACGAGGTCATCTATAATAGAAAAAACTAGTTTCATAATATAATTGAAAGACGGCTGAGAAAAGTATTTCAGAACTTTAAATTGCCTTAAAAATTAGTGCAACAGCTAAGTCTACCAAGAACAAACAATGTAAGTGGGCTAGGGCTAGACGACTATTTCCAACATAAACGAGTTGAATAAAACCATAAAATAGAGCTTGCTACGAGTAACCAGAACACACATAAAACCCCAACCAAAATAAAGAACAGTGTATAAACTTACTAGTTCAATATAGTAACAAACGCAGCGGAAAACGAGATGAATGTCATGCATGATGAAAGAAACCACAAATTAATTGTAAAAAGAAATAACCAAAAATTCAGGAAACAATCAAGCAAAAATTAACAAAACAGTAAGAAACTCAGAAAATGATAAAAAGGGAAACGAAATGGACAAATTAAAAGAAACAGCTCTGTGACAAAATAGAATACTAAAGGAAAAAATGAATAAAAAAAACAAAAAAGGAAGTATTAGATAGTAATAAAAGGAACTCTGCTTAACAACATTGACGAACCAACCGCACAAGTAGAAGAGTTCATACAAAATGAATTGGGTATTTACTTAAAGTTAAGGTAAAATATAAGAAAAAGATAAACGCTGGTAATGGAGACTTAACCCTACAGCAATAAAATATAAAAAGCAAGAAACAAGTGTACAGTGCCAAACAAGAACATTTACATGGATGATGGCTTGAATGAACTAGAAAGAGAAATACAAGCAACAACACGAGCAATAAATATGACCATGTAAAAACAGAAAGGTTAAGGTTAGCGTTTGGCATATGGTGAAATAATATGGACAGATTGCTACATAGAAAACACTTATTATCAAGTTACATGTGTCGTACGGACTTAAATAAAACTTCATTTTAAAAACAAATGTATGCTGGTTATCGTAAGCTATTTTATAAATGGTTAAAGAGTCGCTTGAGTTGTAGGATTGTATTTAAAATATTGACGACTTTGTAGCCAAATACTATTTGTATTTCGGCCATTTAACAGCAAAATTTACTTGTGTGAAATACAAAACAAAAACTGTAAATCAGAAGACAGGAAGACATGATTTTCGATATTTCATTTATGACCTCATTGAGCCATTTCTGATGTTTGCTTTTTGGGAAGAAGAGTTTTCAAACGGTTGTTATTTAGGGCGAATATTACAATGGCAATTGTCGGGGATTCGTGCTGGTTTGGTAGACACCTGATACAAGTTCACACAACTACCCACCCCTGCCCCTCCCTGGCTACGCCCATGCATACCTACACTTATTACAACTAATAATGTAACAGATTTACTTTTTTACGTAATATGTACTTTCTTGCTTAATTTATTAGAAATTCAACATTTGATTAGAACCAGCAACGATCAATTGTAAGCATCCGGTATGGTCTAGTAGTTAGAATACCTGGCTCGCACCTAGCAGGCTCGGGTTCGATTTCCGATAGCAGAATACTTTTTTTAAATTAGTTATCTTTAATTTTTGTCTGTACAATAAGCTTTTCATTTGCATTAATGAGGTATTTGTAATAGCATTAGCAATATCCGAAATGGTCTGGTAACTAGAATGAATACCTGGCACTTGATCAGAGTTAAAAATGTTACCAGATTTATACAACTTTTCAAGTCTTGTAATTTTTATATTTGCACCTGCCCACTTGCCAAAACATCTGCCGTCTTCGCATACATTCCACGCACACGGCACCTGCTCAGCAGAGAAACAAACCCTTAGTCAAGTTGTGTAGCTTGAGTTTGTTCATACTATTGTAGATAACAGCACCCTGTAGCACAATGAAAAGAGAGAAACAATTGTGGGTTGTTCCCTATTTACAATGCCAGTCTGAAAATAGGGTACCAGAAGACAGAAATAAATAGTAAACAATACATATGGAGTAAAAGCAATACACATACAATAAATTCAATAAAGATTTCGCATTGAACAAAAAATAAAGGACAACGCTCTAAGTAAACGACCAAAACGAAAAACTAACAATAAACAATAAAAAATAACACTATAAAAAGAAAAAATAGTAAGGCATAAAATAATAAAGTCTAAAATAAAACAGAAGCTAAACGTTAAACACAAGCGGTTGGAATTTGGGTCAAATGTGAACGGAAAAATTAAATATTTTTTATGGAAATGAAAAGTTTTTGGACGGATTATACTAATGTACAAATTTATATTAATCAACAAAGTAATAACCCTGTGACTTGTAGCTAAAAGCACCCATGTCAGTAAAGTAGGATATTAATTTTTGATTGTGCATATCTACTCTTAAATATTAATATTTAATGGACTGCTATTAATTCGAATACGTTCAGATGACGCTTTTAACTATTTAATATAATCCTCAATTCAATATAACTCAATATTAGTATTGGTCGTTGTTAATTGGCACTGCCTCATTTACATTTAATCCACAGATTTGTATGTTTGAAAATGTGTTCTAATGTTGACTTTTTTATATAGAAAATGTTGGACATAAAGTGTTGAAATATTTTAGCATGCGTTCTAGGGCTAAAAGAAAAAGCTTTCTTGTCTCAACCTGCAATGACATAAAACAAATAAATTAATAAGAACCGTATTGTAGTAGCCAGAAAAGTGATTTTTTTATTAAGTAGCCCTTACTACACGGCGTTACACGCAAGATTTATAAATAATGCCAATAGCACCTAAACGGTTCTATAAACTCACCAATTTACAAATTCTAAACTGACAATTTTTTCAAACACGCGCTAGTGGGTGTTGAGACACCAAAAACTGTAGAAAATAAAAGGAAAGTAGGGATAAAAATATTTTAAGGTTCCCAATAATGGTGAAACATTAAAAAAAAACAATTAGTAAAACAAATTACATCAATTTTCAAATAAAAATGGATTGCAGACGGTGACATTCGAACTCAGCGGTTTCAGCGACTGCGAGAGCGATCTTAATACTTGATAACAGCCCAAGTACAACTCACCAATTAATTCTGTTCGGCCACGAAAGTTACAGCTGCAAGGCGAGCCCAGGGATTTGTTTCAAAAGTGTCAAATTGTTCACTAAACATTGTAACCACGTTCATGATCTCTCAAAAACGAGCATGGTAAAATGCTAACAGATATGCCAGAAATAATAGAGATATGGTGAAAGTCATGTGAAAAACTTATGGTTGCATTATCGCTCACAACACGTGTAACCATTTGGAACAATTGCGAAACAGAAACACGCAACTCGCCTGGTATAGACAGAATTGTTACTGAAATTCTAAAAGCAGCAAGAGACGGTGTAGTAGCACCAGACCTATAACAATATTTTCAATCTGGACGGTGGCAGACAGACTGGATGGAGTCGGTGTATATTGCGATTCATGAAAGAGCTATAAAGAACTGTGTGACAACTATGACACCCTAAGACTATGTTTGTGGTACAACAACATCTCAAGAGGTACTTGCAACCACAGATTTCCCAACCATTGAACAATGCGAGAGGTGGCAATTAACGATGAATGATACGGGGGGAATACCGTGGCTGCCAACTCTGGCATCACGAAACTCCAGAGTACTACGAAAACAACTTTTGGGGTGTCACAAAGTCGCAATGTGTACTTACCTTGTAAACAATAAAAATTAGCGTTTACTTGAAGTGTAAACGCTGGCTGGTTGGCACGCACACACACTTATAGGCAGTCACTATTGACTGCAAGGCTTCCATCTACGTCTATTGAACTCGCCGCCTGGCTA
Source organism: Agriotes lineatus (assembly GCA_940337035.1). Classification (NCBI taxonomy): domain Eukaryota; kingdom Metazoa; phylum Arthropoda; class Insecta; order Coleoptera; family Elateridae; genus Agriotes; species Agriotes lineatus. The sequence goes on from OW679199.1 coordinate 73,664,248, forward strand.
TCGACGCTTCAAGGCATGATCCGTGGTGCAACGGCCACTGGCGCCTCGTTCTATCCCTCGCAACTACCGTTGATAGATTTCTATCGAATGCTAAACACGAAAAACTAATCGATGCATACACTGCACAAATATTTTTAATCCCTTTCGTGCACGTAACTCCTTATTTATGACGTCATATTCTCGTATATCTATATGATTCTTTGGGTCCCGGGTGGTGTAGCTTGAACAAGCTTCCACGTTCGATCAGCAGAGTTAAGCAACGCTCTTTCTGGTGAGAACTTGGATGGGAGTTCCACGGCTGTATCTCTCGGCGCCTCGTGATACGGCTGTCACGGATATAGTTGGTCCCGGCGGTCATAACAGCATCATGACTGTCGTTAGTGTGGTTGGAAGTCCCCATAAATGCACAGCGACGCCTATAATTCGCCTAACGGCTGTTGGTTGAGTGCGAAATAAATAAATAAATAGTCATGAACACATAGTTAATAATATATGCAACCCTATTAACAGCTAACCAACAGTTATTTCATAACTTAAAGGAAAATTTAATATTTTAAAGTAACATTTTAAATATACAAGAGAAAACCACAATACTAGTATGTTGACAGCTATCGATTAATGAAAAATAAGGGGCAAGACTAACTCATACTGTAGTCGAATGTGTTCTAGTAGGTAAAAATGATAAATGGTAAAATATAACTTAATACAGACAAAATACAAGTGTGTGATCCTCTCGATCGAAACCAACCTCCCTATGCCGCCAATCGACAATAGTGTTTTCGTTTTTTCTACAGTACCTTACCACATATCAGGTATAACTGTTTCCAGTGCAGACTCTCTACCACATTTGTACACATTTCCCAGCCATAATCTTCTCCAATGTGTTTGTTGTAATATTGTTTAGAAATTTCCCAAATGTTTTCTATTGGGTTAAATTAGCAATGGTGTGGATGGAGTCTCAAAGCCTATTGCTTATTGCTAAAAATATGTTAAGAATTACTACTATGAAGAAATGTAGTGCTATAAAATATAAAATAATATATCCAATTAATTCATAAATAATAAATCAAAACTGACTGCAACAATTATCAGTAAATTGAGTTTTAGAACATTCGCTAGAAATTCTAAATTCCTTTTTTCCAGCCAATTTTGTATTTCTACTTTTTCCAGGAAGAGTTTGGCTTTTTTCTATTAAACTACTGTAGTAACTCGCATTATCTATAATTATAATAGACGTTTCTTCCCATTTTGGCAATAGTCGCTCTCTAAACCACTTAAAAAAAATCTTTTGTTTATTTCACTACAGTAATTGACATCTTTGGTTTTTGGAACAAACATTAATGATGCTTCAGAAAAACCTGCACTGCTTCCTAAATGCAGTACTATATACCACCTGTTCATTAAAAAAGTTCATGGAAATTCAAAGGTATGAATAATATGTTGGTTTTTCTCTGAATGCCATTTTTTGGCAGTGGTCTATTATGATATGTTTTTTGGACTTTTTCCACTGTCTAGGGTATAAATCACACCATCAAGACGGGAGCAGAACAAAACTCCCGAAACGTTTGTGATTTACACCCTAAACAGCGGAAAAAGTCCGAAAAACATATCATAATATGTTGGTGTCAAATTCGTGGTTATCAGGTTACGTTTTCCATTAGTTTTGACACAGACTGAAGCAAAACCGAACCTGCTAATCTCGAATTTGACATAGAGTTACAGTGCCACCAACATATTATCCATACGTTTAAATCTCCACAGCCGCCCCTTATGAACTTTTTTAATTAACATGTATCTATAAAAATTCAAGAATGAATTACATAGTTGTTTACTACAAATAGTAACTAATTTACCTGAGTGCTTCTGGTTTAATTTCTTGTACCGGGTGGCCAATTAAGAAGGGCACTCGGTCCTATCTCGAAAAGTAATTGTCGTAAAGACTTGGGGTAAAACAATTTATGACTAAAGTGGTCAAGAGAAAATGCTGGAAATTATTTTTTAGTTTCTAGAATGGCCGCCAGGAGGAGTAATCGCATTCTTGAATTTTAAATCCCGTTTTTTTTAAATATTCTTACATTACATATAGCTAAAATGGACATCGTTTTAAAGCTGAGATAAATTAGATTCTTTTCCGTTAAATGCCTTTTGCTCTATCTCTTAAGGGAAAGTGGTGGGGGGTGTCCGAATATTTTCGTAAATAAATGCCAATAACTTGAATATGGCTGAACGGATTTTGTCAAACTTGGAGTCGTTGAAAAGGGATTTTCTTAAGCTATCAACGCTGCCTTGAGCGGATTGATTTCGATTGCTTGTGTCGCCGCTAGAGGGCGTTCTGCGACAACACTACAAATGAAATGGGTTTTCTCAAAATATTAAATGCAACGATATTACTTTTATTGCAACAAAAGATAGCCAAACAAGGGTCTAACACGTTAGTAAAAACCGCATTTCGATATTTCTTTCCTAACCTAAAATATCAGTAAAAAAAGTTAAAACTCGAAATAATGTCGCATTTTTCGGAATATTTTCAGTATACCTGCCATTATTAAATCCTAATTATTGTTCTTTTAGAAAAATAGATATAAATTTATTGTTAAAATACCAACATTATATTTAAAATGTCAATAATAATTAATACTCATTCAATACGATTGAATATTGCCCTTCTGTCCACACGGAAATCGAAAATTTTTAAATCCAAGTGTGCTTTGGAAAACCAAATAGCAAAAATTATAATGGTGGTGTTTAAGTGTCAATCATATTAAGATTGCAGCTATTTATAGTGTATTTTGGTGGCCTTATTTGTAAAAAATGCCTTTTCTACCTGTAGAAGTGTTTGATATGTTTCGTGTTTATTTTAAAAACAATGTAAACGCAACTGTTTCTGTTAGAATCTAGGCACTCGAGTATCCTGATAGGGGCCATCCAACTGTCAAAGTTTTTCGTAAGATCATTGATCGTTTTCGTAATTATTATTGATATTTTAAATATAATGTTGGTATTTTAACAATAAATTTATATATATTTTGCTAAAAGAACGATAATTAGCATTTAATAATGGCAGGTATACTGAAAATATTCCCAAAGATACGACATTATTTCAAGTTTTAATGTCTTTTACTGATATTTTAGGTTAGGAATGAAATATCGAAATGCGGTTTTTACTAGCGTGTTAAAAACTTATTTGGCTATCTTTTGTTGCAATAAAAGTGATATCGTGGCATTTAATTTTTTTGAGAAAATCCATTTCATTTGTAGTGTTGTCGCAGAACGCCCTCTAACGGCGACACAAGCAATCTAAATCAATCCGCTCAAGGCAGCGTTGATAGCCTAAGAAAGGTAATTTTCAACGACTCCAAGTTTGACAAAATCCGTTCAGCCATTTTGAAGTTATTGACATTTATTTCCAAAAATATTCGGACACCCCCCACCACTTTCCCTTAAGAGATAGAGCAAAAAGCATTTAACAAAAAAGAATCAAATTTATCTCAGCTTTAAAGCGGCGTCTATTTTAGGTAACTGTAGTATAAAAATATTTCTCAAAAAACGGGATTTAAAAAGAATGCGATTACGCCCCCTGGCGGCCATTCTATAAACTTAAAAATAATTTCCAGCATTTTCTCTTGGCCGCTTTAGTCATAATTTTTTTTACCCCAAGTCTTTACGACAATTAATTTTCGAGATAGGACCGAGTTCCCTTCTTATTTGGCCACCCGGTACAATTCTTACATTGTCATCTTGTCATGATTTGCATATTGTTCCATTTTCAAACACCCAAGTTTCATCTAATAATACACACAGGCACCCACTTTCAGACTGCAAATTTTTTACAAATTCTCGTAGAAAACGCGCTCTAGATAATGCAATATTAAGTAATTTAATTCCATTAATCCTCTTCGAGGGTCATCTTTCTTGTAGCGAAAACAATTTTTCTCAAGTAACTAACTGAACCATTTGAACATTGAACGGTAAAGACGTATCGCGTTTGCTACGTGTGTGCGCTCTGACCCGCTAGATATCAAGTGACGGCAAGAAAATCGGTGCATTGCTAAAAATAGCGATTATTCCTCGTATATTATTTGAGGGTTCGTATATTTACACTAACATAACATTAATAATAAATAGCTTGCTGAGCAGGGCCAATGGCCCACGCTCAAAGCAACATGTATCCAGCTATCCCAACTAATTTTAATGTTTACGCTGGCCAAAGTAATCTGACACCTTGTGCACCCATGCCTGCTAACACAACGCTGACGCAACCTTTTCCAGTACAACAAATTTATCCACAACATAATGTAAAATACTATTCGCAACCTTACAATACAACACAAATGACAATCCAAACTCACAATCTAGCATTCTATTCAACATCGTCAAGCTATTCCGAAAATCAGTGGCAAAGGGTCACAAACAACAGAAAACAAAGTAGGATTACTGAAGGTCAAACAGAACCTGAAAAACAAAACTACTGGCTAGGTGACCCAGTACTAACCAGTAACCAATACGGGGACCTTCAAGAAGAAGATATGGATTCCAGCAGTCAAGCTAAAGAAGAAAATAAGAAACCTGAACCACCACCAATATATGTAACAGGAGTGAAAAATATCAAATATCAAGAGCTACTTGAAACGACAGCAAAGGATAAATACACAATTAAATCACTAAGCGCTCACCAAGTTAAAGTACAGCCTTTGGAGAGTACATTATATACCACCATTATTAAGGAATTAATGAATAAGAATACTGAATTTCACACATACAAGCCCAAGCAGGAAAAATCATTTCGGGTAGTACTGAAAAACATGCACCCTACCACTGACATAAATGACATTAAAAAAAGCTTACAAGAAAAAGAACACGAGATCAATAACATATGGAATATAAAACAACATAAAACAAAAATAGACTGTTAAGCCATTTTGCCTTCAGTAATTGAGTTAATCATTTAAGCTTTCAGAACAGCCTGTCTGTATTTCAACTTCTCATCACATATTCTAACAATTTTCGAATTCCAACACCCTGTATATTGGCACAGCTGTCGCGTTTTCGTCGTTTTAGGCCACCCTTTATAAAACACGTGCTCGTTAAGCGCGGACAAAACTAGTTCTAGCCGCCTAAGACTTCGCCTCGTGATTGGCTACTGCTCCGCGTGGGTACGCTTGGCGTGGTTTCTTCTTGCAGACAGCGAGTTCCGAGAGAGCCGATGACTGTTACGCAAGCAGCGTTGGGTGTTGAGTATCGTTGATTACGTGGGTGTTTGGTGCATTCCGATGGCCTCGTTCTGCATCGTCGAATAAGTACTAACCCTTCTTTCCCGCTAAATCGGGGATTACACTGGCAGGACGGGTGGAGATTCCTCGATCTTATCGTTGCTTCGGGCTCATGTGCGAGTCCCATCCCAACTGACGCCATTTCAAGGCGGATCCCGGCCCATTATACTCACGTACCGCCCCCGCATTCAAACCTAGGCCCCTGTCGAAGGCATCGCCAGGTAGCCTCCCACGCTTCGCTCAAGAGACGTCAAAGACACAGGTATCGTTGTAAATAATTGTGTAACCTATTAAATATCCTTCATGCGACCTGAACTTAACTCGTGTATGTGCTAACGTTATTATGCATGACTCACTGCCCGCAGAGCGACTGGACTCGCATTTAGGTGGCCTATATCCAAGCTAATTTACTAAATTGCTGCATTTCTGATCGCCGTTGGTGTGACTAATGCGCCGAAACCTATGTATGTGACTAAATCTCGACGTTATTGCTGTCAATTCATGGACTTTGGCCGCTCTTTTTCGTAATTAAACATTTGCTTTGTGTATAGCATAACCTTGCGATACAGTCGCTGTAAATCAATGTGCTTTGGCTGCTTTTATTCTTAATTAGTCAATAACCTTTTGTAGCTCGCTTAACGGGCAAACCAAGGCCTGTTGTATGTGTTGACCATTTTATGTGTATTAGAGGTAACGCGCCACTCCAGCTGCATGCTCTTTCCAGGTTAAGCATCTTAGTGTAACGATTGAACGTTAGAGCGTTGCCGGTAGGTCTGGCGACGTCACCGCAGTGGCAGCGAGTACCGACATAGTAATTCAAATATTTCTTTCCCGAACTTGTAATCCGAGATTGACAGTTCTCGAGTACCTTCCTAACGTAGTACCCTGTGTACTTCTCGTCCCGTCTAACCGTCCAGGTCCGGTTATACGGTTACACTCCCACGACAGGCCTGGTGGCGCCCTTTTATTTTGACTTACCCTATATATGTCACACCACGCTTGCCCAGTGATGTACCGTTTGAACCACGCCCAACTCCCTGAGCGCATCAGCCGAGGCCTTTAGGCTGTTTTAACGAATCTCAGGGCGAGCGTGCCATCTTTTGCCGGACTTGACCAGTCCTGCGACACTCACCCCGCGTGGGTGTCTCTAAGTCGTTTTGATACCGTAACAAGACCTCCCCCTATTCTTTATAGATCTTAAACGAAAAGAAAACAACAAGGATATTTATAATATTAAGCTACTTCTAAACACGTGTGTACAATTCGAAGCCCCTCACGTCAGAAGGAAAATTTTCCAATGTCTGAGGTGCCAGAAGTATGGACACACAAGAAACTATTGTCACAACATGCCACGTTGTGTTAAATGTGCAGCTAATCATGTAACTCAAGAATGTCCCAGAAAAACAAGAGATGACAAAGTTGTTTGTGCCAACTGTAAGGAAAACCATCCAGCCAATTATCGAGGTTGCGTAGTGCATAAACAACTACAACAAAAATTGTATCCAGCATTGAGAGAAAAACGCATGTCTACCAGACTGGTTCAGCCAGGTTTAACTTATGCACAAGCATTTAAGCACAACACTGTCAACGACGTACAGGCCTACACTCCACCAATTCCAGCACAACCATCTAGCGACATGACTGAATTGAAAAATATGATGCAAAAGCTCATGGAACAAATGGGGACACTACTTAACCTCTTAACGACACTGGTTGCTAAATCAACGTAATGGTTCAGTTAATGGAAATTGGAATATAGAACGCGAATGGCTTGTGTCAACATGCACAAGAATTAATATTATTCTTAAACATCCATAATATCAACGTAATGCTTATATCGGAAGCACATTTCACAAATCTAAGTCACTTGAAAATACAAAATTACAACATCTATATTACAAAACATACGATGGCAATGCTCATGCTGGCACTGCAATAATTATTAAACAAAACATTAAACACCACGAACAAGCTCAATATAAACACGAAAATATACAAGCTACTATTGTGGCTGTCCATGATCACATCGGTGAACTAACACTTGCAGCAGTTTACTGTTCTCCAAAACATAATAACAAATTCGAACACTTTGACCATTTCTTTAAAACACTTGGAAAGAGGTTTTTAATCGGAGGAGATTACCACCCGGTACATTTCTTACATTGTCATCTTGTCATGATTTGCATATTGTTCTATTTTAAAACACCCAAGTTCATCTAATAATACACACAGGCACCCACTTTCAAACTGCACATTTTTTACATATTCTCGTAGAAAACGCGCTCTAGATAATGCAATATTAAGTAATTTAATTCCATTAATCTTCTTCGAGGGTCATCTTTCTTGTAACGAAAACAATTTTTCTCAAGTAACTAACTGAACCATTAAAATATATTCTTATCTTAAAACTTGCGAAAGTGTTTTTTGGGTAATGCATTGCTCTAAAAACGGTAAAGTCTGTAACAGCCAAAATACAAATAATTCATCTTCATTATTCTTCATTTCCCCAGCAGCATTGTGCCTCGGATAGTCCGATGATTGGACCATGGTACTGTGAACACATTGTTACCGTTACGGCGACTAAAAAGAAGCAAGCAAAGGCCAACGGCTTCTCAGCCGGAGCTGGTCGTGGGTAACAACAAAGACTCATAAGCTTTAGCTGAAAAATAAAATATGGGCGCCAAGTAGCTAGTAACCCAGCACTTTGCTAAACAAAAGATAAGCTACGGAAGGCGCTACTAACCAAACCTGAAAATATAAAGGGTAACGGCAAAGGCACAAATCATATACGCAGAATAGGTCAAGGTAGTATAATTGCGGCAAACAGAAATACAATACACAATTAAAATATAAACACAAAATATACGACAAACCAAATCATATCACAAAATCTCAATAGGGAGATCATATCACAGTTTAATCAATATCAACAGAGGCTTGAGGCTAAACTCACCACAGTACAGCCAGATTACATATACAAGGGCATCAAGCGAAATCAGCGGGCGGGCCCAGAATTAATAAAATTTCACAAAATATGTATAAAGTGCTAATTAACAGTATTAGTAAAAGATTACAAAATTGATATTAAATTTGGCCAAATGCATTACTAAATAAGCACCAAAGAAGAGCTCGGAGACTCGTGGCTCCGGCGTAATGATTAAATTGAAAGGTAAATTTAGTAGGTGGGTTGAATTTAACTGAACACCCTGTATGCAAGGTTCCTCTCGTAATTAAATAAAGATTAATTCACATTAGCGTCGCCGCGGTCCGACAAGATCTTGCGGTGGTACCACGAAGCGATTTCGCGAACAATGCATTGTACTCTGCATTATAACGGCCGAGGTGCGAGCAGTAATAATAATTGCTTGCAAAGCTGGGTAAATAGCATAATTCAACGGTGTAAATAATAACACTTAAAATCTGAAAAGGTAAATCGTCGTGCACTTGGCTTCACAATGTGGACATAATACCGTTACAAATTTTACATATACAACTCCGATAAAATTTAGCCCGAATTCGGTTACAACGCGATTCCGATAAAACTATTCCGAATTAAGAAGCACTTTCGCCTAAATGACCTACTTGGCTATTTACTGTGCGGAAGAGCTACCGCTAAAACTGATTCTTGCTGAAGGCAAACTCAATCATAATCGTGCAGGTGAGTTCAAAGCTTTAAAAACACACAATATAACAAACGTAAGTCTATCAAGCACCTTGCAGCGTTGCCACGCAAACGGCTTAAGGGGGCACTTGATTCCCGAGAGTTCGAAACGGAAATATTAAACTGACAGACCTTTGGCAGTGGGCTTCTCTTCCGCTGCAGATGTTAAAAACAGGGGGGGGGGCTAAGGACTACGAGGGGGCCAAGCCATCACCAGGTAGCTGAGGGGATGCCATAGTCAGCGAAACTCGTCACCAGGCTAGTGGCTACGTGACCACAATGCGACAGCTGCGATTAGCTCGGTAGTCTTGCTCCCAACGAGGAGAATTCGACAGGCATGCTACCGTCGAGTAAAAGGTACCGTCGAGTAAAAGCTGAAAGGCAAATAGCTATGGAGGTACACCGAATAAGTCCAATTAAATTCACCTACCCGTTTCAGGTTTTCTACGGCTGTTCAACGCCAAAGTAAAAACATGTGCTTTGCTAGAGCGGAATCCCCAAACAATATTCGGGCTGGAATTCGCCAAAAATGCAACTCACAAAGCCTAATTCTGAACTTCCATGGAGTTCACTACACAAAAAGGCACAATTCCAGATTAGGATGCTAACGAAAAATCCTGGCTTAGGTACGTCATCAAAACGTAAATTTCGAAGCACCTAGCTCTTGCAGCACAGGATGGCGGAAAAATGTCAAGATGGTTTCCAAAACTGATAAAGCCCAAAAATCAAATTTCTGGGGAAAGGGAAAATGCATGAGGTGAAGCCTACACTGCAGGGGCATTTGGACCCATAAAATCGACCGAATGGTTTACTTAGTTTGCAATACAGCTATCAAACGATCTGAATGCTCAAAGATAATGCAGGGAAAATCATACAACCGAGATTAGGGCAAATAATTAGGCGAATAGCTAAAAATGAATTTTGACCCGTAACAACATCCAAAGAAAAATAGTCGAAAATAAACGTGTTTTAGTTCTCCTGTATTACAAATAAAATAATGTTCTTAATAAAGTATAATAAAATGTCAAATTGAGTAAGCGGATGGTTAGATCTTTTTGGGTGGACGGCTAAACGCCTAAAGCCTGCTGCAACCCATGTCGCTCGAGGTACTCGACTGGCAGCCTATAGGTGATGTAGCGATCCTGTTTTCGCCTCCTGCGAAGGCTTTAAAGAAGGCTAACCTTTTACTCCTGCGAGCAAAACAAACATTAACTGCCTCAATAACTGCTGTGTTGTATTGAAAATAATTGATCGTTATTGGTTGATAGAAGTACTCTGAAAAATTTCGAAGGTGAGTTCGCCTCTGTGCGGATTATGCTCCTATAAATTTGTAACGGAAACTTTCAGATTTGTTTACTTTGGCGGCCGCTTTGTGAATTCGTTTCTACAGCGAAATTCTGGACTTATACAGGGGACCGCTACGAAGTCGAATAATTCATGTAGTGTTTTCCTTTGAGGGTTTCAAGTTATAGCATTCAGGGTGGTAGGAATATGTTACGGTGAAGATGGACACGTCACCTGGACCAGCGCCAGTGTCCAAATCGGTGGATTAGATGAAAACTTGTCATTTGATCCGGCGCCAAGTGTTCACCAGGTCAAGATAGGACGTTTTGCAGGCGGAAACCGAACTCGTCACAAGCCAGCGCTAAGTTCGGTCGGGGTTTTGGGAAAGGGTGGCTGTGCACGTCACCTAAACCAGCGCCTTGTGCACAACCCAGGTAGGTTCTTTGGATTTAGGAGAGGTGATTGATTATAATCCTGTCCTAACAGGAGGACTCGATGAGTTGTTACTTTGGCCCGAATGCTTTTGGTGCATACGTTCTCTCAAATTCAGTCTGGGAATTCAAATAGTGGGGAAATCGGCTGAATTGAAAGCACGCGCATCAGGGCCGCGGAGCGCATGACTCCCCTCCAAAACGTGCACTTAAATCCCAAGCTAAAATATATCGAGATATATTAGAATTATATGTACGCCACAAATTTGTCTCGCAGCTACCGTTAGAAGAGTAACAAAAACTGACTATTTTTAACCATGTTGGATACAGCATTACTAACCGTAACCTCATCAAAATCATCGACATGAGTTACAGGTTTGTCTAAGTTTTTTTGTTTTTACGGCTACGTAAAAGTTCAACAGATTTTCAGGTCAACAAAATAGACCTGACTGCTCGTATGCTTGAATTTAAAGCATCGACAACTCTCTGTAAGAAATACCAATAGTATATTGTTTGTTAAGAGCTGAAAGTGCATTCTTGCCGATTGCGCAGCAATCATGCAAAAGCGGCAAGAACACTTTTAGCTTGAAATATACATACTATTTTTCCACGACATTATTAAGGCGAAAATAATCATATTTCATTTTTATTAAAAATATTAATTGGTAACAATACATTTCAAATTACTCGATTAGTATTTGACATGTGATGCGATTATTTTAACAAATAATGAGCGTTGTCAAAAAAAAACAGCCTAACATGACTACCTATTTTACTCGCGCGGAAACCCAAAACGCTCGGCCAGCGGCAAAATGCTGAAAACGCAAGGCTAAGCGGCGAACGTCAACTTGCTGTTGTCAAATGACAGAACAATAATTTACTTTCGATGTCAGTCCTCGAAAAAAGCATTAAAAAGGTTCGATTAATGTAGTTCGTCATTTAAAATACATGCGTACCTGCAAACTCCAACGTGTTACGGTTTACGTATGCTATTTTTCAGAGATATTGCGAAACATTAAAATAAAATTGTATTATAAGCAAACGACAGTTTAACTTCTATTTCAGCGAAATAAAAATTCATAGTATAGTTTTCGAAGGTTGGAGCGAAAACTTCACTAAAAGGAGTATTGATGACGTGCTAGCTGCCAGGATAAGAATACAAACGTACGGCTACTAGCCTATTTTTCTAAATTACGACCCGCGTGTATATAGTTTTTTTCATATTATTTCCCTTATTAAGTCAAGCTTATCGAATTTCATGCAGCTAATGGTTTACAGCATAACCAGCTGTTCCCGCCGCCGTAGAATCTGAAAGGCGCTTATTTCATGTCTTTGCTTATATTCGTTGGCACGCTAGGTTTAGATACCGATTTAGTAAGCAGACGCTTTTCTAGAATATTCCGCGAGCTGAATCGCCCGTAAGTGCAAACTTTCCCCTTTGGGATTGACGTTCGCTTGGCAGTTGCGAAAATGTTTTTTTCCCGTTATTAATATGGAGTGTGTTTGGAAGCTTGAAGCTAGTTTGTCGCAGAGTGTTGGTTTCTCAGCCGAGTTGCCGTGAAGCTCTCGAAGATATCTCAAAAAATAATGTTGTTTCTCTTGTATGGGTGAAAGGACATGACGGTAACTACGGCAATGAGGAGGCTGATGAGACTGCGAGACTGTCTTCCGGACAACCTCTCTGGGGGCCAGAACCTGTAATCCCCATATCCCTGACAATATTAAGCTCTATGCTATATCAAGAAACCTTAAACAGCTTTATACGAAGATGGGTTAACATGCAAAGCTGTCGTCAAGCACGGGCTGCTATTACAGCGCCCTCGCCAAAGACAGCCAAATATTGCTTGCAACTGTCCCGAAGGAACCTTCGACTAGTCGTGGGTATCCTATCTGGACACTGCACTCTAAACCAACATATGCACAGGATGAGACTGGTGGACAGCCCAAACTGTCGCGGATGCAACGAGGATGACGAGACAGCAGAACACGTTCTGTGTCACTGTCCAGCTCTCGCAAGAGTCAGAGGATCCATGTTGGGGGACTTCTGGCCCGATATGGCCAGAATTAGCAACATTCCAGTTGCGGTCGTCCTTAAGTACATTCAAAAGATTGGATGGCTTGAGTGATACCCAACTTGGAGAGCTGCTGGGAGGTAGCACAATGGGCCCACCTAATGCGGCCTAAGTGCGTGTGAGGTAATTCACCCTCCATTTTTAATCCAGAATCCAGATCCAGCCGAGTTGCCAGGCGCTTTTTCTGTTTTGTCGGATGGGCCATCGTGCCATCAACCAATTATTTGGATGTGGGGTTAAATTGAGAGCGTTTACCCATGCTCGAGCTTTACGTGCGAGCCTGGTCGAATATTGTGATTGCATCGTCAACTTCTGGTTGGAATTCATGAGGGCGGCACAATCAGCGCCCCCGCGTCGAGCTTGTTGGGGCTCTCCGCTTTGTTTCGCAGACTTTGGGACACAAACCGCAGGCTGGACACCGATTCGGCCACCACAGGTGAAGTTATGTGAAAGGTATTATACTAGTCGTAAGCTTCCCCCGCTAATCATGAGCGTGTACTAACATTTGATATATCACCCCTTTTGCATTAAGCAGTGCGAATACATTTTCAATGTACAGGGCCTTATGCTAGCGCGCCACCTTTGCGTGCTAATTATCTTTGTGCATTAGCTAACGGTTGTCTTAACACCCCTATTCTCGTTACGCTTTGCGTACTAACTAATATTTGTGTACCTTATTTGTGTACCGTATGTGTTTGAAGAACAATAGACCTATTTGTCAAACGCTTCCGCTGTATTTTCTTTGTGTCGCCTGTTAAGTTTCAGTGTAAGCAATCTGTAGTGTTGTCGCCCGATTGGCGGCTGGTGTAGGATTGATGTAAAGCGGATCTTGGACGAATTTTTGAGCGTCAAGGTAGATTCGAACGCTCCAGCTGCCGGCTCCAAGGAGTCTCAAGGTTGCACCCATACTCTACCCCGTTTGGTTTTCGGGTTTCTGCCAAGTGTAAAGTTAAAAGATAGATTTACTTGCTTCCCGATTCCTCAGCGAGTTTACCTGTACATTCTTGTTTATCGTCATGAAATAGCCACCTCTATTTAGATCTGTTTACCGCTCATTAGGCCGTTGCCCTTGTGTTACCCCGTGTTGGATCACCCCTCGCTTCACTGCAGCCTAGTCGGCACTCTTGTTATGGGCTGGACAGCGGTCCTACGTGAGTTACATTCCCGATTTGGTGAGATATCGTATGCTCTAGTCGTCTAGTGGCTTTTCGTAGATACCGTTATGAGCTGGCGCTTTGTCGTAAATGTCGTGGTAGCCCGTAACAAAGCATGGGCTCAAAATTCAGGTTTAGATTACAATACTTAAGCCTGATTAACAATAAAAAAGAACGCAACTACAAATTAATTGACTTTATACGTAAACATAAAAATAAACAATCCAGGCAAGGGAGCCAGATTTCCTTCTTAACCAGAGTATTGATATTGTTTTCCACTGCCGAATTCCTTCGTCGAACTAGCCTGAGTTTGATAAAGTTGCTAAATCACACTGACAGCTGTAAAACTGGTATTTACAAACATAGTGTCGCTAAAAATCACGGGCGCGTCCACACCGGCGTTCGCACTAACTCGACTCGCTTCAAATCATGAACATTTATATTAACTTATAATTTTAAGCTTTTACCAAGTGACTAGTACATTTTTAAATCAGAATTTGAAGTTTAATAAATTGTCGTCACTTGTTTTATGTATGCTTATTCCAGCTTAGATTCTGACTCAAATGTCTTGTTTTCGTTTTACAGAGCGAAATTAGTTTAATTTGCATTAATTCACCATCAGTTTAACCACTAACTAATTAAAGTTCAAACTTTTAAGGTGGCACTAACTGATTATACCCGGAAATACAGAAAAATCTAGAATTTGGATATTGAAAGAAAGCTTTAGATTGTTGCGATTTGCGTTCTTTAATGAAATAACCTATACGCAGTTGTAGGAATAGACTGTACTTTAGTTAGCTATAAGCCATTTGTATCATAAATATTTTATTTTAAGGTAGAATTTCGTAAAAAAATGGTATATTAAAATTACAACAAGCGAATGTTTAGCCGATGTTTAGAAACGTGCCTTTCTCTGGGAAGCTGGAGATATTTCAATCTCACGAATAGATTAGAGTCAATTTATGCAGGGTTTACTTCGTAAACCGAAATATTGGCCGAAGGTATATGGTTAGTACGTGAGCAGAAGTGCAACTGTTGCAACTCGATAATAAAAATTACGTGCCGGAGGGAGCAAATTCTTTCAGCAGAATTGTAAAACTTTATTAGCGATAATTTGCGAGGGGTCTAGCTTGACAAATTTTAGTGTGTGAAAGCTTCAAATTTGTCAAATTCATAAGACTATTATGTTTAAAATCCAAAATTTAGACCTGCTCTGATAGGCTTATTTGGAAATTTGTAAACGCCTACCGAGTTTTCTTGGTCAAACTGGACTTAAAATTTAGTTAGTTAATAAGAAGATGTTAATAAGTAAAGTTAAGAAGCAACGGTATTAAACTTAAGTGTTCTGTAAACGGCAGAAAAATAAATGCAAGTCTGTGTACTTAAGTGCTCTTATTAATCTGGCAACAGTAGCTTTGGTCTTTGTGTACAAGTGTATTTTAACTAAAAGGATTGCCAGTTACCCCGACTTTAGGCGTATCGCGACAAGATGCCGAATATTTCGTCTTATTTAATCCAATATTTCTTTATTATCGTTAATAGGTGCGAAATTTCTATATTGAACGCCATGTTTTAAACACTGCGTTCCCGTTCTTGTTTCTATTGTTAATAACAATTCAATTAAAGTTGTTTAGTAAATCTGGGCAAAAATCGCTAATGGGGGTATTAAAATCAACGGACGTCATCGAAGCGGCACTCATTAAGCTCTGTTAACCCAAATTACATCAAAAAGTGGCATCCCCCACGTCGATTACAAATTGCACATAATTAGGGGGCGCTATTTATTCGCTTTATTAGAATTTGTGCCAGAAGTCCCGGCAAAAATCTGCAAAGCTGTGAACTCGACGGGCAAACAAACTTTAGGATCTGTTCAGCGTTAGCAATCAAAAATGTTGACAGGGACGCAAAAAGCACATAGCTGATAGATGACACGGCCTAGGGCGGCGGCGCGCTCCGACGCCCCCACTGTCACCGAAGTTTGAGCTTTACGCGGGAGCTTTTCAGTCAGAGAACCGCGCTTTCTGCTCGCGATTGTTCCAAATTTCCGGGTCCGCGCTTGACTGACGCGACGCGGAATTTGCTTGCTGAACATGAGGCATTTGCGCGTATTTAATTTTTCTCGGTTTTCAGTGGCGTGGTCCAGAGCGCGCCCCGACGCCTAATTTGGCTTTTCGTGGAAATAAATGTTCGGAATGGGGCTGCCAGATAGATTCTCCGCTTTCGTGTGGATTAGTAATTCCTGTAAAATTTAGCCGGGGCGTTGTAATTTGTGGCCACGGAGGAAATTTACGCCATGGTAATCCTTGTTATTGACAAATTGTGAGCATCTGGATTATGATTTAGCTTCGCTGTGCAAATGAGTGTGAGACGATTTCTGTGTATTTGCATGACCAACAAAAGCCTGCTTTGCTCTAATACAGGAATTTTCCTTGCTGGTATTAAATGCTCATTTCAAAATAATTCTAAAAGCATGCTGTCACGTTATAAGTAAATTGCTTTGAATAACGGGTTATATTATAGGAATACATATCTTAAAAGCTTCAAAATTAAACAATTATAACTTTCTGATTATACCTTGCTTTCCTTATTTTGAGTTGAGTTTTCGACATTAATTAAAAGTTGAATTACAACTGCTTCAAAAACATAATAATTTCGAATTAAAGCGCCTTGTCACGCAGAACTTTTAATTATAAGATCTAAAGTAATTTAAGCAAGATTTGAGTTGCTTTATTATGGAAAGCTCTTACTTCAAGGTTTGCAACAGCTGACAACAACCATGAGCGGCCTTTTCTTAATAAGAAAGTTTATAAACTTCAAGGCTGACTTGCTTCAAAGCAACCTTTAACTTAACTCATTAGTTTTCGCCATTAGTAAATTTTCTTATAGCGTCTGAACAATGATACAAGTCTCAATTCATAAATTTCAAATTACCTCGCCCGAACTGAGCGTATTAAAATGAACTCGCATTGTGAAATCATTTTGAGAGGTTTAAGAATTTTAGAAAGAGATTAGTCTAACAGCAGAAACTAATATTAGACAGCGACGATAATTATAATAAATGTCAACTTTGCACTTCAAACGTGATTAGTTTTAATTAATTTTGTTATCAACATTTTGATTTTACCATAGAGATGATGAGTTAAAATACCGGATAATATGAGTTGCTCAAATAACCATTAAAAGCGTAGCTTATATATTCGAATCTTCAGTGAAAAATACCCAAAATTTCTTCCAGTTCGAATAAATAAAAATGCCTAAGCACGAATGCAAGTAGCTACGTATTTCATAAAACTGTTAGATGCTAATTCAGGAAATGCATGTAGCTAAGATCAGTAAATAACCTCTTGGCTTTTAAACAATCGTTCCTGTACTAATGCAATATGTAAAACGTTAAGCCAGAAACGAAGGCGTCCCGACGCACTTCAATCACAATTTTTGACACCTCTGAGTGAATATCATATTCCCGTCGAACATACTTCAGGAGGAAACGGCGGCCACATAAAACATACAGCAAAAAGCATCCACCCTTCGATAAAATATTCTAGTGCGATATGGATATGTCGAATAAATCGTGAGTTGCTGCTGTACCCAGCCAAATCTGCATGCACAGAACTCAGCTGCAATGTGTGATAGAAGGATTTTATGTAACTAGCCCATTTTTGCTAAGGTATTTTTCTACAAAATCAAGGAAGAAATCATAAATGTGTATGGTGTTTACAGAAGTTTGTCAAAGGGATGCAACCCAAACAAAAGGAGAAACCTGACCGCTCTGTATGCTACAACAACATTTTTTAAATATAAATAAACAAGCAGCAGCAGCAGATTCCCATGGTTCAGAGAACTGAAAAATTTCAGTTAGTTATGCAGATTAAAGCTTAAAGCCACTTCAGCGAAAATTCAGAATTATCTCTACTCGAACTCTTATGCGAACTATACGTTTTAGGTAGAAATTCACGTGATGGACAGATTTATTCAAATATGAGCATATTAACAGAGAATTGCTCTGTTTAATATATTGACGAGCATGGATGTTTATGATAATTGATAGGTCAGGATATGTGCAATTTTAGTTTAAATTGGACAATTTAAAACTAAATATTGTAGCTTTAAAAACGAAGCTAGTCGTTGTATTTATGCAAGAAATCAAATCATATCATGTTTAAACCAGATTAGATTCACCAGACTTTCGATAAGGTACTCTGCACTGCGCCATATCTACTATATTTATTATTTCTGCATAACATTAGCTGCGCTTCCGCTCCAATGGAGTTAAATCTTAAATCCGAAAGACATGCATCGTATATCTTGAAATAAAAGATCTAGTTTCATTAATAGATCTTTCTATTCTCTTATTAAAGTGGCAACTCACTTTAGATGCAGTAACATCAAGCAATAATTCAATAATAATACAATTGGCAAAAGTGCCTAAAAACAAGCGTAGTTAATCGTAGTGCTTTAGTAGCATAATCAATAGCAAGACGACCGTTAATAAAAATACTTTATGCGGCTTCGTCGCCATTAAATATTGATTGCGTTTTTAATGGAACTTTGTACACGTCTGGGATAAATTAGTTGTAATACTAGCACTAGTTAATAATTTCAGATGGAAGTGCTTAGGGTGCCTCTTTGTTTAGTATCCTCTTTTAGTGAGTAAAATAAAGTAGCCCTGAATTAAAAATGAAGCCTTTAGCTTTTATTATGAATTGCAAAAATATTAAACTTTCTCGGTGGACGTTCCTTAACAATGCTTTTGTATTTCTGAAAAGTTTGAATACATGTTGGGAAAGAGTTTTAAAAACCAGACTTACTGCGTACAGTAATTGCTTTTGAACTTAATTATATTTTTAGTTACATTATTAGAGATTAAAGACGATCATTTCAGTTATTATTACCATTAGCACCCAGAAAAATGTTAATGGCGAAAGTATAACCAGCGATGTTTGCAAGAAATCCAATTACAGATATTATTGTGCCTTTGATAAAACACAAATTTACATTCGTATGGATTTTTGAATTCAAAACTCTATCCTTTACGGTTTATGTGAACATACGAATATTTACAAATATTAATTGCAATTTTATTTCCACCATATAGGCCAGTCGATAAGTCGTTTAAAATGACTGTTAGCTGGAGCAATTCCGGACAAGCTGAAATTATTTTTAATCTGTCTTATTTGCTGTTAAAAAATGTCGCTTGAAATTGCACCCCTAAGAAATCCCAGATTTGGCCGCCATATTGAGAAAAAGGGTAACCATTTTCTTTTTTTTTCATTATTTGCAAATATCTTGGTTAGTATCAACTTTAGAATAAAATATATCGTTATCAAAATTGAAGGACAGTAAATTATATATAAAAAATGTTCTACACATTTTTATCGTGTGACTACCTGTTTCGAGATTGTAAGCGTAGAAGGCTGGATATTTTATTTTATTTTTGCACTCAGCCAACAGCCGTTGGGCCAATTATAGGCGTCACTGTACATTTTATAGGGACTTCCAACCCCACTAACGATTGTCATGATGTTATTATGACAACCGGGACCAACTATTTCCGTGACAGCCGTATCACGAGGCTCTGAGAGAAGCAGCCGTTGAACTCCCATCCAAGTCTGACCAGAGAGAGCGTTGCTTAACTCTGCTGATCGTACGTGGACGCTTGTTCAAGCTACACCACCCGGCATTTACTAATTTTCTTATCGTAGGCATCCTTGAAAACATGTAACATTGTCACTATAGTTTCTATGGCAATTAAACACAAAATCAGTACAAGTGCCTCGGTAAAATTACAAAAAGTCCGTCTAAAGGTTTTGGGAATGATATCAATGTAAAATACGCTTACTACTAAAACCAACCCTAATTTACTTATGTTTTGTACCTGTCTCTTATTGCGTTTCTATTTAGTGGTTTGTTGTTTGTTCCAGACAGAGGGCCGTATAACGTGTGTTCTATTGGCGTAATTATATTGTTAATAAGTTTGTGTGTGTTTGCGTGTACAAGTTTCGCTGAACAAAGACAATGGCCAGTCCAGAAAACTGTTGTATTTGTGAAAGCAGCTTAATCAATGGACAAACGTGTAGTGAAAACAAAATATTTGACAACTTTGATAAACTTTCGTATTAAAAGTCATAATATAAATTTGAATGCTTCAATTAGGGAGAACATATTATTTCTACACGCATTTAGTGGTTGCGATAGTGTTTCCGCACTATACAGGTAGGGGAAAATGATATTTGTTAAATTTCTAAAGAGAGAGAGAGAGAGAGAAAAAAACTTACAGAGGGCTGTTCACATTTTCAAAAGACCTAAACACGTCCCCAGAGGAAATAGATAAAGTGGTAAAATTTTTTTTTTCAGTATGCACCAAAGAACTGTGAATCATTGAATAAATATAGATACCACAGTTTCACACAATCTATTAACAAAAGTTTACCAAATCTAGCATCATTACCACCAACCAAAGAAACAGCTCGTTTGCACTCCTTCCGTACTTACAACATGGAAACGAAAAATCAGCTTCAGACTGGGAATGGAGAAATTCAAAGAATGGGTTAATGCCCATTCCCACTGTACAAGACGCACCTCCCCAAGAATTACTCAAACTCTTTTCTTGCAAATGCGCCAAAGGTTGTAATGTAGCTTGTAGCTGTCACAAAGCAGGTTTGCATTGCTCAGCAATGTGTGGTTTCTGTCGAATTAGACGACGAGGACTTGCATATCGATATAAAACCATCAATATAACATTCCGAAGATTATGAACCACATCCGGAATATGAGACAGATGTTGTTGAGAGTCAGGGTGATATTGAAAGTTATATTGAACAATAATCAACATCAAAAAGGCGAAAAAAAATTGATGAGCCGTCAAATTTCATAACTACATTTTGCTCAAAGATAAAATATAAATTTTTTTACCATTTTTTAAACATGACGGTTAAATTCGGGCCTGTTAAGGGGTGCAAAATTAATATATTGTTATAGTGCCACGCTGTGACGCCTATTAATTTATGTTAAGGTAACAAGGTAGTAATTTATTTGCAATGCTATACCTTTTCAAGGTGCTGTTAGTTTATTCAAGTTTATCTAATCTTCTTCTTCTTCTTCTCGCTCAGCATACTTCATCCATTCCAATACTGCATATATGCCTCCTCAATACTCTTGCGTTCTTCTCGTATTTTAGTTTTCCTAATCCATTGTTGACCTGCTACTTTTGTAATTTCTTCCCTCCATCTTGTCCTTGGTCGTCCCACGATTCTTCTTCCCATTCGTGGCCTCCAAATTGTGACTTTTTTGCTCCATCTATTATCCTCCCTACGGAACATATGTCCTATCCAACGCCATTTCTAAATAGCTATTCGCTCAGCGGCATCCGTAACTCTTGTTCTTGTCCTTATATAAGTGTTTGTTTTTCTGTCAGCTAATCTAAAGCCATTGATCGTTCCATTTTTCTTTGGGTTATTTTTATTCTATTCATATTAATTTTTGTGAGGGCCCACGTTTCAGATGTGTATGTCAGTACGGGAAGAATGCACTGAATACCTTAGTTTTTAAGTGTTATCTAATTAGGTAGTTTTGAAGCTTATATTATTTTCCTTCTATTAAAATAACTATCTATTTTAACAAGTCCATGTTAGATATGTAACCTTCTATAAGTTTTAATTTACCCTTTTCCTAGCTCATAGAGAATGAAAACCTTTAAATCAAGTCGGGTTCATGCGTATTTCAATACTTATCTGAAAGGGTTATTAATGTGCACAAATATTTATCATTTATGACATTTTTACAACTGTCAAGGTGAAACGTCAACCGAATGATCTCCGTCACATATCAATTATATCAAACATCTATTAAAGCAATTATCCTCAAAAATGTAATATTCTAAGTATTTAAAACTTATTTGTTTAATATTATATTAACATTTACCTTTTCTAACACTCACTGCAGCACAATCCACAGGATACCAATCTCAACCACACAAGTACTCCACTTCCTGATCATCTAGAAACCCTTGCAAAACTAAGCCTCCAGCAACAACCTCCGCTGCGAAAAACACCTTTCCTGCCACACCATTGCACTGATGAGATCCCAATAAACAGGAACTGACCCCCTTAATTGCATCTATCAAGCTGGCAGCCTTCCAAACTCGTACTGTTCCCTTTTGTAAGCTCCTTGCTATATCCTTACTTCCAACTGTAGCAACAATAATATATCCAATTCTTATAGTGCAATTACAATGTCCTCCAAATCCTTCAAGCTAATCACATCAGTGTCCAACCCAAATATGAAAATCCACACAGCCTCAAGATCGCCCAAGTACTACAATACCTTCACATGTAGTATGTATCCAATTCCAGACTACACTCAGATGTACCCAACTGACAGCAGTCACAGGAAGTCCCGTACAAAAAATACCTATTATTGGCTTTTATTCCGCAGTTTATCCAAATCTCCTGGAGACCTTAATATATCACGAAGACCATTCACTTATTCTTAATTCTTCTTTGCACCACTTGTACTCTTCTATATTATACTTTTAAAAATTCGTTTTACCTTCGTTTCATTGATTTAAATGGCATATACCCTTTATTACACCAACCAGGCATCTTAAAATTTAATTAAAGGGTTTTCTATTCTTCAAAATTTTAATTATAAGACATATTTAGAAAAAATGTCGTTATTCTCTCATCATTATTTTCAAAATGTTTTAAAATTAACCTTCTGGATTATCTTACTTTATACAATATGTTTCATTATTAATCTACCAGTTATAATTAATTTATTCTAATATGATTTTAAACTTATAAACTTGATATTCTTTCATACTTAATTTTCAGATAATCATTTGGATTTGGTTTTCACTTTGTTTTTCAATTTTAAGATAATACAACTTACGGTATACACTCTAATATTATCACCACCATTCCAACAAAATCAACTTATACTTGTCCTAATATTGTTTCCATTAACAAAAAGAAATTTCTATTATGTAATTTTAATTCCTTTTTCGGGTGCCATCCACTCCTATCTTGAAGATTAACTTAATCTCGTACACACCCCATCACCGATCTTTGATCTTTCCTGAAAAGATTCACTTTATCAATTCACATGACTTGCTTGTAGAGTGTGACGCAGGTAGCAGAACTTAAGATATTTTATAACTTTTTTTTATTTTGTTACAATGTTATACATTATTCAGGTAATATTTTACATTAAATATTATTATATAACAGTGATTGACTAAAGTTGATTGATCTCAGTATAGAAGTCGTTCTACTGAGTAACAATAGCATTTTTATCTCACTAAATAATGCAAATTCATTCATGTTGGGAACGGGGATATCGTGGATAAAGAAGTTGAAAAGTATAGGCCCCTACAGACTTCTTTGGGGAACTCCAGCATGGATGTAGTTGATACTAAAGATGGGGGCATAATGAGGACGGCAAATGTTCGATTCCCTAGAAACGAGATAATGTGAAATTTGATTTTTCGGGATTTCATATTGAAATCCTTCTACCCTAATCCTGTCAAATGCTTGAGTTACGTATAGGAACACCGCACCCGCGGTTTGTTTTCATACGCTTCGGTCATTAACGCTGAAAATGTTGCGTGGCTGAATGTTCTGCTGTAAATTCAATTTGAATAAATATAATTATTTCAAGTTCAGCCAGCGATGCATTCAATCGACTACTTATTACTCGCTCAACTAGCTTTGAAGGGGTTGGTAAAACGCTCAGAATTACTACAGTCGAATTTTTTGTCCCGTTGCAGATACCATTTGTTTGGGAAATATTAAGTATCATACTCGAATTGAATAGCGTAGCCATATATGCCAGTTTTTTAAACATTTCAGAGCTACATTGGGAATGAGATCGTAACACGGCGATATTTTAATCAGTAGTGCTTTAGAGTAGGTTTCAATTTCGTTTGGAGATTTTGGCTGTCAAAATTGTCAGCTATAGATGCATATTTTCGATTAGTAATATAACAAGGGCGAGACATACCGATAACTTTGCACACGCCAAGAGTCGAGTGCTAGTTGCAATGAAAACTGTCCCGAGGGTTGCCCAAGGACAGTTTTCTAAGGGCAACCAGCACGATGACTCTTGGCACGGGCAAAATTATATGTAAGCGTGTTGCCCGCGTTTATATTTTGAAGATTATTACACAAAACCCGTATACGAATTATGATTTCAAATTGATCTAATAATAATAAAAAAATCAAATTTCTTGTTTTTTGCATTTCTATGTTTCATTATGACACCATCTACGGGGTCGATAATCAGCACTAGGGCGCTTATCGCTTAATAATTAGCACAAGGACGCTTATTAGGTAATCAGTTCGGGATTGGACGATTTTTAAAAAATTCATGATTCTCATTGGATGGTGTGAGTCATGTGACAGTTGTGTGTAATAATCAATATAATGCATTAATTATCATTTCATCAGATGTCGGAGCGAACACTATTCGAAGGTGTCTGGCGAAGTGGTAGGACTAACGTCGATATGTTGTCTTAAGGGTTCAGTAGCTTTCTATAGATCTGCTCAATTAGGTTGTAGTCCTGGATATTTATAATTTGATGTTATGTGGCAAGTTGCTTAGCAAATTTTTAAGATAAGGTTCTTTTGTGGTTTGCCATGCTCTTCGAATTTTGTTTTCATCTGATCAGTACTACATAATTTCGATTGAATATTATAATTGCGTTTGGTTTAGATTGGGAGTGGTTGCGTTGAATATCCGATTGCCTTTTTAACCGATGTTGTTAGGTTATCTATGATGGTGGGGAAATTTGAAATGGTGAAAAGGTTGCTAGTACTCAGCTGAGAATTGTGTTGCGAAATTACCATTTGTTGGATGGGTGGGTTAAAGTTTCGTTGCGATAATATCTCAGATATATGGTTGATAATTCAACGGATAAGGTAATGTTTCTCTACGATATGATTTAATTTGGTGCCATTGGGATTATTTGAACGACAACCACATACATTTGCTACTTAACTCTCCAATGATCAGTGTGTTGTGAAATAATTGGATGACATCGGCATTGGGTTATTTGGAAACGGCGTTGATCTGTAGTTGAGTATTATTAGTGATGTTGATGGTTACTCAGATGAGGAGATAATGGATGAATGAAACTGTAATTGTTTTCCGATAATGGTTATTGCTTTTCCCAAACTTGTGAGAGCTAACATATCATTGCGAGATGATATCCGTTGATCTTAAAATTTGGATTTTGCGATAGATTAGCTTTGTTTAAACATATAATGTCGACGTTGCTATTGGCTAGGCAGGATATTATAAGGCGGATTTTTTGTCCAGCGGTTACAAATAGTATTAAAACAAGTGGTGTTGTAAGCCTTAATATTTAAATAATGGATTGCCCTGTTTGTCCGATTAGCAAGCACAGTGAACATAAAACTTCCTGAATAACTCAGTATGTGGTAAGTGTCAACATTTGCCAAAACAGAAATCTGGTCCAACCCTGTAGTGTTCTCGGGCTGAAACACTTACACAATATATTGACTTTAAAGCTGATATCAAAACATTGATGGAAACACAAATACGAACCAAATAAAAATCATGTTAGCTCGTAAAACAACCTAATTGCGTTATAACTTGGAGCTACTTGCAGCTACGTTGTAAAACACACATAAAGCAGCGTAAAACAAAAAGCTAAAAAAATTGTCTTTTGAAAACGCAATTGTCATAAAAAAGACTAAAGACGATGGTGGCAGAAGCGAGCCCTGTTCTTATTCTTATGCAGAATTCATGTGGAGACACACATTTCTTAAACGCTATCCTTACAGTGATGTAGCAACTGTTTACCACTTTGAACTGCAAAAATCTTACGTGGAAGTAGTTCGAAGGCTTTCTGAGTCACATATGGGTCCCACTGAAAGCTGCGGGATATTCCCATACCCTTGTTTTGCGTCCACACGGCTTTGCAATTGCTCGGTTTAAGCCAATCGTAAGGAGTTGCTCTAGATTTTTGGATTGCTTCAGAACGTATACGTCTTCCGAGGTTACTATATCTGGTCCTGTTAAATTCAAGGTAGATAATACCTATTTGTACGGTGTTGTCTTTGAAATAGCTTTTGGTATATTCGACCACTTTTGGCTTAGTTCTTCTGTTATTACGATGCTATTGTCATCTCTAATTGCAGCTAAGATATGTTTTAGTAGAGATCCGGCATTAATTATTTCTCGGCTTCAGGAACTTTATGATGAATGTGGCTGTACCTTAGATACTGATCATATATTATACCAAGCGTCCACTTTCCCTAAAATATATGTGGTTATTCACATTTCTGCCGTTTTTTCTAGTGGAAACCTTGAAATATCTTTCAGTGTTGCTTCCCTTGTGTTTATTTTAATGGTGTGTCATATATTTTAAATGCCATTTTAATCAATAGCGTGGTACAGTTGTTCCTCAATTTGACAATATTTTTTTTTAGTATTAATTTACCTAAACGATGGTTACTAATTGTTGTGATTAACAGTTTTGGAAAATTTAATTAAAAGCAAGAGATGTATTTCAGAACAGTGAAACGCAGCAAAGATGTATAATCCAGCAAACCATATTAATTATTTGCATCCAACTACTGAATAAATAGTTCAGCTACTGCTTGCAACAATTTTAAAAGATATTTTATAAAGTTATCAAGACTAAACTATACACTGTGAAACACATTTAGAGTATGTTGAAAAAAGGGTTAACAAAGAAAATTTTTGAAACGGGCAAACATTATTAATACAGTAAATAAACTGTTTCTTGATGCAACACGTCAGAGTGGAATAATTTAAGTAAAAAGTCCAAAACAAAGCATACACGAAAAGTATCCTACATTAATAACGTAAGTATGCATCTTTGACATTAGATACTAATGATGCGCGTTTACTGCTGTAAGAATCCCGACTTAAGAAGTTTCTTATGCATATTTGACTTTGTGATTGCCTCTTTGATGAATGCTTGTAAGAAAGAGAAGCTTTGAGCGTACTGGTTTTCAAATCAATGGTGGCAAAAAGATTTAATTTAGCGAGCAGTAAGCGACGTTGACGAGAAAGTTATCAAAGCCCTTACGAAATTAATTACTAAATGCATTCTACATTTTCTAAGTTTGTCCGGGACTCCTTTTACAGCTCGGTAGCTTTCAGGTCGCAGAGAAAACTAATTTCAAAGCTTCAACGATTCAATAAATAATACTGCGCTCGATATTGTCAATTAACATGGCAAAATTATGCATACTTAAAATATTCTGTCAGAAGTGACACCAGGTAACGCAACTAACACGATTAATGTTAGAATTTACTTCCCAAATGACAATCAAATAAAGCCGAGGCAATTTTCGAGAACGGAAGTCAACTCGTTGGCTGGAGAGCTGGAAATAATGACATTAATAAACCCATGATTAAGTAAAAAATTAATGGCAAAACTGCATGGATTTGCCGGGCTTAATTTAAAACTGCCTCGCAAACGACGGTGTGTAACACGGCCGCCTTTGATTTAATGCGGCACATTTCCAAACTCATCCACAGCGTGGCCATCACAGGAAATTGAAACCTGCAAATATTATCTCTTTTAATACGTTTAGCAAACCTCATCAATATGCAGGACACATTATTAGATATTTGATTACGCAGGAGTTTGGCAACTAGCGTGAATGACAGTTTCGGGAAAATATATTAACGGTTTTAATCATCGGGATTGGTGGCTTATTAAGACTCAAAATTGCCATGCAGCCAACGGCGGCGGATAAAACAATGGCTTGATCCAATTTCCGAACAAATCCCTTTTAAAGAATATTGTTGCGTTTAAGCTAAGTAAACAAGAAGCCGCAAAATAACAGATGCAGCACAGAGGTAATTTTTAATTAAAGTATTCGCCATAGTCGTCTCTATTTTTAATGCGAGCCCATAGCAACACCAGCTTTTAATTTGAGGAGGAATTAAACAACCCGGTAATCTGAGTCTAAAATATGCTCGCTCTCACAGCTCCACTTTTTAAGCAAAATTCCGTCAGCTTCTTCCGGCAGGGCAAATTTGAAACCTCGTTTAGTCCCTTTATTCGAATGCATTGTTAGAATTAATTAAAAACAAGACGCTTCATTATTCTAATGCTTGGTAACTAATGTTAAGGAATTATCAGATTTATGCGTATAAATAATTTCGAGGCCTGGAAAACTGTGTTAATTAGAATAACAAAGCAGCTTTTATTTTGTTTCACAATAAGCTGATGTTACTGCAGCGCAATTAATCATAAACGCAGTGGAGTAAAACCAAAACAAACTTCAAAGGTCCGTAGCTTCTCTCTTAATTATTACAGATAACGTGTAATTGTTGTCCTTACATTGTTTGCATTCTTCAAAATTCGACGATGCGCAGGGCGAATTCTTTTATCTTGAACAACGTTTAACTCTAATTTCAAAGAACGAGCGACAACCAGGATTTAATATAAAAACTCGCCTTTAGTGAAATTTCAGATGCAATCTTTTAAACAGCTGAAACAAAACCCAAATACATTTCCTGGACAAACATCCGATTCCCTCTGGGAGCGTACGTTCTAATCTTACGATCTCCTTTATAATTTGATTGTGAATTAATACAATGCATATTACTGTATAATTAATAGGTTATGTCTAATGCAGCTACTGATTCAAAAGAATCAATAAAATATTTATCTAAGACAGGTGGCGCAGAGGAGAGACTGGAAAAGAAAAGTCATAATAACTCAAAGTAGCAAAAGCATCACGTCGGCGTCGGTTTAATGAAAATTCAGCAGAATGTAGGATGGCATGAAATTATCAACGATTTCAAGTTACATTTAATGAAGTCACAAGTTGCTTGGTAATAAAATTTTACTATTTCCCATACCAAAGACACTGATTTTTAAAAATGATATATTACCCTCTAACGTTATTCCAAGATGAAGTAAAATTAAATGGTCTTTCTATCACCTTGAGAAAACAACTCCAGACAGCAAAATTTTAGTGTCCTTTAATTTATACAAGCGTTTCATTACTTACAATCAATTCTGCCCCAACCTCTATCAAGAAGAAGAATTACTTTGTTTTTCGTCATTGTTGGAAGTACTAAAATATTAAACCTCGAACTGCTATGACATTTATACTCCCGACTATTGCCATGTAGGGGCACTAGAAGCACACTGTAACGCGACCTTTTATCGTGCCCCCTTACTCTACGCTACTTTAAATTTAATTGCCCTTTGTATGCTAGCTAATCCAGTCATAAATACACAAGACCCGCTCTTACCTCAGCGTGGCTAAGGCTTTTCAATATTGCTTGTTCCAAGCCCGCTAGTTCAACCTATAATTCTAAAATCACACATCCAAGCCCTCTAGGAATAAAATCCAGACGGTTTACATTAACACTATATACCCTATAAGAAGATATATATACACATAAAAACATAAAAGTCATACACAGTGACAATAAATGAAGTTTATTCGCTCTCAACAATGTAGATAGTTAAAATAGGCTGATACCTATTTTCTTTGATATTTGTGTTAAATACAAGGTCAATTATCCACTCAAAATCAAAAGCAAACCGTGCGCAAAACGTTTAAATTCACACAACCATTCCACTGAAGTCAATTGTTTAGTCGCGCTCAAACTCGAGATTATGCTCTCAGTCAGCAGAGTCTCCGCTTTTCAGCCGGTGATGCAATATTTTGTAATACTCGAACTGCGTTTGCAGTAAAACGTTTACTCGTTGTGCTGCCAGTAAAATCTGAATTTGCCTTCCAGAGATAGCGTCGGCTGAGTGAAAACACGGGAAAACTTATAAAAAAAAGAAGGCAACTTAAGCATAAATACGGTACAAATTTAAGAAGATTAAAGGAACATAATAGAAATATATCTAAAGCAATAAGAGGAGATGTAAGAACTTATAATACCAATGATATCTCGAAGGTAATAGAAAACAACAGAAGTCTTCGAGTACTAAGACGATAACTCTCAATGGGTAAGAAACATATTCATACACTTAAAAACTCAGATAAAGATCAAATTCTGCAAACTGTTGAAAGACTCCTGTATATGCTCGCTTTATTATTTAATGAATACTTTATAAAAGGAATAACGCCATCTCAGTGGAACCAAGCTGTGGTCATTCTAATAGACAAGACAAGATACACAGGAAACCTAAAAACTATAAATCAGTCTGTTGTCACGTAATTCTAAACTTTTTACTAAAATTATAACTAACAGACTGACAGCAAGGTTGAATTTCTACCAGCCAAGACAACAGGCTGGGTTTAGGTCAGGTTTTGACACAAACGATCATTTGCAGGTCATTATAAGCTTGATAGAAAAATGTGTCGAATATAATAAGCCCCTTGTCTTAATATTCCTAGACTACGAAAAGGCATTCGACATGGTAAAGCAATTCAAAATGTTAACAGCTTTAACGGAAAGCCGAATAGACCACCGTTCCACGGGTTATTAAAAATATCTACAAAAATGCAACGATGCGTGTGATGCTTCACGAAGACACAAATTAATTTTATATCTAATAAGGGGTTCCCCAAGATGGCCCATTTTTCCGAAATTGTTCATCACGCTCTTGGAATACATGTGTAAACGAACAAACCTAGACGAACTGGGTATAAATATAAACGGTAAAAAACTCAGTCATCTCAGATTTGCAGACGAGATAGTGCTTATAGTGAGAGACAGTGTTAAACATGTAAAAACCATAAAAACTATATCAAGCCTTTTCACACGTTAGATTAAAAATTTAGGTAATGACCAATCTTATTCTGGGCCATAACATATGTAGCCGATACGAGCCTCTCGCAAACTACAGCCTATAAATATCTAATTAGATCACACAACTCGAATAAGCAAAGAAAACCAAACCTGTGAACTACAACGTAGAAGGGGGTTGACTTGGGCCACTTTCGAAAAGCTGCGAAACGTCTTAAAATCAGACATCCCCACCTACCTTAAGAAAAAGGTGTTCGACCAATGTGTTTTGCCAGTCCTGACCAACGGTGCGAATACTCTGACGATGACCAAGACATCAGTTAATATAATCAAAGTTAACCAACGTGCAACGGAAACGGCCATGTTGGGATTGTCGCTTAAAGACAGGGTGACAAATGAATAACTTCGCCGCAGATCAGGCGTAACTGATGCAATTGAAAAAATAACATTCTAATGGAACTGGGCTGAACACGTTGCGAGAACAACGGACAGTAGATGGGCAAAGCGTATACCGGAGTGAAGATCAAATAAGAGGCTTTCAGAAGTAGGGGACGACCACCGTCTCGTTGGAAGGATGACCTCAAGCGAATACACCAAAATTGGATGCAGGCGCTACAGGACTGACATTTATGGAAACCACAATGGAAGTCCTATTTCCAGCAGTTGACTTCAATATTATAGGCTGTTTGATGATGACGATGACGTCAGTTGTGCCAATGGCATACAATTGTAACCGCTGATTTGCACACCACGGGGTGGCAACCGCTTCCTGCTGAAAGCTGTGCATTTTGAGGATGTTTCCCCAATCATGCACTTCCTTTCTTAGGGCCTTAAGATTTCCCAAGCAACCAGGTGTCGGCTGCGTTTTCACAGGCGAAACCGTTCGCTTTCACCGTTTAGATATGCATGCCGATAACGCACTCCAATTCGGGCGTCTTTCAGGTGTTATTCATAGATGCACTCGGTTATTAATCAGCTGCTCTGCACTACCGGATATGCGCGAGGAATTTGTATGCACACAGGAATTTACTTTCAATGCCTAATTCGCTTACACTAAACATTACGATATGAAAAAATACTATCCAGTTTTACATTAGCAGGTTAATTGTTAAATACTTCAGGTGGAACGAATCGACTCGTTACAACCCACACTTATTTTTATTCAGACTGTGTGACAATCTTGCCTACACCTAGGGTATGTATAAGTTATTGTTGAAGTTTTATGTAGCTTTATTCGTTGCAAAGTTTTGAAGGGAAGATATTAATACACATTTTAAGCAACTCTTCCAAATAACATTTTTGTGTATTTTGAAAATAAGCGTATCTTATTCTTAAGCCATTTTCATACTTTTGAACCTCCCCCGTATACGAGGGGAGATATTTAAATATTGGCAAGTGCATTTTGAGTTTTAGATGATGCAGGGAGTTCTACCAAAAACAAAATTTTCTAATAAATGTTTGTTACCCTTTATTCTGATCATTCTGTATAATGGATAAAGGTTTTGGTTGCAAAACTAATCTTCGGTATAGATTATATTTTATTGGTATAGTGCACGTTCCCTTCATCTTATCGGTAAACTACAAATAATAAATAAAAGTGCAAATTTCTATTAATTTTGGGATCTTCCGATGTGCTGAATATTATCTCGTTTTTGAATTGTACGAGTACTATGCGAGAATCAATACGAATCCCCTTTGTTATTGATCGGACATGCTTGAATATTAAATTTGCAAACAGGTTGTTTGTTTGGGATCCGCAGATTTCCATACTTCTGTCGATGTCAGTTAATTAGCTACAAAATCGCTTTAACGATCTCCTCCTTACTGCGGAAAGGGGTCTCATGATCTGACTTACAAAGAATTTCAGATACCAAAAGAGAATTTTTTGTATTTGCTTTTGCGTTTTGTTCGTCTTCCACAAGCCTGTTTAAGACTGTTTTGATTTCAGAAAGGCTTCTAAGTTATATTTCGTGGATTATAATTCCCTATATTTTTAAATGTAAAATGTAGACTGGGATAGTTAACTACCTGTTTTTTATACAAAGGTGGTAAGGATATAATCATTTATATTTCCAGTAGTTCAGTTACCATTCAAACCTACATTCCTACAACGCATTGCATTTAATTTAATATTACAGCTAACAATTTCAAAATTCGGTATAGTCCTTCTATCAAAACGATTAGAATCATCATGAAGTCGTGATCGACGAATATTACTTATGTAGAGCGGATGGTCGGGCAAGATACTTTACTCTCAGACGGCTGGAGAGCGTTCTATTCCTGGTAATTAAACTAATATAAGAGGAAGAAAATTAAGATATAATACTCTGGCACAAATTTATAGTTTACATCTTAATATCTTTCATAAACAACATGTTTTATCTCGTTAGCTGGTGAGTGCGCTTCAAATCATACTTATTAAAGAAATGTGGCGGTAATAAATTAAATTCGAAGAAGCTCTGTACTGTTAGTATTTCTATAAAATGTACGTGATATTGTCAATAATACTTGGTTTTTTGTCACGTTAGGTACTGTCCTATCGGTCAAGCTGTTACGGCGTGTGACTAGTAATCAAATTTCTCTGGGAGCGCAGATTCGAATCTCAGCGAGTGGGTTATTCTTTTACGAATTAATGTAATTCACATTAGTAAATATATCCTTTTACTGTTTTAGTATTACTAGAAACATTGAGATATTTTTATCTATTTAGTACATACTTTTGAACACTTCAACCGTAATTCGATCTAGCAAAAGTTGTCTTGCTTAAGCGGCGTTCTTTTTACAAGTATGAAAGAAGTTTAGAACATTTTCTTTTACAATTCAAATTTAAAAATGCAAACACTATTTTAATGTGACTAAGCCTAACTATGTGGTGGGCTCAAAAGCTAGTATTACAATATTCTTACAGTTCGTTAGTTAATCACTTAGAATATCTAGGGAGATTCTGGAAATAATTACTAGGTCATTAGCTTATTTACTTAGCCCTTCGAGACCTACCAGAACTCGGCCTCCGTCAGAGGTTTTGATTGAAAGGTTTATTATGTCGATCTAGCTAGGCAGAGTTCGGCAAAGATGCGGAGGTGAACAATAAAAGAAGGCTTAAAGAAGTGTAGCGAACCAAACTGCTTTTTATTAAATGAATGCATCGAAATGCTTATAATTTCAATATAAAGTTATATGCGTCCAACGTTAACGATCTTGCAGATATTAAAGGTCTTATTAAAAAATATATTCTGAATTTCAGACAGCTGCTGTAACAGAGAATAATTGAATAAAAAAGGATACCAAGTCAAGTACTTTTTCAGTGTAAATTAGTGTGTTGGCGTATGAATACTATACAGAGTGATTGGCAGATTTAATAATTTGGATTTTTTTAAACGGAATGCCATGTATAATTTTGTAAACCCCTTTTAATGAGCTATTTTATTGATACCTTACTTCATAACCCTAAATTCAACTGTTTTCAGTTATGATAATTTGAACATAAAATATCATTTTGGCCCTTAAAGATGTTTTATTTAAAGTGACAACTAACACCTCTGGGTACAACAAAAACCAGGATTAAAAAATAAAAATCAAAGCCACTGCTGAAACAAGATATAACGACAAATACAGCAGGAATTTAAATCTGCAAAACGGTTGAATTCGACTCGTACGCCCCCGGCTACCACGCTAACACCTGTGGTAGTCGTCCCTAGCAAGAGAACTCTTGCTCACCTTGGACGCTAGTCAGCTACCCGGTATTTTTATCATTATTGTTTCTTTTCGTGTACATACTAGTAATAATTTGTAAATGTTAATTAAAACGTAAAAAAAAACCATAACTAAATGAATTGCAATACTTTGACAGCAGCTCCGCCCCAATCACTCTTTGTTACACACCCCTACCACTGAGCTATTGGATGAACTGAAGTAAGCCACCACATTTGTGTCAAGTATACGATGGTAGAAAATAAGGTAACAATAGATGACACATACATCCATTGCCTACTATGCGTAATTAGGGAAAAAGCGTCTAAAACAGAAAAAATAGCAAGTACAACAGGAATGCACTCTGAGAGAGACTAAGAGATACAGTACCTAGTCAAGAAATAAGAAGCCTATGTAGAACACAAGATATCGCCAAGTTCATTTAAGAAGAAAATAATGGAATCACAACGTCCAGTAAATGCTTGATAACAGATTACCGAAAATATGAAGACAACAAAAACGCAATAAGAGAGGAAAGTAGGGAGCCCGCCAAAAAGATGGGGCTTGGGGTAGTCCTCATCAGTGAAAATACCTCAGTAAAGATCTAAATAGAACCAGCTACTCCTAATCAAAGAAAAAGAAAAAGAAGACATTTTCCAGTGTTATTACAGTCAGGGATAATATCATTCACCACTTGATATTTAGGTGAGACTTCATATTTAGCAATTTCGTAATTTTTTAAGAGAGATAATTTTTAGCAGTTACTCTCGGAATGTATCAATTCAAAGATTTTATTAGGATTAAAATCGTAGTTAAAGTCTAAAATGTAGGTAGCAAAACTATAATTTTTATGTTTGTTGCATCTAGTAGCCCGGTAATGTCCTTGATCCGAATATTTACATTTCTATATGTTATACCAACGTAAACGCGGTTGCAGTTTTTCGAACCACATATCAAACGGTAAATACCAGATTTATGAAGCTCAGGTTAACCTTTGACGTGTTGATTGATTTTTCAGTTTACACTAGACGGATTGCCAAACATGCGATAAACGCCTTCCTTCTGAAAAATCGTTTTAATAAAATTTTACCATAGTAAGGAATAGCGAAGAAGTGTCGCTCCCCCACTCTCTTGCTCTCAAGGTATTAACCTGATTCAAAAGTTGTGTATTCCTCTTTCTCTCCATTATCCTACAACCCTACCTCCCTCATTAATTTAGGTTCTTTATTAATATTATATTTATTTAAATGGCAACGATAAATCTCTATGCATCATGGAATTTATAGCAGAAAATTAATAGTTAAAAAAAATTTACCCGAAAATCGTACGACACTCATTAATGACCAATAGAAAAATTAGTTCACGAGCCGTATCCAAGACAACAACAAAATTTCTTGGAAATTTTTTGTAGGTAGACATGACTTCTTTTTAGGGTTTGTGTCGTTACGATTTTCTTACCGAATCTGCATTCGAGCATTAATTCATATCCCGAAATTATTTTTCGTGCATTCAACAACGTCCTAATTTGCCCTCGCGTCCCGCTCGGGCAAATTAATACGACGTTGTTGAAACGCACTCAAAAAAATTTCCGGAAAGAATTAATGCTCTTATGAGATTATATGTGAAAATGGCATTACTATATTATTAGTGTGAGCATTCTTACGGTATATGTCAAAGTTAAAATGATTATTTTCAATGCTAATTAAAACGTCTAAAAAGAGAAATTTATTCGAGTTAGTTCTGTTTAATGGTGATGTTATTATTAATGTACCCAAAAAGACCCCATAACTCGTTGTCGCTGCCATTAAACAAGCAACATACTCGTACATCATCGACATAACGTTGTCAAATAAGTATGTTCCCGTAAAACTTATTTTTCACATGACTTAAGAGCCTCCTCAAAAGGTCATCCATAACGGTTTCACTACAAGGGAGAGACATGCTGTTCCCTATATTTAAACCATTTTCATATTGAAAAAATCTGTAAAGGGGTTTACACCGAACTTCCCATCAATTTACAAATAAAAAAAATCAGTCGCTGGGATTTGAACTCCGCGGTCCCAAGCGAATGTGATTGATATTTCTCGCCCAATTTCTATTCCTCCGCTCGGTCCGCTGCTTGAACCACTGCCTGTTCACATTATATCCATTTCTGTTGCATTATATGGACGCCATACTATTCTGTCCCATATGTGATGTTCACCTTATATCCCTTAAGTCTCATTTTTGTCAAGGGTAAAGCCTGAGCTATGTGCAAATTATTACTTTTACCTGAAGAGTGTTTCAATAAGAACTGACTCTTATTTTTTTGGATAAAACATGAAACAGCTAGAATATTTTGTGATTTTTTTTATTCATTGCAAAACTGATACATGGGAATTATGTATGGAATACAATACGGTGTCAAATAGCTACCGCGGCTTCTCTGACAGACGATCGTTCTTTTGGCCATGTTTTCCACTACTTTTGCACATAAATCCGGTTTATTTTCGTCGATGATATGTCAGATATTATGTTTGAGCTTAGGAATCGTTGCAAGGATATTTATGTAGACCTTAATTTTAAGGAAGATCCAGAGGAAGAAGTCCAACGGTGTTAAACCGCACGATCTCGGAGGCCAGTTGACATCGCAACTGTCTAAAAACATCGTTTTAATAACTCTAGTATTTCGTGCGCAATGTGGCAGGCGCTGCCATCTTGCTAAAACTACATGTTGTCCAAGTCCATTCCGTCCAATTCGAGTATTTTCAAGAAGTAAAGCTCGGTGAGACCTGTCTAGAAAGCACACCAAACAGTGACTTTTTCAGGATGTGTTGATTTCTCATAAACCAGTTGATGATATTCAGTTCCCCAAATCCGTCAATTTTGCTTATTGACGTAACCGTTAAGGTGATAATGAGCCTGGTCACTTAGGCTCGTAATTTTCGCTGCATTATTGTACTCGAACCACTATTTTGAAAACAATTTTTACTATTCTTACACGTTGTTCTATCGTATAGCAGTTCGTTACTAATTTGTCGTATATCTAGGCTACATATCCCAAACTTCAAATGTCAAAGCTGCCACTTGTGCAAAATGGCCACAAGTTTGAAACAGTCAGCTCTTACTGATACACCCGTTTTTCACAGTTAAAGCAAAAATGTTCTAATGTGCTCACCCTATATATAGTTTTTGTCCGAAATTTTGGTAACAGTTTACTGTAGCTTGAAAGGCTAAAAACCGGGTTTTATTGGAATTCCTACAAAAACACCATGCAGAACAAAAAGTAAGTACAGAGAAGTCGGCGGAAAGGCGTTTTTAAATACAAAACTTACACAAATCCATCAAAAATTCCGAAAAACATAAAAATCGTCGGCGAAATTACATAAAGACGTTCTTTTATTTGGGTCCACACCCAACGCAGACTGTAGCTCGAATATGTTACTAAAGCTCGAAAAACACCACAGGCCACATCCACTGATTTCAAATAAATAGCTAGAATGAGGGAAAACTGCAGTATACTAGACCACAACCTTTTAGTAGTTACTAAGTACACACAAATATTAAACTGCAGCTAACCTAAAATAGCTCCTGGGCATGCGTCACACCGTTTAGAGTATTTTAACGACAGTTGGCAACGTAGCTTTCAGTGGAAGTGTCAATTGTGCTAGTTAAGCTGCATTTTAGTTTGGTATTTACTTGATGAAAGTATTCTTTTTTGCCTCTTTGCAGATATGAGTTCAGCAGGCCTTAAACCATAGGAATAGTGCAAAATCGCTTCTAAAAGTTGCAATTTAAGCGTTTCAAGCTACAGTAAATAATTACCGAAATTTTATGGATTTTATGTCAGGCAAAAATTATCTGTTGATATTATTATTAATTTGTAAGTATATAACCTTACTTTTAATGCTCTTTAATGTTTGTAGTTTCGACACCTGAAGACGGCAACTTTTTTATACATTTAATATGCCGAAACATACCAGAATGTAGCAACTGCAGCTAAAGCAATTATACGTGAGGGCCAAGAGACATGTTGTTTTCATTTTATCATTATTAAAGCTACGTACCCACGATGAATTTGAACCATTTGACCGTTATATTAAATCTGATTTGCCTCGGTCCAAACATATCTTGCCATACAAATCCGAAAAGCGGCAAAAGTTAGGGACTCGGGAACTAAGACATAAATTAAAATTTGATCCAAGAAGTGAAGTTTATCTCGGGCCCAGCGATAAGGTACTTTTTCGGGCAACTGCAAAGATCTATCTGGGCAGCGGTAGCGGGCGCATACATCACATCTAAACTTCGAAAGTCCGGGGTGTAAAACAAGATATATAGCTGTAAGGGCGGATACTATTAAGTTTTTTAGTGGCGTTGAGCAGCCGGTGGACAAGGGTGGAACATACGAATGTGAACTATTAATCTCTCACGAGGTAATTGAGGCGGCATTACACAGTCCATTAGCCAGGGTGATCAGATACATGCGAACAGTCAGATAAACCTTCCAGATAGGGGCATGCGAGCTTTTAAAGCTCTCGCGTTGAAAAAGCCGTCTTCCGCTTCGATTTAAGAGTACGGCGACGCGGCGAGCTTTCCTGCTTCCATTTAGTAATTCGCCCAGCCTAAGCGGAACGTGCACGAAAAAATTACGCAGGAATGTTCTCAAGTGTATTGAATCTTGTACCTTATGATGCTTGGCAAAGAAGCGCGGCAAAAAGCCCAGCAATGATCAAATTTGTTTGAACGAACCGAACTCTGCAAAACTATCCAGAGGCCTTGTTCGCTCCGAGAATGGAGAGGTTCGCTAATTTCGACTAATGTCGAGGCTTCGGATAAACGCTTTACAGACTGCCGAGTAACTCAGATAAAACGCTGATTTCGTTTTACAGTTATGCACTTGTACAAAGCTCCTTTTGGTTCTTCCGGGCGCGTCATGTCGTGGTACTTCGCGTCCAACTAACCGGAGAATATTTGAATTAATGACGTTCTCCCTGCGCTGTTTTGCACTTCTACTCTGAACCCTGGCCATTGTGCCATTTATGACAAACACACATCAAAGGAAGTTGGATTGGATAGCAAATCCACGTAATTAAAGCCCGAGAACATCGGCAAAATTTCAGCGCATCAATAGGTTATGTAAAATTTGCAATAGTAACCAAGCCTAGGGCACGCCACATTTGCTAATTAACTTCATTATGGATAATCACGATGGATTAAATATTCGGTTTATGACATTAATTTCATACTTGGTACTATGCTAGTCCTGTGGAGGTGAAAATAATGCAGTTGCGTGTTCCTAGCTGTGTCACAGCATTTGATTTCTCTGACATCGATTTTAATGAGCTCATTGGTGCGTAGCAGCAGCACAGCGAATAATATTGTAATTGAATATTAGCATTTGTAATTGTTATTACAGTTCGACCAAAATGTAAGTTTATAAAAATTAGTAACGCATATGAAATTGAACCAAATAAAGGAAGAAGACGTCGTATTTAATTATAATAGCCTTCAATTATAATGGTTTCCCGAATTATTATTATCATTATCACTTTTTCTCGTTTTCCTTGCCTCGGTCATAACATTTCTACCAGAGTAATTAGTGTTATTTATGAATTAAGTGTAGAAACAGTGCTTCAGAAATGAAATAACTGAACTCGCCCTTATCACTTTAACAATATTGATATATTTTTTTGTAAATGTATAATGTGCAAACATATATGTGCGAACAATAACGTCTATTCTTATTATTTAACATTACTAAGATAGAAAACAATTTTACACAGAACTGTAAGTGCAAAACTAAAACAGAATGTCAGATTTTGATCAATAATTAATTAGCCAAGGCAAGATTAGTACAGGAATCATAATGGATGGAACATATATTCCCTGATTTTTTGTTTTGTACGAAGTGCTTACACTCTTATAGGTCAATGCCAAATGGTTGGTGGAGAACAATTTGAACAGTTGCGCTAAATTTTGTTGTGTTTTTGTATTCAATAAATGCTTTCCATTAAGTTACGTTTCCATTTTTTAAAGTAAATATGCTATTTTTTCAAAAAAATTGTTATATAAGGTACGATTTTTTTCCATCATCGTTAAAGTAGTAAGAAGGTCCATGGAAAAAACAGAAAAAATAGGGTTGTCATTTGAAAAAAACTTCTGATGACGTCACCGTTCAGAATAGGTGACATCATAAGTGACATTTTAGGTCATAGGTTGGCTATTAGTCCATTTATATTAGACTATAATGGTCAAATAGGAAAAAGAAATTATAAAGTTTTGCCGTTTGGCGGTTATACGCACCAATGGAAGAGCTTTCAAAAACAAAAGAGTTCCCAACTCCCAAGTGGTAGCTTCACCCCAAAAACCACCCCTAACACGCACTGCGGTGGTTTTTAGGGTTTTTTCTCCTAAACCATTGGTCACACAGAAAATTTTATAGTACTTACTAAAAATTTTCCTTAAAAAAGATTTATCGCCAATTCCTTTTTCTCCAATGGATTTCGAGCAATAAGCGTTTTTTCTTGTCATACCATTGTTGTCAAATAAAGACAAAGGTACAGAAGGAAGTTCATGTGTAAAACAAGAGCGCAAATCCGCTGGAGAATAGATAGTGCATATTATTCGTTGGAAAAGTTTGGTAGAATCGACTTGAATAATCTCATTGCCAACTGTAATTTTTCCAGCTAACGAAACTATAGTCGTTACTATGTTTGCCCGCTTCAATTTAAGTATTCCAAATTCACTGCCTTCGGTGCCATGCAAAATATTCTCTCCAACCGTTTTCGCTTCACAACAATTGGTTTTCTTCTCGGTAAAAAAACCAGTAGATAGTGAAACAAGATTCTTGTAATACTGAATGGAAAGTGTTTCCGGAGCCACTGTTCAAATTTCCGACAACCTTGTTCGTTTGTCTGTATTCGTGAGTCCCTCATTTGTACATGCTGATCTGTGGTGCTTGGTGTGATACCGCAATACTTTTCCACAGCTTTGCATACGTGGTGAGTAGATGGCATTCCGAGAATCCATTTATTCAGAACACTTTTTGAAAAACCCTCTTCCACGAGCCAGACCGCCAAGACTTTTCATGCATCTCATGAGCGTTTGCTCAACAGTCATATCCGACCAAATTCCGAACCAATGTTTTTCTGTACGACGAATTGTAAAAAAACCCTGCTGTGTAAATTGTTGATATTTTTTCGTTACTCATATTCTGATTAAGACAATCCATTGCCTGTAGATGAAGCTGACACGACTTTGCAGACAGAAAATGACTAGTTGCATGAAAAATTGGAAGCATTGGTCTAACGCAAAACCTTGGATATAGTCTTTATATTCCTTTGAAACTTCAATTTCATCAAATATTATCATGGAAATAGCTCAAAAATTAAGACAATGAGCTCGAATCGTTCTTGCGTATGCATGGCCCGAAGGTATATGAGGAACAGATGCAGAAGCGTATACAGTTGACCATAATTCTGCAAGTTCATTGTGAGCCATAATAAATCCGATTGATCCCAAGAACGACATCAACAGATGGAATTCTCCCAATCTGACAACGACATTCGTAAATTTTCCGTGTTCAGCGTTGCTATTTGTGGGTTCTCCTTCCTCAGCGAGCTCAAATTTTTAATTCGTACTAGATGCTCAGCGACAGTAAGATGTAAACTATTGCCCCTAATAACGGATCATAATGTTTCAAATGTCCGAGTTGCCACGTAATGTATTAGCTGTAATTTTTTAATAAATTCTCTGTTTGTACCTTAGAGAAAAGACTAAAATAGGGCATTAAGGCTTCATCTTCTGAGGAATTACCAAGGGAATAAAAACGAACTGGTAAATAATAAATTGTGGTATCTGTCTTTAAACTACTTAGAAGTTTCTTTGGCGAGTCACACTATTTGCAAAAAGTACAAAATTCGAGTCTTCTATTCATAAGATATGATTTATCATCGACATCTGAAGATACAAAAGTTAAACATTTTGAATGACTGAATGAAGCAGTAAAGGTGAAATTTATATCATTGAATAAGTTTACATTGTTACCGGATGGGCCCTAAAATATACCCGAGAATATTCTCTTAACATTTAGGATCTAGCACAATTTGATGTATTTTGAAACTTTAAGACAAAAATATATGTATACAGGAGGCTTCCCAACATTAAAATACAAAAGCTTCCTGTATTTAATAGGGAAAATAATCGAATTTGTTAAACACATTTTAAAATATTTAACTGGAACTCTTTAATCTTGAACGAATATGCGCCACATTCTATAATGGAAACAGATCATAGCTATTAGTTAGCGCTTGTAGGCTAAAGA
The DNA here is from genome assembly GCA_940337035.1 of Agriotes lineatus. Taxonomy (NCBI): domain Eukaryota; kingdom Metazoa; phylum Arthropoda; class Insecta; order Coleoptera; family Elateridae; genus Agriotes; species Agriotes lineatus. The sequence goes on from OW679199.1 coordinate 73,706,834, forward strand.
TATACCACAAAAAGTGCTACTGACAGCGGCAGACTAACTGATAGTATTTAATTTGTCACTCTTTCTGACATAGTTAATCTGACGCCAGTTTGGAATTAAGTATTCTGGTGAATATATCGACTCAGTGGAATTATGGGTCATTCCCAATAAAGCTGTCAGTTTAATTGCAAGATCGACGTTGGAAGTTTGATATCAATTAAGGCACATACCTAAATCAAGCAAAAGGTAATAGATTTAGTTGTGCAATTTTTATTATGATGTTTGTATTTCTTAATTTTTTTTTCATTTTTGATGTAAAACGTAGACGAAATTGATAAATAATGTGTAGTTTGATAATCATAATAAACGACATGTAATTCTTCAACAGTCTAGCTTTTAATAATTTGCGATTTATCATTTATGCTCGTTGACGCAGTAGTTAAGGGTAGTTCTAGTCCTCGCTTTTCCTTATTCTTATTATTCTTTCTAATACGTTAATCGCCATCTAATAAAAAACAAAATTGTTCCTCAGGCTACTACTTGATTTTCTTATATCGGCAAATAAATGTATTTTAGTATAACAGGCCATATACTACTACTACATTAAAGCATTAGTTACACATTCTGGTTCAGCAGGCCACTTATTTGAAATGTTCATATAAATATTACTATGTTTTATTTAGCTGATTTGGTTATAATAATTTAATTACGTGTAAAAATAAAGGACTCTTATCTCATATGGGTTGGGTCTCTTCATCCTATCAAGTATTATTTTGATTTGCAGGCCAAGCTCCTTCATGGGGTGTTAGTGCCTCACCATTATTATAAAGAATAAGACATACATTTGCTATCAAATCAATTTTCGTGGTGACTTCTTAATAATTTAAAAGTAAACACTTTGTGTAATGGTGATTTAACTAATGGGATAGCTACTATACAGGATATTATTTAACTAAAGGGAAAATCAACTTAAATATGGCTTTATAACCGCACAATTTAAAAAACAAGGTCGTTATACGTGACAATTACCTGTCACGTAATCAAAACGTTGCCTAAGTGATAAAAATTGGCGTAAGTAAATACAGGCCACAAACACACTCAAAGGACGCTTGTGCTGGAAGTGTTCATAAAACCGACGCTACCAAGAAATTCACTAAATCATATCCTTAAGGGTGAAGTTGTTTTTATCTTTTTGCTGCTTTTGAAATCGACATTAGGGCTTAAGTCAAGTTCCTAGGAACTCCCACAATGCTTGGTCCCGTATTTCTTCGTTGGCCTGCCGATCCAAACCGCTGAACGCGCCCCAGAACGGCTCCTGTACCTTCACGGCTGCGACACCAAAAACCTGCTTCCAGCTCACGCCGTTGCTCAGAACTAGGGCTTCACTGCTTTCTATGAAGGTCACTGCCTACCTCCAGATTCCATGGGCTCCAATTAATCTGCTATGATGCTTAAAACAGCCACCGAAATGCCAGCTAACACTCGATGCACAAATCAAACACTTTTTCAAACTTCTACAGGGGCGCTACGAATCAATACACTCCACCACAGCACTCCCACAGAATATACAATCAATTTTAAAACTCACTGAACTGAGAAAAACTGTTTATTCACAATTTAGCAATTATTTGTTGGGGAAGACAAATTAACACCACCCTTCAGTTTGGCTACCTTTCCCCAATCGTTTGTTTTCGATCTTACACTGTTTTACATTGTTTCCAAGCCTACTCAAACTGCATTTTGTTCAAATTAAGGCTAACACTATTTTTAATACAGTTTTACAAATTAGTATCAAAACCAATGCTGTTTTATACTATTTACAAAAATTAATGAAGCTTGAAATATTATTAATTGCTAATATAATCACAGAAGATTTAAATGTGTTCATAGCAATATATAGGCTCTGTGGGACGAACGCAATGCCATGCAACGATACTGATGTTGCAAAGCCGCGGCACGAATAGTGTGCCATGCAACGTAAAGGGAAGGATGGCGAGGCACAGATTATATGCCGCACGGCGGTCTAGGTGTTAATAAAGTGTTCCGCCGCTCTTTGATGATATAAGAATAAAGATTGCACTTAGCGGTTCGAAACAACTTATTAATTTGCTTACGAAAATATGTAGAAATACTGTAAGTCAGATGGGAGAGCTTAGAAGAATAGTTGATTGTTTTTGGCAATTAAATAGAATGGTTTTTGGTACAGTTACAATTCAAGTACGCGTATTTTATTTTAATAAATGCAACTACAGAATTTACTTTCTTCAATTTACCGTAATTAAAAACGGACAAAATCCTTTATTACACCTAATACATCCACTTGAAAAGCTCTTCTATAAATAACAAGCTTTCCACATCTACATTGACATTGATATTTAATCAAAAAGTAGTCTTGTTGAAATTTCATAGAAGATTAAACAGAGCCGCAAACCCGGGCAAGCAGCTAGTTGGCAACGGGGCTAATAATTTTAGTTAATTAAATCCACAAGTTGTGCGTCATAAATAGAAATATAAATAGGAACGTCACAATTTAATCCTAAGGTATAGTTAGAATACCTTCTGTTAATGAGAGACAAACCGCACCCCGGAATAATTTCTAATCATAGCTGCAGCCGTTCGCCTGTCACAACTTCTAATTAAACAGGTTCTGTGTAGTAACAAAACTAATTAAAAACTTAAGCTGGCCGGATTTTTAATACTTCTAGTTAGTCAAGGAGCTCTCAAAATCGGAGTAATTGGATGTCATAATATCAGTACAGATTTCGTAATATTTCGGACGTAGCCGAGGCATTTACTTATGAAGGGCTTTGCTACGCAGTTAAAAATAAAGCGACCAGTTATTAATATTCCCAGGGCTCAGGTGCTGTTCTAAATTCTTTGAGTACAAGTAAGAGCATCCATGGTAACAATGAATGCTTGATGAATGATCATAAGGTCAAGTGGGTTTACTAAGAGGCCTTTTTCTACTGAACCGCTCTCTTGGTTTTCAAAGGTGAGGTCTAGAAAGATAAATGTTTTAGTACTTCACATCGTGAGTATTTTGGACAAAATGATACTTAGCTTGCTGAGATTCTTCCCCAGGAAAGAATTTTAAAGCTGCCTCACATTTTGATGGAGTAGGATTTATGGTTGTATTTATTTATGTGAAAATGTAGTAAATCTAAAAACAATACAGTCATCTTCAATTTTTTAAATTTGGTTTAGGCTTTCTCATTGTTCGTGCTATTCAAAATATGCAACACTATAAAAATCTGGAAGGCATATTGAGCTGTAGAATAAATAGATGTACCTAATTATTAATATTAAAAGAGAAATAGATAATTGCGAATACAGCAATGGAATAGCAGTATAACATCATTGCATGTTTCCGTTATCACTTTGTTAAGTGCACTCTTCAAAACAGAAGATATAAGCAACCGAAATTATATTTCTAAGATTATAGCTGTACAAGACCAAATAAAAAACGAAGACATTCGCATGGAACTACAGATCATCTTCATAAATGAAAAATAATACAATGCAGGGAAGCTTAGAGAGGTCATGTGAACAGAATGGGCGAAACGAGAGTGTCTAAACAAATAATGGCATAGAATCCAAGAGGATGGAGATCATGGGCGATCAAGAAAACGCCGAAAAGACATATGAAGTCAGAACAAAAATGCCTACACCATGAAAGGGAGAAGAAGACTGTGTTTAGTTGTTTTAGGTTGCACATATTTTCTTCAAGTGTCCTCATGGTCTTTTCAAAGACTTCTATATTATTTTAGTTTATTAAGATTCCATCTCTTCCAAGGTATAGGACTGCTACTGCATTTATACTCAGCAGGCATCGTATCTATCACAAATGTTATGTAGTGATGATTGCTGACTTTCTGCTTTCAGCATCTTTCATTGCTTGGTATGTTGAGCCATACTACTCGTATTTGTGCTCAACGGAATACTGTCAATCAGAGACAAGACCCCACTATTGCGCTTTGGCATTAAAATGTCCACCTTTCATGCTGATGCTCTAGTCAAAGTTGTCATACTCTCAATTTTTACTCGTTCAATCGAAAACCAAAATAATGTTTTAGGCCAAAGAAGAATACACTCAGAACGAAAGACAGTAAAATTGTTCTCTAGAATCCGTTTTCTATAAGCATTAGTGCTATTGCAAATTAAAGGGGAGAGGAGACCCCTTGGCTATGTTAAAAAGGACGGGTAGGGAAGCCCGTTCTGTCATGCAAAATGCAAGGCCTTAAGTTGTGTCATCCTGTTGACTAACGGACATTCCTTCGTCTGATTCAAACTAGGATTTCAACCAGACTGCCGCAACCTGTGCTCTACTTAGCTCCTTATTTTAAATATAGGTGAAGCAGAATAGTTATGTATGAATTAAGGGCATACTCATTAGATTATAGCACGACGGAATGTTTAAATCGTGATGCGAAGCGGAAAGCTTTACATTTCCCTAGTGCTATAAGCGTGATTATACATGTTGACACCGTTTTGATTCCTTTTGGTTCTCAAAATGTACAAAATTCAAGTGTTCAGTATTTTGGCTACACACTACTGCATCATTGTTGTGGTGGCGCTGTGAATTTTTGATGTGCTATGGTTTCTATGCAGATTGTTGGTGTTGCTATACTACATTGTTGGTGCTTGTTATACTGCTTAACAACTTTATATGCCGTAGGGTCATAACAGCCATATTACACCCGCTATAGAGGGCCAATAAACAAAATTATGGTTCCAAAATGGAATAATAGCTATTTATGCAACAAGTGCTAAAAGTTGACGTTTATGCACGTGACATGAAAATTATGAAACGAAGCCGAAGGCTGAGTTTCATAACATGTCTCGTGCATAAACGACTTTTAGCACGCGTTGCATACAATATTTTATCTACGATCTTAATTTTACTGTTATTAATCCATAAATATTGATTAAACAAAGGTTTGCATCTACAACACTTCTAATTTATGTCATAATAAACAGTAGACCATGCCGCGCGGGCGAATGTTTGCGAATGATAGTAGTCAAGGCCAGTTACGAAATGTAATTATTAATACTCCACATCTGACTGTATTCATTACATAACGCTTTAATTATTTCAAAAACACTTTACCTGTAACGCAAGAAGCAACTAGATTAACTTTACAACTTCACTTCCTTTTCGAAATTGTAGTTTTATAACCTCACTTCACTTTTAGCACATGGGCTAAAAGTAACAGCTGATTTCTTTAACCACGCTAAACTATAAAAAGTCACTTTTAGTGAAACAAGCTAGCGCTAAAAGGGTTACTTTTAGTAGTGGTCGTAGATAAAACATTTTAAATTACTAAATACCGCCCCAATTATTACAGTTGGAATTCAAGCTACATAAGCAAAACTATTTCACTAAAATTTGGATGAAGAAGAACCATCTTGTTAGAATACTCACTACATAACGTGCGCTTCAAAAAAAATCATTTGGGACAGGCCTTGGATAGCAATGAACATATCACCTTTAAGTCAACTCGACTCGAATTAACTTGATTTTTTTTTTAAGATCTCACTTTGAGATAGCTATGGTCAAATTGAAGTTTACCTTAATTTGAGCAGAGTTTAATTCAAGGTGATGTATTTATTTCTATCCAAGATTGACTCTAAATCAGTTTTTAACGCACAATTCAGTAAAGTTAATACATAGGAAGCAAGCGATAAGCAACAAATGGTAGTTAGAAATAATTCTCCTCATCGACGCCGTATTGGTAGTAGGTACACCAAATATGTCAAAAGGCTTCGTAATAGGATGTTCCTGCTTACATATACTTTGTCGACCTAGTTACGACGTTCGATATACTAAGACTAACAGTTGCATCAGCAATAGCACATTAAATAAATGTACGTCAAACTTTAATTAACAGATGCCGTATATAGGGATAAAAGGCCGTATGGAAACTTTGCAACGAATGAAATATGATTGAAGAACATCGAACTACACCAGACTTACTAAGCACACTGTTCTTTGAGATAATAATAATAGGTAAAGAAATGCAAGATTTGTTAAAGGGGAAACCCCATTTACCACCAGAAACCATAAACATGCTCGAGTTAGACCTGTGAAAAAGGAGGTGGGTTGCGGGCTGAAAAGGGGTTCACTTGCGATAGTTAAAGCAAAATGTCCCGTGGAGGTGCGGGAATACATTCGTGGGCGCCACGTAATGCTCGGTTGCAAGATATGACCTGCCCTGTGTCGTAATTTCTAGAATTCTTTCTCTAAGAATTCGGGTAACTGCATTTTGCTTCACAAATGGGTTAGACAGCGTTAAGTTTTGGAACTATATTAGGTTAACATACATAAAAATACATTTATCGCCGGTCATCGTTGAAAGCTGGGATTTCCTATTTGTCCTGCTCACGACGTCACATCTGGCGCTCAGGACACCTAAATGGCGTTGACCATTGTACCATTCTACAGGAAGAACAATATTGACAACATTTTTGTCTAAAGTGTACTGTACTCCGAATTACGATGCACTCAAAATATATGCCCGCATAATCGGTGAATTTCTAACTATTTCACAACGGGTATCAACTAAACTTATTAAAACAAATTCAAAATAGCAGGTAATTCACGACATGCATTACTTAACTAATAAAACACATTCCGCTAACGCGAAGCAGGACAGGTAACTGAAGTTAGCGGGAAATCGACAATAGACAGCTTTAATTTGAAGCGACGGTAACAGAGGACAAAGGAGCGTCGCCATAAATGCACTGTAAGCCACTAACGCTATTTTAAAAAATTGAAAAACTGAAATAATAGCATTCAGGGCGATAATAGAAAAACAGATACCAATACCAAATCAGAACACACAGCAACAGTGCAACATACAAAATATATCTAAATTCAGACAAACAAAAAGTGTGCAATAGATGTATTTATAGCATGTCTGATAACCGATTGCCAAGAAGATACAAAGGGTACTGTATCAAATGGAAAATAAAATGAGTAAACAGTTGGATATCTTCATTATCCGACAGCTTCCTCAGATACAATCATTGAAGAAAGCTGGCATAGACTAAACACAGGCATAAGAAGAGGAAGAACGTCTAATTGATTAATTTTTAAAATTAGGTACTACACCACACATGGCTGTAAGGAAGTAATGTATTCATTAATTTTATAGATGAAATTTTAAATATGCTACATCTTGGATTAAATTGCCCACTGTTTAGCAAAATACAATTTGTGTGAAATAATATTGCTTCTACTCCCATGCGTGAAGCAGTAGCTCACACACGCCAAACAGTGTGGAAAGAGTAAACAGCAGGGCGCAGTGGTTCCAAATTTAAATAATCTTTGTTGATATTTTGTGAATAATTGAACTTTAAATTATTCAATTGTAATATTACCATTAATAGCAATTATAATTATTACAACAAAGAAAATTAAACTATAACCAATTTTTCAATTCGTCTTTTACACTCATGTAGTTGTTCCACTAGTATGCGGCTCGTGTCGTAAATTCCATACTCATGTAAAAAATCAGATTTACGTACTGTTACACAATGGTAGTGTATATTAGGTTGGTATATTGGTCAAGTATAGTAACTACTGAACTTTCCTCTCGTACCTCTACACAGACTGAAATCAAACAGTCAGTCTTGCAATAGTTATTCAATTAAGTAGAATAGCAATTCTGCTGCATTGCACGTTAATATCTACACTTCACACACATATCAGAAAGCGTGTAAACCGGGATCCCAATATAATACGTTCAGTATTTCAGTAAGAAGCAACTGCTCATCAGAGCAAAAAAACTTTCTAGAACTCGCGTTCCAGCCTTCATACCCAGTATTAAGCTCATACATCAAGCGACCTTAAAACTCACATGGGTTATCTGCGCTCATTTATTAGTTTTATGTACGAAAGCCCTTAGCACATAATTTATTATGCGCAAATCTTGTGTGCCGTTTAAAACGTCACGTGGCATCAAGTAATTTAATAATGCGTTTCGCGTCGCACCAACACAAGCAAATTTCCAAACCTCAAGGCCGCTTCGACGGCTTTCATAAAATGCAAAATGGCTCGCATGCGGCTTAATGGCATTAGCAGGAACGGGGTGAATTAAGCCCGGGCGAGCTTAAAATTTTTCGGCAATAAAAAAAGGAGCGCATAAAACCGTCTTAATAAATATTTATTTCAGCTCCATCCGCGAACTTAATTTATTAAAAATTCCGCAGCTGACATTTACGCAAAAGGTAAAAATTGGCGAAGTTGGAGCACGTTCTTTAATTACGTTTCGGGGTGAAAAATGTTCTGACAACTTGCTGAAATAGAAGTTTGATTAAAAATCGAGGAAAACATTGGAAGTTGTTCCAGATAAAATTATAATTGAGAACGAAACAAGTCTCGTTTCATTTAGACATGAGGAAAAGCCAGCAGCATTAACAAAAAAAAAATTAAATACAAATTAGTAAATATATGCCATCTTGTGTAATGCAACAATATTTAATTAATGTCGAATATTGCAGTATGTAAAAGGGGATAAATAAAATACAGTTCAATCTAAATTTCTATTAAACTCTACACCCATTAGCGCTCTTACACAAGTCCACTGCACGTTACTGCCATTAATTTTTTATTAAATCAAATAAAGCTGAAAGGGCTCTCCACCTTTAATGCGTGAAGTACTTACACGAACAAACAATATTTGAACAGCGCCTGAAAACCGTAAACTAATAGGGTTGAGAGTGACAAGAATCAAGTGCTCATAAAAACCCGTTAGCCCTTTTACAGCTTTTTTAGACAGACAAGGGAAATCTACAGAAAAACCTTATCCAATTCAGGATTAAACATATTACGAGATCATTTATAATTACACGCCTCCACAAGCTGATTTAGAGCTACAAAATCTCAAAACATATTTTCAAAATTAAAAATTAACACCATTCAAAGTTATCTTTTTAAACACGTCAAAGTCCTGTGTTAGCAGAACACGCAGCAAGGCTGGAACATTTTCTCAGCATAATACTAAATTATCCCTTTCAGCAGTAACTTGAGGTTATGTTGATATTGTTGGCGGCTTTAATCTAATAAAACAAAACTTGCGTATTATCTTCAGGTTCCCCTTTACTTATTAATGCTCCAGTTTGCTTTATCGTGCAAGTTTAGTACTGATCAAGACACAATTTCTTGCTAATTGTTAATTAAAGAAGCTTTTGAGTTTTCGTACTGGATTTTGCTAACAAAGCTTCCACGTTAATGTTTTATCACATATTAAATTTGTATATTGAATTAGCTAACTGACAATAAAGGACTCTTTAATGGCTTTTATATTTTTCTAGGTTCTGCCAGTAAAGTATTAAAATGGTTAGTAAAGTTTTGAAATGCTGTATTAATAGCTATTTCTAATTTCAAGTAAAATATTATTGTGTTATATCCTATCGGCTAGTAAAATACCATTAATTGATTTTTGTGGTATTTAATTGACTCTAATCTACAGGGTTGGGTTGTTACACCCTGCCAATTTATTATTTTTATATGGAAAATTGTTGGACAATATACTAGTTATTTTATAAATTGTTCTGATTTTTATTAAATGTAATCATTTCTGCACTGCTTATTTAACCAATGGGATCACTTTGTACATATTTTTTTAACTGAAGAAAGACAAATCAAAGTTGGCTTAATTTTAAAACAATTATGTCTGCTATTACGTAGCAATGCGTTGCCTATGTGATATTAGGTAAGTTAATAAACGCCAATTTATTTAAAAAAAAACACTCAAGGAACGTTACCCGAAATAGAACACGCCAAAAGACGGCACAAAAGATTCACTGTTTGAAATGTTAAGATAAACGGTTTTCTGACCTTGATATTCTGCTCTGCGATGAATATTGCGACACCCCATCAAGTCCCGCGACGAATGGACCCCTTTATCCTCGGTTGGCCTGCTTGATCCTGCTCTCAGCACCAAATTAGGTTCATTGCCCACAGCTAGGGCTCTACTGTAATGCACGATGAATGCTTCTACCCCCAGGTCCTAGACAGCGAACAACTGGGCACCCAAAAGACCAGCTTAACTCGTAGCACTCATCAACAATTTTACCATCTGCAGAGTCGCCAGGAATTAAAGTAAAACCTGTGCAGCTTAACCACGACACTCTACTATGCGAAAACACTTTTCTAATTGGATAAATTAGTATTTATTTTCTTGTAATTGGGATTTTTGTAGGAAGCCCGAAAACCCACACAAGCTTCACTTCTGTCTTCCCCTAATTGTTTTTGTTTACATTGTTGTTACTTTGGTATTATAAAGTAAAGCATCATATGTTTACATTTTTATAGTTAAGTCCTAGCTAACCCTATTTTTAATACAGTTTTCAATTCAAATTATTTCAAGGCTAATGCTATGCTTTTATATTTGCAAAATTTAAATAATCATATTTATGGAATATTTATAAAGTAATATTTGAAATGCTTGAACTAGTTTTTCTATTATAATTGTATTGGCTTAAATTGTTTTTATCGCAATATATTACGTAGTGGGTAAAATAATAAAGCCACTACTCATCTTTCTAGATTTGAAAGCACACTAACTTGTATTATTTGCAGTATCAGTCATATTCCCCATTTTATTAGGTATTATAGATTTCGTAGTTGCTTGTATTATTTTTTTTAGTGTAAAATGCATTTAGTACGTACTTTACCACCATCGGTTTTCTATTTGTTATAAGTGACTAATAGCCTTAATGGATTCCGATGGATATCTGCAAGTCATATCTAGGTGTGCAGACAGCTTGAACCTCGCTTGCCCTTATTTGAAGTGCCCTATTCCATTCGGATATCTAAAGTGCTACAATTAGTTCACAATTACTTCAAAAATAGTGATTTATTGCATTGTATATCAATGAGTTTAATTCTCATCGGTATTTTACAAGAGGCTTTAATTTTAGCATCTACCTTTTTAAAATGCATACCGAATAAAAATTCCAAATAGGATATAGGTAAACCTTCTCTAAGAATTAAGATGGTTTTAGATTTTTCATTGAAAGTTGAATCTAGATTTTACGTATATGTTTGCAATATAAAACGTATAAAAAAATACAGTTTATCCCAGGAATATTTTCTATGGCGTCATAGGTGTATGAAGCAATCACGGAAATTATCTAAAATTGTGGTAGCATTTGTTTCACGTTGTTACTAGAAGAAAACATTCTAGATCGTTTGCGAATTTGATCCATATGCCATGACGTCAGTCTCAGGATACCAGATTGTATGGGGCGCAAATGCGTAGTTTCTTCTTGAAACCTACTGTGGAATTATCTTTCAGCAATATATGATTGAATGCTTAGGTTTTATCTAGGGAGCCTGCCAAACATTATTTTTGTTTTCAAAAGTTTCAGTTAATCTTTCCACAACCCTATGTATGTACTCCATAGTAGCATGTTGTTGGCGAAATCCGAATTGATGCTCTGCGATAAGATGCTGTAGTAAAGGTTTAAATATTTTTTGAAAATCCTTGCTTAACAGCTTAGACAGGATTTGAAGCTCGTTTTCTGGTCGATCGGATGATTTTAGTTCTGAAGACTTTCAGGGCTTTGGGGTGAATATTATTTCTATAATCTTCCACTAAGATAGGAAGGAGCCAGTTTTTAAGATAGAATTAAATATATTGTACTGGACCTTTAAGTATATTGCTATTAATCTGTTTTTTTTATTACAAATTGCCCTATGTTGTATTATAATGTCAATAATTACCATTATAGATAGTTCCTGAAAAGTCAGGGGTGGATTATTTTATCTAGTTACTTGATTTCTGAAAGATTGATGTTCTAATATTTTAAACCTCATTCGCATAAGTCAATACTTATGTCAACCAACTGTCAAAACAAATTTGAAATTTAATTGACAAATGCCCAAGTTTTTCAATGGTACACAACAATATTAAAAACACAGTAAGTAATTATTTCTTAATTAGTTCACCTTCTTATTGTCTTTATTTCATTTCTAGTTATGATTTTTAATAAGAAATCACCCACGTTTTATTTGATTCACACAACGTCACAGATGGCACTCTCCTTTTTATCTGCGAATCGACCCTTTCAAGCACCTTCCTGCAATTCACTGTTCACAGACAGACAACACGTCCCAACCGTCCAAGATCAGCAAACTCCAATTTTTCTACAGTACTCAGCAAACAGATAACCTGCAGAGATCCACCTGCTACAGCAAACTGCCACCCTCCTGGAATGTTTTTCTTTTCTCCGATAATACTCCTCTGGAAATCTTACTCAGCAACAAGCCGCTTGACGTGATCCAATTTGATTAACGTAATATGTCAAATGTAATGTTTCCAATAAAGTTGACCCAGTACATTTCCTCAATGATTCACTTGTATAGAACAATTCTGCTATACATTAGTTTTTACCACATACCAATAATCTTCATTAGTGAAGTCTTCACTTCTTCGTGTTATTTATTAAACTTCCGTGTTATTTCACCACGTAGATTTGTATTATAACCATTTTATTTAGTCAAACGTTTCTTAATAAAAACAGGGTTATATTATCACCATCATCATCATCATTGTTGGCACTACACCCCTGGGTGGGTCTTGACCTAGGGTTATATTAAATATCTTTAATCAGACCAAAATCGTTTTCCTACATTTTTTTAAATTTGTTATTCTCAATAATCAATAGCAAATTTACTTAACGATATCATATCCCTTTTTATACACTCTATTCTTATCTATTTGAGTTAAACCTACTAAATTTTTATTTGATTTCAAATTAAGTAATTGTCATTCGTTTTCAAACTGTAATTTATTCAATTATACTATGTTTAAACCCACCTGTTTTTCAAATAGCTATTTTCCATACACATTTCCACCTTATACCTTAATAAATACAAATTATTTTTAACATTGAAATCCCTTAATTTTAATAAATTTGATTCAACACACATTTAGGGTTGTATCATAACAATATGTATGTGTGTAACCAGTGTCTTCTCCGAAAGGTTTTTCTAGAGGCTTTTTTTGGCTTCAAGTATTAATAATTTTGTTGTTCTCCTTCTGGATCACTTCTTGGAGAAAAGGTGAAAATACTTTTCGGTCTTTTTTCTATGGGGTCCTGCCCAGAAACGAGTCTTCATATGATGAGTCGAATGTTTTCCCGATTCTTCCTGAGCTTTGCTGTTGCTTTCCACAACGGATATTCAGCAGTTTCGGTTTGTGTTAAACTTTTGCTTCAACTTTTTCACTGCTCAGTTCATAGTTTTTCTTTATCTCGGCGAGCCCTGTTGGTTATTCAAGTCTTACTAAATTTGTATTTTTCGAAAATCGCTTCTTTTACTCTCCGGAAACAGACTTGTTGTTTCAGTAGTGAGTATACTTCGAGGACGGACTCCAATTCATCTTGCTGTATTGTTTTAGTCAGATGCTCTATCGACACCTCTATTTTATAAAATTTTAGAGAACTATTCTGGTCATTTCTTGCCTCAATAACTCTCTGTTCTGTTGTTGAATAGGGTTGCTTCTCTGCTATTCTTAAAATATTATCTATTCATAATAGGTGAATGGTTCGAGGATAGGTCAAGGTTCTGTTCTGTTACTATGTGATTTGTTGGAACACGTTTAGTAACACAGAACTCTGTAACGTCGGGAATTTTGTTTAGTTCCGACTGCCGGTAGGCAGTGTATTAAGATTTCTTTTGGGTATACATTCTGTGAACCCTCTCCCTTTTGGAGTTTTCAAGTGTGATCAGCTTAGGTGCTTCGCATCGTAGTTTCCTTCTGCTGGAATTGATTATTTAAAATAGCAAATAACTTTTTGATATATCTTGGAAGACCGCAGACTTCTGAAATTGTTATCGCATTACGTACGTCTCCTATGACATTTTTGGACTTTTGTTTTTATGGTCTTTTTTATTATCGTTGTTGTACCGTCGCGTCGTGTGCATTGCCGTTTGGGTGTTTCTTTTCATATATAACTTAGTTATGTATACGTAGATGGCTTTGAACGGTGTAGTGAGTTTCTAAGATTGGCATAATGTCAATATTGTGTTCTCTTCGACACGTAAATACTTCTTGCCCCTCATTTATTAGTTTATTAGCATTTCATACAGCTATTTTAATATTTGCATCTTTTAGTCTAGTCTATCTAGGCTGTCTTCAAATTTTAGTTTTTTTTTTTTGCTTCTTTGACGTTCCGAGATATTGGCATCTCTTTCTCCTGTCGCTGTCCTAGCATATGAGGTTCTTTTGATGATCTGATTAGTCTTTAAGACTTGTGCATGTAACTTTTTTGGTATTAATGTCCAGTGTTTCCTTGTTAGCGGTGCAGGCTTTATTATCAGCAGGGTGATTTTTGTCCCACAGCACGTTTTTCCGTTTACAAGTTTTTCATATTTTATAGCTATTGTAACCTTCGTATTTGCTGCATCTTTCTTTACGCGTACAGTATTTTTTGGGATGGCACAGTCTTAAACATCGGGCGCATTGTGGTTTTTGTCGGGTTTGTCTTACTGGCTCTACAATATTTCGTAATACAGAAGATAGTTCAAGTCATATGTGCTTTTGTTGTTTTCTTAAGATTCCAGATCAAGTATTTTTACCTCTACTACTTTGGCCTTGTAAACGTTTCTAACAGCGTCTCCTAATTTGGCAATTAGTTCATGTTTTCAATGTTTGTCAATAGGTGTTTATACTTATTACAACTATGCAGAAAACCTTCTTGTTTTTTTCTGTAACGTTTAATATTTTCCGTAATTTTCTTCCACCACATGAACCACTGTATGATGCAATGTTCGATCTAGATTCTACAGGGTGTCTCAACGGTCTGCATTTTTTTGATAGCGGCTTTAATATTAAAAATATCAAAAACTTGTATCTAGAAAACTTGTAGCGGATATCGGTCTACATAACCTAAAATTATTTTTGCATATACTGGGTGTTCCGTCTAGCAGTGGAAAATCAAACTTATATTTTTTTAAATAGAACACCCTGTATATTTTATCATTTTTAGAAGTCCATTTAACTGCTGATTAAAAGGATATAGGTTATATGGTTTTTAAATGGATAATTTGGTAGTTATTCTTCATTTTCTATAAAAAATTGCCTTAATTTGCAAGATTGATATCACGGCACTACAGCAGGTATCACTTTCAAGCCTACGTAAAAAAAATTATTAACATGTAAGGTTTAAAACTCATACAACATTTTAACTTTAGTTTTGCAATTTATACAGGGCGCTTAGAATTAGCGGACCTCAAAATTTCTCATTTTTTTCAAATGGAACACCCTGTATACGATTAAATATTTGAATGGCCGGTTTCAAAAGCTTTCAAAAAATATAGGGTTTTATGCCTCTAAAGTTGTTAACTGCGGAGTTATTTCAGTTTAATTTTAAATAGAATAATATTTTATTGCAATTTAACGTGAATTTACCTAATCTAAATACCAGTATTAAAATAGTATTAAATTTAATAAAGATGCCAGGTTTGAAAGTTAGTTTATGGAAATTAATATCAATAAACACATCTTCCAATACGTTGCTTGTCCAGTTTACCATTATTATAGCTTCCTAGTTTGCTATAGGAATTAGAATAAGATAGGTAACAAATGAAAAAACAGTGGAATGGTTTGTCAATAAACAACAGCTAATGTCAATCAAACATAAAAAATTTAGCAGTTCGACACGTTGTTTATGTTTCTGATTTAAAATGAATTTTCCAACGGGAGAATTAGTGAATATGGTTTATACTTTAGGGGAGTGTAACAGAAATTGTTTATTAGCCAGTCGAGTTTATGCAGAACGTTATCCTGATGCGCGTCATCCACAAATATCTACTTTTGCAAAATTGCGTGAAAGATTTCAAGATACAGGAAGTGTTGATTACCCCAAGAAAAACGTGGTAAACCGTGCTGTTGCTAATGACGAGAAAGAATTAATGATTTTGCTTTCATTGCAAGAAGATCCGCATATAAGTCTCCGAGAAATAAGTTCAGAAACGGGCATTAGCAAAAGTTCTGTACATCGTATTATTAGAAAACACCATTACCATCCCTACCACATCATGCTACACCAGGATCTTTATGGAAATGATTTCCAAAATCGCATAAATTTCTGTACAGAGATGCTGCAAATTATTACTTTGAATCCTGAATTTTTGCAACTAGTACTTTTTAGCGACGAGGCTACTTTTAAATCCAATGCTTTAGTAAACAGGCACAATATGCATTATTATGCCACTGAAAATCCCCGCTGGCTTCGACAGGTTGATCATCAGCATCAGTGGTCACTGAATGTTTGGGGTGGAATAGTTAACACACAAGTTATTGGTCCACATTTTTTTGACGAACATTTAACAGGCGACCTTTACCGAAGATTTTTAGAGGAAGATCTGCCAGGATTATTAGAAAACGTGAATCTACATACTCGTCGTTTAATGTGGTACCAACATGATGGAGCTCCACCACACCATCACCACAGTGTTAGGACGTACTTAGACAACTGGCGACCTGGTAATTGGATTGGCAGGAACGGTCCTAAAGCTTGGCCAGCCCGTTCTCCCGATATTACTCCCATGGAATTTTTCTTATGGGGACACGTTAACTATGAGGTGTATAAAGATCGCCCAACAACGAGAGAGGATATGAAAAATCGCATAAGAACAGCCTTCAATAATATTCGCGTGCAAACTTTGCGCGATGTCCATCATACATTCATAAGGCGCTTACAACTATGTATTCAAGAGCAGGGGAGAATAATTGAACATTTGTTATGAATTACCAATCACTTTTTTAAACACTTTGTTACATTTAAATTTCATTTTGTTTTCAGTTGCCCACTGAAAAATTTATTTTGCGTTTAAATTAAATTTTGTAAACTGCTAAATTTCTGTTTGATTAACATTAACTGTTGTTTTTTGAGAAACATTGAACTGTTCTATTCATTTGTTTTACTCATTTGTTACCTATCTTATTGTAATTCCTGTAACAAATTAGGCAGCTATAATAATGGTAAACTGGAACTTTTAAAGGTGCAAGCAACGTATTGGAAGATAAGTTTATTAATATTAATTAGCAAAATAACTTTCAAACCTGGCATTTTTACTAAACTTAATATTATAATACTAGTATTTCTATTACGTACATTAAAGTTATTTTATTTAAAATTAAACTGAAATAACTCTGCAGTTAACAACTTTAGAGGCATAAAACCCTATATTTTTTTAAAGCTTTTGAAACCGGCCATTCAAATATTTAATCGTATACAGGGTGTTCCATTTGAAAAAAAATGAGAATTTTTGAGGTCCGCTAATTCTAAGCGCCCTGTATAAATTGCAAAACTAAAGTTAAAATGTTGTATGAGTTTTAAACCTTACATGTTAATAATTTTTTTTACCTAGGCTTGAAAGTGATACCTGCTGTAGTGCCGTGATATCAATCTTGCAAATTAAGGCAATTTTTTAAAGAAAATGAGGAATAACTACCAAATTATCCATTTAAAACCCATATAACCGTATATGATTTTAATCAGCAGTTAAAAGGTCCTCTGAAAATGCTAAAATATACAGGGTGTCCTATTTAAAAAATATAAGTTTGGTTTGCCACTGCTAGACGGAACACCCAGTACATGCAAAAATAATTTTAGGTTATGTAGACGGATATCCGCTACAAGTTTGTTAGATCTAAGTTTTTGATATTTTTAATATTAAAGCCGCTATCAAAGAAATGCAGACCGTTGGGACAGCCTGCATATACCGGGTGTCAACGAATTTATTAGACAAGTCATAACTTCTAGAGTATTAGGTGTATCAAAATGAGATTTGGTATACTCGTAGCTAAATGGTATAGGGAGAGGATAGGTATTATGCATCTTGGCTATCCATGGCACACTTGACAAAAGAAAATAAATTATTATCCAGTATTTTGCTGAGAAATATTTAATTTATGAGCTTATTTTTAATCCAATCGCAATTAAATTAGTATCGTTAGATTGGCCAAAATATCCTCTTTTCGGAAAGTGCTTGTCAAAAAAGGGTCGCCATTTAAAAAAAATAGTTAGACACGAAAATGTTATTTTGTCAACTTGTCTTATTCCTATCTATCATACTAATCACTAAAACTTTGCGATTGTAATTTTCTGACATCACCTGAGGTCCTTAGATTAGTTTGCGTCCAATCATGGCCACATAGATGCAATACTAAAAGTGTCTCTAAAAAAATCAAGTAGGCTTAAAAAATGTCTAAAATGTCACATTCTGATCGAGAATTGTCTCAGAAATCCAAAAATATAAAAATATACAGGGTGTTCCATTTGAAAATTCGAAACCGGAGCCATTTCCGGTAAAACCGGAAGTGACCAGAAAGTGAAAAATATGCGAAAACTCTCCTCCTCCTATACCATTTGTCCAAACCAAATCTCATTTTGATATACCTAATACTCGAGAAGTTATGACTTGTCTAATAAAATTGTTGACACCCGTATACGTATATAACAAAATGTAACAAGTAATAGAGATTATGTGCTTGATAACATTTCGATCAGCAATGAATTTAGGGTTTACACGGGTTCAAAATGATTTCAACTGAGGTATTAGTAAAACTGTAATAGATATGTTTTCCTTGCGTACATGCAATACGATATTCAGAGTCTGTACTGCTCCCGGGTTAATAAATTAATATCGACAACTAAGATATTATGTTGTTAATATAATTAAAATAAAGTTTTTACACGCCGAAACCTTACCTATAAATGATTTCAAGCTTAATTCGCCGAGTATAAATTGTATGGTCATCGACGCCAAATCTAACAGAGGTTAACAATAACAAATGATTTAATTAGTTCTATAATTTGACAAAACGTAGATTGTATTAACTTCCTCTCTGTATCTACAGTATTTAGTGTCAATATTTAACTATCACCACCCGAAGTTTCATTTGTTTGCTGTTGTTTTCTTTGGTTAAGTTAGTAATTGCGCATTATAAATTATTTTCACTATCATGCACTTTACAACTACCTACATAGCAGTAGGACATTCATCCGATCATATTACCAAAAAGTACTGAATTCAAAGTTAGTTAAAAATAGTTTTAAAAAATATGCTACATGAAAATAGAAAATCAAAAGCTGAAAATCAGAAATATAACCGAGACTATGGGAAAACAGGTTTTCTCAATTCCGTCTGTCTGTCTGTTGGCGATGTAACTCAAAAACTATTTGTTGATGGCAGAGGATATTTTGGATGCATATTATATGTCTATCTGGCATAAAACCGAGAAAATTTCAGAGAAATATATAAAACGTGAGCGCCTTAAAAATGTTATTGTATTTATTTATGCTTTAACTGAGAAATAGTTAAAAGTAATAATTTGCACATAGCTCAGGCTGTATTATTGGCGAAAATGAAACCTAACAGATACAGGGTAAACCGGGGGTAAATACCACAAGTGGGACAGAATAGTATGGAGTCTTTTTAACGCAGCAGAAACTCTTCTAATTCGAGCACGCCCGTGTCTCAGTTATACTACTGGCCACACCCAAGCGGCTGACTAGAAACTGGACCCGAAATGTTCGCTTGGGAGCGCGCAGTTTGAATCCCAGCGGACTACATTCTTTTTATTTGCAAATTGATTTAATTCGCGTGATGGAAGTTCCGTGTAAACCCCCTTACAGATGTTTTAACTGTTGTTTGCTGTTTTTTCATCGCTATGTGTATTATGTAAAGTGAGTTAATTAAAGGATGACATATTATCACCTCACCTTCCAACTACAAATTATATTCCTTGAAATGGATACTAAAAAATCTCCTTTTTATGTTGGCTAAGTGGTAAGCTTCAATTTCCGTAATACAGGGCGGTAAAAAACCGAATAATTCGCTTTGACTTCATATTTAAGATCGTCTTTCACTTCTAAGCATCTCTCCCAAGTAAGATTTTAGTATAGCTGCGCTGTAACATATCGCAAGTGTATTTTGTGCTTGGGAAGGAGCTTTTGCCAAGAATAACATGTTCTGTGAAGTCTAATATACAGTTTTTCATATGCGGCAACCATTCAGCTAGCTGATCTCTGCATATTAATTGTTGGTAAGCTGTCGCAAGCCTGTAGGAAATAAATTTTGCGACCGCAGTCTTTCCCATTATTACTTCCATTATAATTTTTCAAATCTACCTAGCCAGTGTAAAAATTATTGACTGTTAAAAAATGCAGTCCCTAGGAATATTGCAGTGTGATTTAAGCAATAGTACTAATTTTTAGACTTTTATCAAATTTAATTTCCAAGTCCCCTAATAAGAATATCTTTACAAATTGAAGTGTTTTCTATTTGAAATTACAGTGGAAACCCCTCAATACTTTTATGTAAAAAGGGATCGTTACACAGATAATTTTTATTACAAGTATAGTTCTATTCGTTTTAATGGGAGCAAATCTTTTTAAAAAACTGGCACAATTAACTAGTCAGTAAGATACAAACGTGATGTTGCTCACAAAGAAATTTTTTATTCTTTTTAAGAACCGTTGTATGGGGGGATTCAATTGATTTTGCTAACGCCATAAGTACATAAGGTAAATAAATTAAATACATTTCTAAGGTACCGCGGGGTCTGGCCATTTCCAATTAGATTCCGTGTAATCCAGCCCTGGAATGCGCGGTCATCTTATTTGCAATTTAATATCACTCAAGCACTTAGAGCCGCGAAATTCAATCGAACGACGTTTCTGCATTCGCGCCGCCCCCGCAGAAACACCAAACAGCAAATATGTACCCAACTAAGCAATCCACTTACAGGTGACCTGCGACAACCCCATCGTCCCTGCCACTGCCTGAGCTGGAGCCACCATCGACGTGACGACAATAAAACAATGTGACCAGTGACTTAAACCATTTTCAAAGAACCCAATAAAATTAACAAGCTGTGGAACTCGTTGCAAACCGAAGTAAAATGAAGATTTCGATCTGTCGCTTAGGGACCGAAGTGCAAGGACGATCCCTTGAAATGTAATAGGAAGTTTTCGAATCTGATAAATCAGAGTTTGTGGTGATGTGTTGTAACTCTCGTGGAGCTTTGTCGCGCCTCGCTGTCCTTTGGGGGTTACTGGCTCTGGCCACGCTCCTCATCGCCTTCGTCAGCGGCTCGTGGCTTTACACCAAGGAGCCAATAACTCTGCCAAACTCGGATGTCACCACCGTCATCAGCTTCCGAATTGGACTTTGGCGTGTCTGTCCTTCTGTCAAACGAGTTAATGCCACTTCGATACGTAAGTAGATATCCATGTTAATGTTAGGTGTTATTTGCCCCTAGAAAGCCAATATTACTCCAAGGTGATTTCTCATAAATGCTACGTATCTCTTCAAGTTGCTAATGAATGCGGAACTTTTTATTATCAATTATGTATAGCTTAAAGCTCTAAAATGCCACAATGCAGAAAAATTATCAACCGACTATAAATAAACAAGTACAAGGATCGTAATTGGAGGTCTGCAGTTTTGAGGTGTGATAAACGTTCTTAAGGGCACGAAAACAATATATGTCGTGCAGCCGTTTGTAAATAAAGCAATCTTGTGTAAGGGAGACGACTCCTAACATGTTGATGGCCGATCGCTCGACCAAAATGGCAGCCAGGTGAGACTTTTGCACTTGTTTATTTATAGTCTGATTTTACAATTTTCTTCATTGCAGCGTTTCTATGATTCGCATATGTAGCTTCTAACATAAAGTAGCCAGTAATTTGAGCTCCGATATAAAATCCTAGACTATTACCTACCAAGACATCAGGCCTTAGAGCTCCGGCATGACGTCAGCACAGGCAGGTTTGTAGGTGTCTGTGCCCTCTATTATATCGCATAGGAGCATAGTGTTTATAACGTTATAAACAAGGGCTTTTTATGGAAACTGGGTTACCAGTCGTTAACTGAGCTCTTAATCGTATCTCACTTGCTTTTTTGCAATGAAAAACGAAGTGAAAACCATAAGTTTTGAAAATTTTGAATTTTAGTATACTCGTAATAAATATAAAAGTCGAAACTTCGTTGACTTATTTATCAACGTACAGTCGCGGAATTAAAAATCTTATAGATGATTTTTGGGTAATGTAAATTGGGCTTTGCGTTTCTAGGTTAACAATTGACAGTTAAACAATGAGACATGCTGTCAAATACGAGTAATTATTTTGACTTTGAAAAATTTCACCAGGTAACGTGATAAGTAAAGTAAAGTAAGGTATATACTGAAGATGAACTAAATTTTCTTTGCGGAAATGTAATTGTATACTTTAAAGCTCTTGGAAGAAGTAAAGTTCGCTCATTTGAGTCGTTTTCTAGGTAAATCTTCATTCTTCGGGAAACCAAACACATACAGTTTATTCCTTTTTCTGCTACTACAGACAAGTAAAAAAGACTTATACGGAATAATACTGTCACTACCTATATTTATCAAACACTCGCAAAAATATGGTGTTAAAAGGTCGTTTGCTGAACATTTTCGATATGTAAAGTTCTTCAGGTAAATACATTTTCTTGGTTTTGTTTGAGCAATAACAGCTAGGTCTATTTTTAAATGCTCAAATATGTTCAAATGCTGCAGCATCTGCTCCTTCAAATAGTTTTGTGCTTTCTTTTACAATTTTTGGATGAACAGCACAACCCCTGAATTATTTGGACTCTTCTAGCCGTTACCTCGTGAAGAGCTGGTACGGTTTTATTTCATACCTGAATATCCTTGGCATTACCAATTTCATTAATACAGCTACTAACACTAAATTTATGCGAACATTGTTTGAAGTTATCCACTTCGTGATTTCAGAGGCTTTCATGATCATTGTCATTGTCATTGCCATTGAAGGGATAGAAGAGCACGGTAACTCTACTTGCAAATCACGCCAGAGGCGAAACTCTTTTGACGATCGGACGGAGAAGACTAGAATTTATAAGCAAGTGCTGTCGCGGTTGAATGACGCTGGACGGGGCTTAGAAATGAGCACTTTCGCTTTAACATAGAAGGAAGAGGAAAGCATCCTTCCTGATTGAGATTATTAGGGTGGTTGTAAATCTCAATGGCTTCACGAAACTTTCTGATAAAAATCAGATAATGGAAGTTTCATAAAAAAGGATCTTATGGCCGGTATCGCGTTATGTTCGGCGATGGCTGATGATGAAACAAGACCCGACTTGAGACAGCACTCGGTGTTCAAAGATGCGAATTTTTACTGAAGGTCTTGTTTCACCAATGTATACAGCATTACAAAAGCAAGGGACTCTATAAACGCCTTTAGATGACCTAGTGTTTAATTTATCTTTAGGTTAAGGAAGAACCTATAAGATTTTGCTCGGGGGTTTTGGATACTGTTTTAATGTTTTGTTTTTGAAAAAACTTTCCTACACGATCGATGACTTGGTGGATATAGGGAAGCAAGACTATTGCTGCGGGAGAATCGGTTTTTGGAGGTTTGGTTTTGCCATGAATGGAGATGGCTCTTGATGGCAGACTGTATATCCCTACCACGATAACCGTTGTTCCCAAGACCTTTCCGAATATGATTTAATTCAGCGTCGACATTATCGGGTTGCCATATGGAGACAGCACGGTGTACAAGGGAATTAATAACAGAAAATTATGTGTTGGATGATGTTGGGAAACGGAATGGGGATAGCGATCAGTGTGAGTACGCTTGCGATTTATAGAATGACAAAGTTTGCCACTGGGTTGGTGAGAAACCTATACATCTAAGAAAGGAAGATGACAGTTACTTTCTATCTCAATGGTAAAGTTAATATCTGGATGTCGACTATTGACTATTTCTAAGCCTTGCCTATAAATACTCTCCTTCTCGTTCCGATCGTCAGAGTTTCGCCTCTGGCGTGGTTTACACGATGAGTTATCGTGCTTTTTTGCTTTTTCTTCCCTTACGAAAGTGGGCGAGTTCTTCGATCGCAATAATGACACGATTCAATTTCGTTTTCTGGTTTTTACGGTCTTCTTTGCACAGATATTAACGATATAATACAAGATTAATATGAATTTTGATCATCTAACATAGAAACAAATTGAAATTATTCATAACGTTTTTTTGGATGTTGTTAAGAATGTTTTATAGCACTTTGGACCTCTACAGTTGTTACCTGTTTCATGAGTTTGAAGGCAAAGTTTTTTGCCACCTCACTAACTCTTCCATGTTTTTTACGTTTTTTAGAACTGCCCTGCATCACAAGATATAATTTTACAATAGTTCAAACGCGAGTATGCGCAAAAAAAACATCAGGTCGGTGTCTGTCGAAGAACTCTCATTGTTCTTTCCTAGTATAGCAAATTTTTAAACCTCTATATATACAGACACCTATCCACCAATTCTTGTTCCCCAGTATGATCAGAGCACTCCAAGCTCTCGCCTGATATCTATTTTTAGCGGTAAAATTAGTAAAGAAGAAAAAAGAAGAACTTTAGTCGTTTTGCCCCTGGCTTTTCAATAGTAAATCAAATGGCACGAACGGAAAATAAAATACTGGTTAACTAGATATTCAGGTATTACATCCAAAGATGTCATTTCAATACACTGTTTTTCCACAACAATTAGAGTAGTTGAATATTTTGTCGTGTAATGTTCAGCTCTATAAATCGTTTCGTGTTCTTAAATATGGAATTATTATTAATACCAATGGTGTACATGTACACATACCTTGCTAGACATATGTACATCTGAGACTATTAGTTCCCACGTTGTTGATATCGATTCATTATTTGATGTGCTACACTAAAGTAGTGCTACATGTTTAAAGTTGAAATACTCTTCTTATACCCTATTTCTTAGAGTTGGTTGATGGAAATGTTCAAGTTGGAGGCTTTTCTTTGCGAGATGAACAATGAACATGCGTCCGGGATGCTTCTTAAATTTATGCAAGCCTTCGATTTGTGTAGTTCCGTGGATTATTTCGTGCACTTTTTCGGAACATAAATTGTATAGTTATAGGCCCAGGTTATTTTACTGAAGGGATTTACACTTGATGAGGGGATGAGGGGTTGTAAGATAAGATGTGAATGGAGTAGCCAGGCCTAACTACCCTTTAAGACATTTGCAGCCGTTGTCTGTTTACAAATGAATATACTTCAGAGTTTAAAAGTATATTGAAGAATTCAATAAAATACAGAGCTTTATATACAATTAAATGGTGCCGTGTATTACTGTTTGATCTGACAATCTACTATTTGCATAAGTGCAAAACAACGCAAAACATTTACCTAATGATACTATATTGTAATACCGTATTCGCAATAATAACATTGCAACTTGACCCAGTAAGCTGACACCAAAGCTGATTCTTGCGTGCAGACTTTTATATTCTAATTTTTTTCGCACAATTCCACTCAATTGTATATTTCATAAGCAAACAGAAGTTTGAATAACATCTATCTACATTTCTCTGGCCTGCTTTGCCTTAGTTTCCTGGAGTACTGTATTTTCAGGAAGGATTTGTTTTCTTTCTATTGTTTGGGTTTTACTGCACATATTGAGTGTTTTTGGCTTTAAAAGGTGTTATTTGTTGAGTATTGGAGTTGCCTTTCATTTGTGGGTACAAATAAAGAGAATAAAATGTTGTCTTGTGTTAAGGATTTGGCCCTTTTTAATACAGCTCTAAGACACGACTTGACGAACAAGCTCAACATTGTCTTCTTGCCCTAGCACCTAAATTTGGATTTACGGTTTTTAAGGTTTGTGTCCTGAGAATGATCCTGGACTAGGTGTTTTTGTTTCTACATTGTTTTGATAAATTATGACAATTATTGCGTACATTGTGTTTTTACGCTACCACTCCAATTTTTTTTTAAATGTAAATTCTTGTGCATGCAGTTTTAGTAACTTTTGATTTATGGTATTCTTGTTCTTCTTTAGAAAATTCCCAGTTTATACGATTAGGGAAAGCTATTTACCGTTTCCATTTTGAAACATTAGTGCTTCAGTTTGGTTCTGCTGCATTAATGCGTATTTTTGAGGTTCTCTGTTACACGCCTTACACGCAAATTTATCCGCTAAAAACGTTAGCAATTACCTATCTGGTTAATCCAGCTATTTCAAAAGCAACTTACCTTTTGGCCGCATGACATCACAGGTATGGAATTGTTTATGGCTTGCATTTATTTCAGGACATCAATGAACCTTGAATTGTTCAATTCGTTATAAACACATTGATTGAATTCGGAGGGGTTTAGTGCTTCTTTATTTTCGTTTGTCGGTCTTCACACTGGTGAAAAGCTCTGTAACATTCGCCGCACAGTATTCTAGATCACAACAAATCATTACCTGTACGTCAGTTTAAGAAACTTCCAGCCATCAATAGCAGTGGTCGGCTAGTGTAAAAGGCAGCGATTTTGTACTGAACCTCATGTACATGTGTAGCTACATTATACTTGCTCTTGCATTTCTCTTAAACATACATTAATTAATGTGTTAACAATGCTTTTAAAGAAGTTTGTTCACTGTTTATTTTTTCATTTATTACGCTGTAATTTGTAACTCACAAACAATAGCACGTTGGTTTGCAAAATATCACTTGTTTAACAATTGAATTTGGCAACACTTGCTGTCTAAGCAGCGTTGAACTTGTTTATAATTACTATTTTGAGAATTTCGAGAAGCAACGTGACCATTCAGTTGGCGAGTACGATAAACGTATACGAAGCTTCGGTATGGCCTTCCAATTAATAGCTTTTGAATATCAAGTTATGTTCATTCTAATTAGGGTCCTATGCTTGGACTAACTAATACCGAGCGCTTTTAATTAGCAATTTAATCTTTTGCACTTAAAAATATACCTTGGTGTGCTATTCGTTCAGTTGCCTCTAAATTCTGAGTTCATTTTGAATATTATACATTCGGTGTGATATAATATATCATAAATATTCATATTATTTAGATATCAATTGATTGTTACGTAATATTTATTTGGGACCTACAGAAATTTACCCATGCGACTTTTCCATATAATTGTTTTATTATCCAGCATTGAAAATAAAATAATGCTACCCTCAATGACGATTTGGGATATTTAGGATATATAAAATGAGCTTATCTGTTTACTATGCACTTACTGTGTAAGGTTTATCGATTAAGCAAAAACGTACATCTTTATCCTTAATTATTTATTATGCGCACGGATGCGTGCTTGGCAAACTACGAGTAGAGCAGCGCAGGCTGCTATTTCATTAATAAATAAATCTTATTTATCGCTACACACAATGAAATGCCTGAAAAAGCTTTGCAATTTATTGCATAATTTATAACCCAATAGTCTAGCTAGTTACTGTTGGTTGTTTATCTTATATTTGCTATAGTAACATCTCCCTATTCATGGATACTCAATACACGACTGGTAAAAACTGTAGCCTATTTTAAATTTTAAACTAAACCGAATGGTTTCTTATATAAAAAAAGGAGAGCTTCAACATTTCGCCACCTAGGTATTGTGATAATAAATTGTCATTATGAAGCAGAATGCGCATTTTCAGATAAACAATTTTCGTTTATATAAAGTTGCAGTTGTTCAACGATTGATAGTAAATAATAGCATTCAACCACTTGACCCTTATAGCTACACTGGATTGCAAATTTTGAGATTTGTGACCTCAATTAGAAATCTTTTCGATTCAACAGGAGTGGGCAACTTGGCATACTTGAAGAATTAATATGAATTTGTCGAGAATCATTTTCACACCCAACGAAACGACAAACTTCATTTTAAAAAAATATCAGAATTAAATATTGGCTTAGACCGCGTCGTCTTTATGATGATTACGTTTGTCGGTGGCTTATGGTCAGTGTTATTAGAGTACCATGTGGACCTTGTAAAAGCTTGAAACATTATATCTTTAGAAGTAATTTGTTACATATAATCATCTGCTGAAGTCATTCCCACCATTTTTGAAAGAATTTTCTAAAACCACTTACACGTTTTTTCAACACCATGGTAGGCAACAAAACATTATTTCAATTTATACGTTCATGCCTTTGTTATAGACAGATTGATTTGTAGATTTTAAATATTAATTACAAATATTTCAAAATGCAGAATACACCCAATGCTCTATGAAAACCTGATTTTGATTTACAACGATTAAATAACAATGCTATCCCTTGAAGTGACGGTCAGATAAGGGCTGAAATAATTGCAATTGTAGGTTATTGGCAATTTATTGGTGCATTTTTAATCCCCGGCACATATAATCAGAGAAATTTTAGCAGAATGACCTGTTCAATTAGTTGCACTTTAATTACATTTATTGCTGTTGGGCAATTCAAATAAAAGTGCATCCGCTGCGCTGACATATGCGTTTATATTTTACATTTATTTCGCTGCCAAACAGTTATTGAACATCGTACAGTCCCTTTGTTAAATGATGTCACAAATATTTTAAAATAAATTTAATATAACATATATATGTATATGATATGTATCACATATTTTAGCTGTACTTGCAATACTAATCCTCACTATTTGCAATAAAATCTATATTTAAACAACGTGGATTTGGCAACTGAGAAATATTATGTATATGCAAAAATGGTCATGCTTTATGCACACTTTAGTTTATATGATATTCCAAACCGTTCTATGCTCCTTTATAATAGCGTACATATGAAAACGTCTTTATACAACTTCCAGTACTCAAAGCAAATTATATCTACGAAGTTGTACTTAAAAGCCTGTCAGCTGCCACTACCGGTTATTATTTCGAATATTCAGAAGCCTTGAAACTTTTCACGAAACGTGCCCGCTTTGGAAAGAGCTTCTTTGGGGGTAAAGAAGCAGCACGATCCTAGTTTGAATTGTTTCAAAACGCTACTTATGTTGAAGCGGATTCAAAGCCACATTTGCCCGGGAGATTTCGAACTTTTGCCGATGTAACTTTTTCAGTTGCTTGTTCTCATGCAATGGAAAGGAGTTCAAATAACAAGAGAGACGTGTAATATCTAGTCAATGTTTATTGGTTCAGGAAGCAACCGATTTAGAAGGAACAAATTTAAAACAAAACGAGACTGTCTGCAGTAAATTTACGGCTCTCGTAAAATACAAATTAAATTGGCCTGCAAGTAAAATAAATTTTAAAATGCTATAAAACAGGACGGTCTAATAAATTTTATACAAACTGTGAATGAAAATTACTGTGGTGCCTTTATTGTTTATAGCGAGTGTTTTTAATACAATTTTCGCCTCAGAACGAAACTTACTGTAAACGTCTATAAAACACTTCTAAAAATATATTTAAAATTATACAATTTTCAAAATGAGTTAATTTCTCTCGCAGCACCTTTCTTAAACATAATTTAGATAGAACTGGAAATTACACTAAAATATTTTTATAGGGTGTAAGATATAGAACTATTTTAAAGAAATCAGACAGTTGTTTTATCTATGTAAATCGGGTTTGTTCCTGGTTGAATATGCCTTTTCAATGGTGATTACCTTGTTTTAAAGTTGACATTATAATTCATGACCAAGGGATTTGTGGCCACTAAGTCATATGCTTTGATACAATGTACTTATGCTGTCCAACTGTACCTTAAATGAAAGATGCCGCAGGACTAGCTCGCTCTAACTCTCGACAGAATAATGGTGTAAGGACTAGTCAGCGACCTTAGAGTTACAATAATCTTCATAAATTTTACAATTTGGGCGACAGTCGTTAAACACACCACACAAAAAAATTCTCTAATAAATAAAATCGCCACCCACCTTTAGAGTCTTTGAACCTATACCAAAAAATGTACAGGTTTATAGAGTATTGAAACAATATAACAACTATAACCAGTAAAAGTAGCAAAATTTTAATCACCATCCGGTCAACAGTAACAAAAGTAAATTATTTGCAAATAGCTCGCAAGTGTAGAAGGATTAAATAATAAAATAAATCAGGCAAAGCCTTCTGCTCAATAGCAGTCAACAAAATATGGTAACAGGAGTCAACTCCATCGCAATTATAGTGGCACAGAGTAGTGTGATATGTCCAGATCCAGATAATTTTACGATACGAAGCTCACTTCGACCGGCATAAAACTGTAAAAATTAGAATTACTGTAAGCCGGGTGCCCAAGGACACACGGCGAGAGGTTTTTTACAGGGTACATACACAATTTCAGCTATCCCTGTGTGATAACGTCATCGACGGTTGATAAATCTACGTATAACATTAACACCTGGGGTTTATTCTGTTCGAATACCTTGGCATTAAAAACCCGCAATACCGCAGTGGCAAACGCCCTCACAACAACGTTGAAATTTAAGTTGGTATGTACTTATTGTTTTTACGACAATTTCACAAACGCCCTCGGAGGCGATTACTCGGGAAGGTATCTGCAGGACTCGGCATTCCTGGAGAAATTATGCGAGCTGCCGGCGTACGGAAAAAATCCCAATACAGCCGCCGCGCCGTCAAGATTGCACGCCCAAATACGAGAACATTGCGTCGTGGGGATGGCAACAACAGGCCTAATTAGCATTGAATTAGTACAGAACGAATAAGCTAAACAGGAAAATTTCACCAGAGATGGAAATCGGCCTCAAGTGCGTTTCGAAAGGATGCCGCAGAGCGTACGCCTCAATTGTTAACAGTAACAAAATTACGGCTAGAATACAGCCTACTAGATTAAACCATTCAAATCCCACAGGAGGCGTGAATTTGTCCACGAGTACAGCCGCCTTCGACAAACGCTTGTAATCGAGGAACGCACTCGCCAAGAATTTTCTTCCAGGTACCTTATTATACAAGGTGGTGCGTTTTTTCGGAAAAACCAAATTGTTTCGCGCCGCGTCCTGCCATACGAAGAGCGTGCGGAGCAATAATATTGGAGATGCGATCTGCATCGAGGAGCTAATCGTAAATGTAACGCACAATTGAAATGCGGCGTTACAACTCTGAAATTTAATAATAACAATAACGTAAACTTAGTTCAAAAATGCCATAAAACAGCCATGGTAATAAAAGTTGGCGTCAGGTTAATGAAATAGAAAGAAAGGAAAAATATTGTATTACAATTTAGTGGTTCAGTTATTAATATGTGAAAACTATATCATTATATGAAATAGAAAAATGCTCATACAATGATCAAGGAATATATATGGAGTGAGTAAGTGGCACAAATACTGTCTCCATTATAATAGAACCAGTATACGTAAACAATTTGGAATAACATTTATTTTTATAATTATTACTTAAACTATTCAAATTTCCGTGTCATGCATTCAAACACCAAATAAAGAATTAAAGCATAAGACGCATTTAAAATAAATTCACAATTTCTGTTACTTTTTTCTTGTAAATATTAGCTGTTATGTCCGCGCAAAATTTCCCGTCCTTTGCTATGTTACATAGATTGGTGCTGGTACTGGAAATACCTTTTCTTATGTGATTGACCTACTGTGTTCTTATTTCTTCTATATTTCACATATTTCTCAATACCTGTTGCAGATGTTTCACATTTCTTCGTTCAATTAATTATGTGGTTTTAGCTTCTTATTTTTTTTTGTCTGTATGATTCTCAATACCTGTGTGTATCTGAAAACCAGCAGTAACGTGAAGTGAAACAAATACTTATTGACGTTCAGCCTTTCCTACTCTTTTGTAAGCCATTGCCTTCATACTTTCTCTTTCGTTTGAGTATTTGTTGGCATTATACCTTACGTGGGAGCACTGGCAATAGACCTTCAACTATGTTACCGGGTCAACTCGCTTGATCATGGATTTTGGGGTGGAGCCTATGATTACAAGGGCTCATTACGAGTTTTCCGGCCACCAATGAGAACTTCGGCCGCCTGGCCACGAGAGTATAAAAATACGTCGATTGCAAACAATCGGCACTTCTTGAAGTCTTGACTCAGAAGGCAGCTACTACTCAGGATTAGACAGATTGAGGCCTGAGTAGTAGCAAATTCTCCGATCGTCGCTGCTGGATCTTCGCCGCCGTACCCAACGTCCGACCACGGGAGACGCCGAGCTAGCCAGCTGCCGTCCCGTGCCGCCGCCAACGTCCGGGTACCTGGAGATCCGCGCCAGCGCCGTTCCTCGACGTCGGAGCACGTCGTCCTTGTCGCCGGAGGGCGACATCGCCACTTGATAGTGCGTGTGGACCTAGTGTAGGACTTTAGTTAGTTTTAGCAAGTAAGTTAGTTTAAGTTTCTTAGTCTTAGGTTTGTGTATATATTTTGTTGTTTATTTTGTTGTTTGTGTATTTCGTCTCGTGTATGGCATAGCCGCTAGTCCCGCTGCTCAGCGTCTAACCTGTGCCATACACAGACTTGATCTGATTCACATGTATGTGTTTGTCAATTTATGCCTGCGTGTAATAAACATTCCATTTCATGTAAGCTTAAGACTTTACTTTTAACTCTGCGCCCACAGTGTACAGTGCGTCACGGATTTTATTCACAGACAATCCAGTGTTTTAAACCCAGTGGTGACAATTGGCGAGCCCAAGGCGTGGGGCCTTTTCTGCACAGAGGATTCTGTGCCGAACCTCCGACATCCCCTGAGACCAGGAGCACCAGCTTCGACAACCCGCAGATCTGGATCTGCCGTAACAACATCCAGTGGCGCCCAAAATTTTACTTCAGCGATGAATCTCGCTACAAAAATAGCAGCTTTTGAAATAAGCATTGCTGTCCAAGCTGCTGTCCAAGCTACTGCCCAAGCTGCTGCCCAAGCCGCCGCCGACTACGCTGCCGCCGACAAAGCCGGCTTTCTTACGTCCGCTGCCAAACAAGCAGCTTTCAAGCGAGCCGCCGCTGCCCAAGAAGCTGCCATTGACGCCGTCGGCCGAGCTGCCGACGAAAAAGCCGCCTTCTTCGAGTCCGTTGCAAAACAATTAGTTGCTGAACGAGCCGCCGCTGAACGGCAAGCAACAGCCGCCGCCACCGCCGCTGAACGGCAAGCCGCCGCTAAACGAGCAGCTGCTGAACGAGCCTCCGCTGAACGGCAAGCAACAGCCGCCGCCGACCGAGCCGCCGCCGTCGCTGAACGGCAAGCCGCTGCTAAACGAGCCGCCGAAGCCGAACGAGCCGCCGAAGCCCAACGAGCCGCCGAAGCCGAACGAGCCGCCGCCGAACTAGCTTGTGCCCAAGCTGTTGCTCAAGCCACCGCTGATCGAGCCGCAGCAGCTGAACGGCAAGCCGCTGTCGACCAAGCCGCCGCCAAGCAAGCAGCCGCCACTGCCAAACAAACCTACAAAACCCCCTAGCAATTTTAAGCAATTGTGATGTTATAAATAATTACTTCTTTTTACAATAAAGCATGCGTAGTTTATCCAGCTTCACCGAATGATATAATAAGTTATACATGACCATCATGAGATTACGTTGTTTCGGTGAAGAGTTGTAGATTTAATAAAGCATGACCGATATGAACAACAATAACATCTCTGTTAATATTATGAGAACACACAATAAAATATACAAGAATACATTTGAAAATGGTACAATTATGTGCGATGATTACCAACGCAATGTTTATTACACATTTCGCTTAGTCTTAACTGGGCGATTTGAAGTTTACGCGATTATCAAAGTATCTCACGTTAGTTACATCTGGAAACTGACCAGATCCTCCAAAAAACTCAAAATGAGCAGACTGGAACCGTAATACGTAATATTTGTTTCTGTGGCGTTTAAAATGCTTGGGAACTCACCAAAGCCCTCGTCTTGCTTAAAGTAAGCCAAACCAGAATATGGGGACGCAATATTGAGACGCCAGGCTGTCTGGTCTTAAATGCTGCTCCTTACACAGGAAGAAGGGGTTCCTAAAAGAACGCCTGCTACGGAGGAATCTCGGGCATTCTTAGAGGACAATACCTATTGCCAGCTGTGCTGGTAATAAACGTTTCGGAGTACAACGGTATTTTATTAGCGGCTTCTTGTTACTTCCGTACATGTTTCATTGCTCGCCTTTTTTTCTCGGATATTTGGCTCCGAAATTTTGTCTATTAGCGGTTTTTATGGTCCTCAGCTGCCTCGTACCGTTTTGGGTTTACAATTTCCCATTGTTCATCGAGTAGAATAAGCAGGATCGGAGATCGGGTCTATTGCGTTGGTTGCGCCAAAAGCCCTTGCGTTGGGACAAAAAAGAGGCTGGAAGTTGGACTTGTCTCTATTGTTGAAAGAGCGTTGAACGCACTTTCGCTGTGTCGACTTGTAATATTTGCACTTTCTCCTGCATAGCTGCACCCTGTCGACTTTACAGGAGGCGTGATTATTCATTTGGACTCCTATTAGATGAGTGGTTCTATGCTGTGGCGATACGAACTAGTTTTTTGGAAATAATGCAGTTCATTGGAAAGTGTTCATGAGGGGCTTGACAATTTGACTAAAGTGGCGGAAGCAATTTGTTATTCATATTCTTATATGGGTATTTCGCCACTCTGCAAATTAAAATATTAAATAACGAAAATATTAACAACGAACGTTTCGAGGGACAATCTGCCCTCGTTATCAACGAATAACAATTAAAACTAACAATAAACTTATCTTTTTCACTGGAAGGAAAAACGACCAACCTCCAATGAAAAAGATAAGTTTATTGTTAGTTTTAATTGATATTCGTTGATAACGAGGGCAGATTGTCCCTCGAAACGTTCGTTGTTAATATTTTCGTTATTTAATATTTTAATTTGCAGAGTGGCGAAATACCCATATAAGAATATGAATTATGAATTCCATGCCACAAAGAAGTTTCAGAGATTATAGCAATTTGTTATCCTTTGCTGCAAGCAGAACGTACACAAATCAGTTTTTGGCTTTAAATTTTTTCTTAATCCAAAGAATTGAAACACAATAAGAACTTACGATTTCGTCAAGTCGAGATTTTCTCTTTCAGAGTAAACATAGCACGTTGTTATTTAAATTTTAGTCTCCCTTCTCACAATTTTTGGCATTTTAAAAAGCCGCACAATGTGTTATTTCATAATGCTATACTTGATTATTTAAAAAAATTATTAACTACATTCAGGGAATAGCGCATTCTCTATTTGAAATGACAACAAAATACATACTTTTTCTACAACCGTAGAAAAGGTGATTTTCACGCGAAGTTCGCTATTTTTACTTCCTTTTACGATAAAGGTATTGGATTCACCCTAAAAATTCGATACTGAGTTTTGATCAGATCTTCACGTTTTAGA
Source organism: Agriotes lineatus (assembly GCA_940337035.1). NCBI lineage: Eukaryota > Metazoa > Arthropoda > Insecta > Coleoptera > Elateridae > Agriotes > Agriotes lineatus. The sequence goes on from OW679199.1 coordinate 73,741,949, forward strand.
GTCCCCTGAACCCAAAAAACATGTTTTTGCTCGTTGGTCTGTGTGTCTGTCCGTCTGTCTGTCTGTGAACAGAATATCTCAAAAACGAAAAGAGGTATGGCGTTGAAACTTCATATATGTATAGTTAGTTAGTTAGTATCAGTTGTGGGGAGACTGATGTCAGGCCAGCAGGCCTTCATAGGTCATTTTTGCCAACCCCGTGGATAAGGTCTAGCCATGCAGAGTACCAGAGCTTCATATATAAGTTTTGTGTACTATCTAGGTGCGACAGCAAGCTTTTGAAGAAAATCGCATAACCGGAATTATGGTGTTCACTTTTGAGATTTTTCAGTTTTTTCGATTTTTTTTAACTGCTTTAACGATTTTTTTTGAAACTTTACATTTTTATTATATTTTTAATGTGTACTGATGTGAGATAAATGATTTTCTAGTTGAATACCTCTAAAATGGGTTGCCTTTATTTCTTTTTTAATTTTTTTATGAACCCCAATTTAAATAGAACACCGGGAATATTATTACATTTTTTAATTCAGCTTAAAATTTTACACAAAATTTGTCTCTTGAACTAACGCTCTATTTTCTACCGTTTTTGTATAATTTGTAATTTCAAAATAAAATTTGTGACTAATTAATTATAAGATCGCTGTAAAAGGAAGTTGCGTGCGTGTATCACCCAAGATTTTTTAATGCGGCAATAGCTATTGAAACCATTTGACAGTGACGAAATCCTATGTTTTAACGTGTGAAAAAAATACCATTTTTTACTTCAATAAAACCTTTTGCCGGTTGTAGGAAAAATATTGTTTGTATGTCGTGAACGATATCAGTGTTTTTCAAGCATTCCAAGGATTTTTTTGCCTCGACCTAACGGTTTCGGGTAAAGGTAACATTCTCATACGCTGAAAAAAACGGAATTTTGCGTACTTAATACAAAAATAATTATTTTGATTGTAGCGGAAAAGCATCAGGATTACGAATATTAATAAACTAACCGAATTCACGTTAGCCACGAACCGTTGTTTTATGTAAAATACAAGGCCAGCAACATGTAAAAGAAAGATAGATATAGGTTTGTAGCAGCATATCTACTGGCTTTAAACATGTTTACCTACCGACTCAGCAAAAGTGTAAAAAAACACTTACTGTTATTACTAATTTTTAATTATTATGGTTTACTTCTTACCCAACGTTCTTAAAATAGCTTTCAGTTGTTTTTAAATTCCGAAAACCATACGCTTTCGAAATTTCCATTTAATGTTTTATTCATCTTAAAATTAAATATAATTCGGAACAGACCCTTTGACGTTTCATGTACACGTTTAAATTTTTATAAGCTTTGTAAAAATAATTGTAAACGGAAATTGCAATAATTACTCTCTAATTACCTTCTAAATATCATTAAATGATCTTAGGAATCAATGCAATTTCGGTAAGGGAAGAAACGAGTCACTTATTTAACAGACATTTGATTTTTAAATATTGTGACTGTGTAACTTCCTAAGTAGTCAAATTAAATAGAAAAGTAGTCACAAATTGAAATAAATCGAAAATGGCTCGCCACCGCTGGGGCAGTTTCGTTCACTGCGGGGGTACAGGTAAATATTGTGGAAAAACACGGTGTCGAAAACATATTTAATTTTATGACGTTTTATTAAGTTCTGAGAGAGCACTTATTTTGTATAATCACAAAGGAGAATGTAAAAAGAGGTCGTAAACACTTTACAACAATATATCTAAACTAGTAGTTCAAGTTTATGTCTCAAAAAATAACTAAGCGCATCGTTGTAGATCAACATCGATTTTAAACAGTTTTACCGTTGATCGTTTATTTATGGGTTTTATTAATGTATAGAGAATCGTCTATTAATGACATTTATTAATGAATGATTTTGTATTAATGAAAGATTTTAAAAAATCTGTTTATGTTGGTGGCACTGTAAGTCTATGTTAAATTGATATAGACTTACAGTGCCAACCTAAAAAAAAATCACAACCATTTATGGTCACCCGGTACCATTAATGTCAAAACTTAAGTGTCAAATTCTTTCATGGAATAAAATTAGATTTTCTTCAAATTAATAATATTTAACGGAAAAATATTGTTAATCGGCGATTAATAATCTATACAATTAAAATGTCTCGATTATTGATCGTCGCTTTCATTAACATGCTTGTTTGTTAAATAACTATTAACAACCTCTAATGACAGCAATCTACTATAAAATAGTAACACAGAGTCATTCAAAAAATTAACCTTAAAAAGGAGCTTCAACTGCAAGTCTGAAAAACAACTAAACTACGTCAGTAAACGATAATTTTTGAAATTACTACAATTAAGGATCAAAATTGTAGATAAATGTATAGCAGGAAGCAGTTCCGGCTGTGTCAGTTCTAATAAAAAAATAAGACTAGCTACAACATTGTATCTGTCTACATCTAATACATCGTCGATTTCGTGAAAGTAAATCTTAGTTGAAAACCCATTTGGCACTGGCCACTGGCATTTTTGAAATTTAACCCACATAAAGTATCATCAACTTTCTAACGGGAAATGTGACCAACACAAAATAATTTTCTTGTAAATTTTCATTCTGATCTTTTAGATTTTCAAATTCACTTTAATCGGTATCGGAATAATCTTTTACACTCGTAAAAACTTCATCGCCTGGGGAGATGAGAATGGTTTTGGTTTTACTTGATTCTTTGTTATATCAGTTTTTAAACTTCCCTTTGATGATCGTGTTACTGTTCCATTTTGTTGATCTTTACAGTGTATATCATTTGGTACAAAATATTGGTTTTTTAGAATTCCTTCGAATTTTATATTTGTCGTGTCCTCTTTACACCATGTGGTAAGCTTAAAAGCTTCGTTCTTGTGTCGAGAATCAAAAGCGGTGAACGGCAATACATCCAATTTATTTTCTCGTAGTATTTCAATATTTTATCCCGCACAGAATATTAAGCAATTATAATTTGCTTATCATTACCGAGTACAGTCAAACTGAAAAGACTATTTTACAGCTTGTGAGTAAGAACTCCATAACTCTTACTTTAACTCAGTTCGTGACTTTGGAGTGTCAATTTGTGCTAACATAGACAGCTGGCTTTCTCGGGGGGGGGGGGGGGGGGATTTAATTTCAAACAAAATACAGAAGAAAAACAATTTAATCACTTAGAAGTATGTACCTTTAAACCACATATCAAAAACAATCAAGAGATTCAGGATTAAAGCGTAGAATGAACAATCTACGTGCAATAGCTCGGCGTTCCTGGCATTTCCAAATAAGCAGTGGTATAGCAATTTATTTGTCATACAAATACATTTAAACAATATTAAAGTAACGCCGAAATAACTGTCTTTAAAAGAACGAAAATTGAAGCCCGTTGTCGGTTTTCTGAATTCACATACGTGTTATTCATCTATGTAGCGCATTCCTGTGCATTCTCGAAGATTACACAATCCAACCTGAAGCAACGACTTATCACGTATGCTGCAAACACTTCCTATATCAGGTTACCTTTAATACTCGGGACCTGGGAACTGCAACGTAAGTCTCGAATTTAACTCGCTATGGATTGCGCGACCCTATGTATACGATTCAAATTTAATGGCGTTTGCTGGACACACAAACGCTGATTGCTGTACTCAAACTTATGCAGCAAAGTTTAAACACTGCAAGGTTTATTAAGCCGTTTCTTGTTTAACTTTCTGTAGGCAAAGTGTACTAAGATGCGCTTACGTACATATAGCTTTGGACAAGGTTCGCAACCAACTAAATTTAAGTTCGCAGCGACACTGCTTCACAGGCACAGGGCCGTATTTACACTTTTCATTATGATAGATTACATTAGTTAAACCTAATTAACAATGAAAATGCATGCAAATGACTATGTATTAAGTAATAACATAAACACTCTAGGCAAGGAAGACCAGATACCCATTTTACAGCTTCTACGAAATCATGTTCGTCATTTTTTATTTTTAATGGGAAATAATTTGTATTTGTATCACAAATCAAATATAGGGGTAACTTATACTTGGCTGTCCAATTGAGCATTTCATATGTCGATTTCCATCTCGTTTTTACATCAATAATAGATTTAAAAAATATTAGTCCTACGGTGTTCCTAATTTGTAAGACTGCACCTCGCAATAGTTTTGCAAGCCTATTGAAAAACTGAAACAAAATAATAGCATTTCAAGAAAAATTTAACATAATTTTGCAAGACGAGCGAAACAATACAAGACACAACCTTACAGACTTGAAAAATATATTGTCGCATTTTGCATAATGGCATGACTTCTTAAAAATTTGCAAGATTTTTCTATCAGCCATCACTAATTTTCGTATATGTTAAGCCGTAATTAAGGTTAGAGCATTTTTTAATATAGTTTTCTAGCTCCTGCTCTTGTTAGTTTTTTAAAAACTGTGTATTTTAGTGAACCGTTGTTACTCTCATTATTTTAATCATCGTTTGGAGAATGGACATACGGTTGCGTATGCTTTTATAGAAGAAAAAAGAACGTGATAGATTACAAAGGCAAGAGAACATGCCACGGCCGAATGTAACCAGTTAGACCATAGCCTAATCTTCCCCAGGTTACCCTGTTTTAAAATATTGTATGCTAAACAAAAACAGCAATTTTGAGGTTATGTATGGCGTTTTTAAAATAAATTGCATTACCATAGATACCAGCATATAAATAGCTTAGCTAGTTTAAATATATTTTATCGCATTTCATATGACAATGTTCTACATTTCTACATGCAAAATTGTTTAGTAATGTGGTATTTTGCACCGTAGCACCTAGTACAGCATAGCACCGACGATTCGTTTGACAATACTGAGCTATATTGTTGGTAACACTGTAAGTCTATGTCAATTCGAGGTTAGCAGGCTAGGTTTGCCGTCAGTTTTGACATAGACTTACAGTGCCACCAACAATACCTTTCAGTACCGCCAAATGCATAACATCAACTGGAGCTGCTTATTGTGCTTTAACACATAAAGACGAGTTCTGCTAGGCTTGGTTATGTTCATATAAAAATCTAATATTTCACATATCTGCACGAAATGCGAAAAAATAGTATACTAAACGCGTTAGAAAACTGGTTTTACCTAACTTGTATGCTTTATTTAAGTACTCGCTAACGCTCGTACTCAAACCAGCCATACTTGTTGTTGGATAAAACTTCACTTTTCTAAACTTGTTGCGTAATATACTATTACCAGTTTCAGGATATTAAGCGTTTGTTTACATATATAAAAGTAGGCTGGCAACTAAGTAATAACTGTCAACTATTATCACACTGAAACCGATAGTAGATATTAACGACACAAGTTTGATTATGAGCATCTTAACGATACGAGGTTGATTGCCAAACGAGGCGGTGAGCGGCAATCAAACGAGTCCCGTTAAGTGCCATAAGCAAACTTGTTTTGTTCAATATTTTATCTTCATCAATAAATTCTAGTACAATGTATTTTTTATATAAAAAGAGTGCGGTAATGAAGCTCTTAACGATACTAAAATTAATTTGGTTAATAGTCTATATCTATAAGAACACCGATGACGATAAACTATTGAACAAACGACGGGTGTTATGAATCAGAACAGCCTTAGATGTCTTAAAATCATCGCTCTACGAGTTCCGATTTCAACACACCTGCGACAGTTATAATAGGCATAACATTCCTAGACATGTTAATAGCTATAAATCTGTAAGATTAAGCCCCAAAATTGAAATGATTGAAAACGTTACCTTAAGCAAGCAAATACATGCTATCCTAAATAAAGCATCTTAGCTGACTTAGTTGATACAGAAGACTTGTAATTGTAAATTACTGTTTTCTCGTTTTTTGGTTGTTTATTTCAAGAAAGAGAGAGAAACTAAAAATGGTTGAATGTTTCCTCGCTCCCAATTATTCTATTACAGGAACGATAATTGGTCAGAAGCACAAGATTTGAAAATGTTGGTCTAGAGGTCTTTACTAGGGACATTTTTACTACGTTACAGATACTGTAAATCTTCATATTTATTAATAGTATAGGGAAAACAAGAAAATTGCTCCTGCAAAAATGGATGGATGAATAATTTTCTGTAATCAGGTCAGTTCAAGTGTTGCCCTCTGCTGTAGGACCGTTTAAATAAAATACCTTAAATAGATATTCTGATCAACGTAATTCCAGCACTCAGCAATCTCTTGTAGAAACAACAATTATCTAAAAACACTAGATTCTAAAATTTAGAAACATTTTGATTGATTGATTACGTATACACATACTGTGAAGCATTTTTGAAAATTGTAAATTCGCATTTGCTTATAAATGTATTAGTAGTAAAGAGGTCGTTTAAAATATTATTGTAAAAAATTGTAACTTCATTATAGAACTAAAACAATTTCTTCAATAAAACAAATGCAAAACTCATATTTAAAACAATATTTATAACGACGAGTATTGAATTGCTACAATTAATGCCTGAAAATATTAGAAGTATATGATTTTTAATTGTTTAAGGTGCAAAATCCGTGTGACAACTATTAATATTTACAAAATTATTTAAGATTCCTACATTATCCCGAAACAGTATTAATTAATTTAAGGATAAAAATGGGCGCAATAAGTTTGACAATAAGATAAATCCTGGCTTATGTGTCAAAGGCCGGAAGAATCCGCCTTTCCACTTGGTACGCTCCAACAAAGCACGTCTTCTTTTTTAAGCGCCTGCGAGATCTATTATTTCTTTTTTATGGAAGTTATGGTAATGGAGTAATACTTATTCTGTTTCCATTTCTCGGATAAAAAAGGGGGACTATCAAACATTCTCTATGTCATAAATCTCACTTTAATCCTGCCCTACTCTAGCTTTCCGTAATCTGTAAGTGATGTGCCATTTTTTCTGTTTTCTTGAAATATACGCCGTGTCAGCTACAATGAATAAGGATTAATGGTCCCGAAGATGTAAATTCGAACATTCGGCGAAACCTGATGCAAACTGGCTGGAATTTATTCCTACTTGTAGCGCAATTCCCGGCAGGGAAACAGCACTCGTGTTGGCCCTAATCACGGCGGTTTTTGATGAAATTTCCGGCTGATTTACGAATGAAAAGCTAAGTTCTCGCCCGGAGTAGACACACAAAAGGCACGATGTGAGTTATAAAAAGCAGGATGATATTCTTAAGAGCATTTCAGGCAGCGCCGCCGGGAATGAAAAAGCAATAAAGAAAAAACTTTCAGGTAATGGAAATTCGCGAATTTTTAAATAAATCCGAGTGATTCCTAATCTAAAATTGAAATTTAAGTAATAAATCAAAACGTCAGGATTTACCACGCCCACGATTGTGCTTTGACTGTTTTCGGAGGTGTTTTGGAGCAACACCGCTCCCGAGACGCACATTAGAGCATTGAGAGACTGCTGAGAAGTGTAGTGTGGGGCGGCGTATTGATTTTTCTCCTTTATTTTTCTCTAACCAATATATGCCCCACGAAATTTAATAGAGAAGTTACAAATTGCGCTTTAATGGCCACACGGCGATTCCGCAAAAGTCATTAGCGGCCGTGCAATTAATACTAACTTACGCTAGGACGGCAACGAAACTAATAGTCTTCGCTTTTGTAATTTTTGTGCAGGTTTCAAAGAGGTTTGTCGAGATTTACTCTTTGATACGATTCTTTTGAACCTCAAAGGACGCAAAGAACTTGCCACCATTAGCGAATGGAAAATCATTCCTTTGCGTGTCCTTGTAATGATGTGACTAACTTTGCAGATCCAAAAGGAGATTTTATTAAAAAGGTACACGACAATCTACGCGCCGATGATAACCCGATTTTTAATAAAATATCGCAGCGCACCCTTGCCGTTCAAATATAAAAATTCGGAACATAAGAAATACGTGCCAAATATCGCGGGGCTTCCAAGCAGAAGAAATTTGGCATTTTAATATTAAGTTTTAGACCTCGCCTTAAAATAACTGCCCAAATTTCATGTGTCAACCGACTGTGACAATAGAGCAACTGCTGTTATGGAAAAACATACATTAGTAATTTTTTTGAACAATTTCTAATCCACATGTGTACTAGAAGGGCTGTCTAAAATGAATGAAAACTATATTTCTGCAATTCTGAATACGATTTCCTAGGTGTTCTTTTATATAGACTATAAAAATGTAAATTATTAACAAACGCCTTAACAGCTACATCGTGATGTCTAACACGTTCACAGCTTTTTAACTTTCAATTTAATTAGATCAACTGTATTAAATCACACTACATTACAATTATATTTCTGCCGTGAGAAATTGTGTAAAAACACCTCCATTTTCACTCAGAATATTAGTTACCTTATCATAAAATAATTGTTTCGCAAAACATACAAATTCTTTTAATTTAAAATATTAAGTTTCGCAACAATATCCCTTTAACTTATGTTCGAAAAAGTAAGTTTTCTATCAGGAACATTTTACACTTTTAATTTCTTATGTCAGTATTCTTGTTATTGTCTTTAACTCCTAGCACATAAAATTATAAATACGATGCATACTCCTACAAAAGAGTAAACTACCAAAACATAATTCAAAATATCAATCGAGAGGTACAAACCTATTTACTACTACTCTCAGAGACTTGAATGGTACACCCAGCTAGCACCCTTAAACTAAAAATACAGATGTTTGCCTATAACATTTCTAACGGTAGAGTAATATAAAATCTGTTTATTATTATTAGAGGAAAACTGTAACTCGGAAAAGCTTTCCACAAGGCCGAAAATGTAATAATTTAGTACGTTGAACAAACTTGCCTTTGTCTTCATGTATTTGTAAATCGTATAATTCCTGAAAATTCGACTACATTTCGCTTTACAATAAAAGCAAACACAATTTGATACAACTACATACATTACACAAATTACAGTTACAGCCTATTATCAAGTTACTACTACAAGAAGTTTCCTAAATGTGAGGTCATGGCAATGCGCGGAAATAATTTTGCTGTGCTGGCCACAAACCAGCGAACATAGCAAATAGCGATAAAACAAGATTGCGTAATGATTGGGTGATTTCAGCTATATGGAGTAGGTAACTATACCGAAATTGAAGGCAGAGGCTGCTTTTCATCTTGAAACGGTGTTTCAGGCGCCCGCAATCCAAGATCGCGAAGAAGCCTAAGATGGTGGCTGCTTGAGCCAGCAAGATGGGTTGAAAACATTCAGGCTACGATAAAGCGTTTCTGGATCCAGAATAATTTTATAATGAAATTCCGTGATACTTCAATTGGTACATGGTTGGAACTTTAAATAACTTAATGCCGAGGAAATAAATGATCCGGCAAAATTCATAAGGTTGCCACAAGGGCCGTTCAAACTAGTTTAAAAGGCAAGCACACGCTGATTCCACTGCCACGATCCAAAATCCCTGATCGCTTGTTCGTTCGAATTCCCCACCCTTCACTCAGATTAGCCTGGCAGCCAAGCAACTTAACGGCTTCCCCCGTCTGCCGGTCTAAAATCAGCGGCGTGCGTTTGAAAATTACAACGAGGGTGAAATAAGCCTAACAACAAGCTTAAATGTCAAATTTTCCACTCCAAAAGGGAATAATCATGTAGAGGAACATATTCAATACATATTTAGATCTAATAATCTTACCTTCTCCCATGGCCTCATTTAAAACATTTATCCATTCCGAGCTATCCGCTGCCCTTTTACAGCATCCTATTATATAAAGCTCAACAACCTCGAACCATCTTTTTTCTGGGTTTTCCGATTTCCTTTTTTCCCTAAAATTTACCTCTCTAGCGCTCTGTTATAGTTCGGCCAACTGACATCCTTTCCAAATGTTCTAGCAACCTTAGCTACAGTTACTTGTTATTATAATTCGCCATTTTCCTGCTTCTTGTATTGGTTCACAGATTTTAAGTAGAATTTCCATTTCCCAGATGTTGAGAACATTTCCATAACAGACGTTTCTGCTCCATATATGAAGGCTCAACGAATACCAGTTCGATGTAATTTAGATTTATGAAAGAATAGCAGTATTTTCAGTAAGTTGTAAAAAGCATAGTAACATCTGTTCGCAGTTTTGATATCCTGTCAGTTTTCATTCCTTTCATTTAAATATGTTACAGCCCAGATATTCGAATTAAATGAATTTATCAAAATTATGGTGGTATACCTCAAAGTTGTTGTCATTAGTGTATCTTTATTCTTCTCTAGTATCGATCGTACAGTTTGTTATTATTAATAGTTAAACCAGTACTTCGGGATTCTTCCTCCTACTCAGTGTATTTTTCTAATCCTAGTAGTCTTTCTATGCTAGGCGAAGACTTGTCGAGTCCGATTGTAAATAATTACACGTGAATTTATATGAACATTTCTTATGACTTTTTCCTTACTGTTAAATAATTGTGTAGATAATTATAATGTCTCTCCATCTGTCAATTCATTTTTTACTTTGATTCCAACCTGGTGTTTTAAAGCGTCATCATTATTAAGTTCTTAGATATTCGGAACCCTTTTTTCCAAGGTCTTGAATAGCTTATTCTTGTTCACATTGTCATTCGCCTTAAAAATCCACAAATCTCTAACAATTTACCCATACAAATAGTAGTTTATTTATTTAGAACGAAAAGTGGCATTTTAAAGACGAGAAAGTTGTTTACGTCCGAGGCGTCAGCCGAGGACGGAATTACTTGCGAGGACCTTTAAAAACACTTTTCGTTCGTGGTGAATACAACGGTTTATTTCATACTGCAAGTTTAATGAATTTTAAATGAAAAGTTGTAAATCATTTCAAATGTCATGTCAACAACTGACGTATAATTTTAAAGTACTTGAACTTTAAAATTTTACTTTAAAGTACTAGGACTTTAATGTTCCATTTTTTGTACAATAAATAAGTTTTAAAGTACTTGAACTTTAAAATTGTACTTTAAAGTACTAGGATTTTAATGTTCCATTTTTTGTACCATAAATAATCCGAAAAATTTAATTTTTGACATCAGTATGAAATAAATGATTTTAGTTAATATCTTATAGGTAAGATTTGACAAAGAGGTTTCCCGGTAGTTTTCATATTTGGCTTTATCATATTTTTATGGATTGACTGGGTGGTGGCTACATTTTAATCCGCAGGTATCTCTTCGCTATATAATATATTTTTTACTAACCTGTATATTTGTGTCCACAATTCTTCGCTTCCATTTTTCATCAATTCGGCAGTAATAAAATCCTCTCTGGAACTTTATTATTTTGAAGTTCTTCAATGCACCTAACCACCTCATCATAATTGGGTTTGCCTATCTGTACATTCGGCCCCCCTACGGTAATAATTTTCTGTTTGACTTCTTGCTTTGGTGGATTTAATAATACTTTCTAGAAGTGTTAGACCCACATTTTTATATTCATTTCGTTGTTTGCTGTTGATTTTCAATTTGTATCAACATAACGTTGTCCTGGATTGAAATTCGTTCCTTATCCAACCCATTGTTTGGTCTCACCTTATTGCTCTCTTTTGGTTTCTGAATCCTTTCTTGGTGAGTTTGCGGTTTTCTTTATCTTTATTTGTATTTGGACGTGTTAACCTGTCTAACATTTCCAATCTGGATGCGTTTATTTGCTCAACTAGACGTTTACACTCTTCATCATACCAATTATTCCGTATTGATTTGCCTTCCAGGCCTAGTATGCTTCTGCTGTGGCTGTGACAAGTTGTTTTTATATTTTCCATTGCTTTTCTATAGTTCCAATAATCAGCTACTAGTTTGTTCTGGCGTTAAGTGTCAATGTCACAGTTACTAGCATGAGCTACTTTGCTAGTCTTTACGAAAATCTCCAGTTTCCTTGAGGAAACACTTCTTTATAAAAAACTTAATATAGAATTCAAATGTTGGGATGCCCTTCACTTTTAATAAAAACATTCGTATATTATTGGCAAATGTTTTAAAATTTGTAGCATGCAAACACTCCAAAACAACTTCTATCTTCCAGAGTAAATGCGTCAGCATCTCATATACAGGGTGACCCAGTCCCGTTTATCCTGGGCGACAACACATGTACATCTAACATCACAGTACTCCAGTATTTTTTGTGTTTAATAAAATAGTATTCAGTTGTCCAGAGACTTCAAAGCAACTATACCAATACCGGGAAAACAATCTGAAGTAATATTATAAAAATTCTTATTACTTCGACACGAAGTAGTGAAATTCCCTCATATCGAAAACCACTCTGAGTCAAATATCTCTAAAATTCGTGCCAACCGACTAATGAACCCACTATACCAAATCTCCGTCTCGGCTGTGCGGATCTTTTGGTGAAGACCCCAGCCCACTAAATCCCTCCCTCGTATTGGGGGGTCCCTAAATGTGCTGTGCGGGGTATGTATGTTCGTATGTGTACACGACACCAGGAACCTTCCTGAAGTCTCGGATCGTTTTCATACGATAGGTCCTCCGAAAATGAAGGCAACATCAACTTTTGAGGTATGGTCGTTTTTTTGATAAATATGCTTGTTCATAATATTTCATTGTATTAGCGAAACGGAATGATGCTGAGTGTCGAAGTATTCTTGGAAAGCACGAAAGGGCGCTTTTCTTGGGTGGGGGAGGGGGCACCGTATATTTACTATTTTGAAATTCATGCAATATTGGCTACTTAGTGAATTACTACCATTTTAGGAGATACCTACTTAAAGATAACAGTATATAAATGCTGTTACAGTTAAAATTCATCTAAACAACAGAGCTGTGGTCCAACATATAGTAGGTACTATTTTGCCGTACAGCAGCAGCTAACACGTAATTACGTAGATATTCAAATATTAGCATTTTACTGAAAAGTAATAAAGCGTAACGAGATTTTTAAGATTTAAATATTAGTATGATTTGAAAACAGCATTTTTAGTGATAGGTGAATAAAGCTACATATAGTACAATTCACTTTACATTAAATAAACTAAACAGGTGGAATGAAAATCATACATAGTTGGATGAGGCTTTTGGACACATAACAACTGGAGCTGTTTATTTTTGTTAATGTGCGTGTGCATTAAAATCTACAAAATTAGGGCGCATAATATTTAGTGGGGACTTATACAGATGAATTAATTGTCAATCAAGTATAATAAATAAAAGGGAAACACAGACTACTGTTTTGCACTACAGTACTTGTTACGCTATTACTCGAGCATGTTTTAGATTGGAACTGAAATTAGAAATATATTAAATATTCTTTAATTAAAGAAAAACATCTTCGCACTTCCGCATTCATTCGTAGATTCCATTTAATCAACCACTAGTACTCATGTTTCAAGTAACCTCGTAGAAAACATGCTTTAACATGCGTTCAACCTAAAGCTGTTTCTTGAAAGCCATTTAAAGCATTAAAAGAATTTCAGCGGCCATTTTTTCTAAAGGAAAACAAAACATCACACATACCCTTTCCATAAATCTACCCAACTACTATAAGTCGCCCTTTTGTAATATTAATATCAACGCTAAATATATGCAGACAAGTTTAAACCTTATTCATTTAACTTCTAACAACTTTAATTTGAAGCTATAGAATTGCTAAACAAATAAGCTAATGGGTGATTGCTATTGCTCGTTACTATTGTCGTAGTAAAACATTTTTACGTAACAAGCAACTTCCGGGATTGAACTGTGTCAGTACTGAGGTCGAAGAACTCGACGTCTGGCTTACTTTCGTAAAGGGTTTCATCAAAGGAAACGTAAAAAAGCACAGTAACTCAACGTGCAAACCACGCCAGAGGCGAAACTTTTTTAACGAGTGGAAGAGCAAAGGCGAGAATTTATAGGCAAGCGTCGTCGCGGCTGTGTGGCTGTGGGCGGGGTTTAGAAATTAGCGCTTTCCACATAGAAAGGACTAGAAACGTTTCGCCCCGATTGAAATTATAATTGGGTGAAGCAAGTGTAAGCAGCATTACCAGTCTTTATTGCCATCAGGAGACGTGTGCTTGTTGAGGGACAAACTATTTTAGCAGTTGATATATTCGTACCTCGAAAAGTAAGAGAGGGATATGGGTTATTATCCTTACTATTTAGTATACATTCGCAAGGAAATTTTAGAATATAGCAATAAAATTTCGAGTTTGGAATATTACTAGATGGAGAAAATATCGTGACCATAAAATATTGAGATGAGTCAGCTTTATTAACAAAATCTTCGCAACAACTACAAGAAACTACCAGCACGGAAAATAGACCATCTACAAATATCAATAAAACGACCATTTACATAGTGTCCATATTGGTAGTTCATCAAATTAAGGACGAGGCTGTAAACGAAGCCAAAACTACTATATATACAGAGTGATTCAAAAACATTTTGACAAAACGCTATAGCAGACTCTTCTTATTAAGATAAGAAAACGTGGTAATACTATTCACAATTTATCTGAATTACTTTATTTACATAATTGTAAATGCTCAAATTGGCGCCCATCAACATCCTTGTGTAGGTCTACCCTTGCAATTATATTGAATACGTCTTCTTCCCACTACATTAGCTTCTGATACATCAGACGTTTTAGATGATAGAGGCTAATTGCATTTATAAATTAAGTAGTAACAGAGTAGAACTATTTTCATGCTACCAGATTTTTAAGTCAAATAATTCAATAAAGATCACCATTTTCAAGATGCTGTATCTTCATGACGAATAATTTTACAATATAAGTTATATTTGTTGCGTCTTTATTTAAACAAGAAGAAGACACTACAGTGTTTTATCAAAAGATTTCAGGCTAATCTAGTATATACGAGTTATAATGACTCGAATCACATTTCGTTTTTTTTGCCATATTTATTTTTCTAAATTTCGTGATTATATCGTTGCTCATTGTGTTATTTCTTCATCTCAGGCAATAATATAATGCGCGGTGACTCTTATAACACACCGCTACGATTTTATTAACTGCACCCTTTTCAGTTGCCAGCTAGGTGAATAGCAATGAGAACTCTCATCCCCAAAAGATGTGATGATATAGCAAGCTAATTTACTTATACACAAATCCATAGTAGAGGCATTTATAGAACTGTGTACTGTCAAATAATAATACTAAGTAATACTATAATTAAGTACAAAACAACGAAGGGAAAGCTGTCTCCACCAAAGCTTCATTAAACCACACTGTGGACAACTGCTTCTACCACGTCTTTAAGCTGACAGTCTATTGCGCAGTCTTCTTTAACCGATGCGCATAACAATAGAAAATAAAGCGCACTCGCTGGCTTTGATGAGTCATTCAGGTCCGAGTTCGATAGCTGCTCGTGAATAACAGACACATAACTCACTTTAAAAGATTATCGTAGAAATTCAGTTATATAATTAATAATAACCTGGATCTGTCTTTCGTAGATATTCCCAGCAATGCTTTCACAAGAACGCCACTTGAGGACACAGGCGCGTTCTTTGTCAGTCTCCAGAACCTATAGGTCGCTAAACAGCAATGTCAAAAAGACTTCGGAACTCTCCGTGAGGTTAACAAGCCACTATGATCATACTTTTCTATTCTAGATGTTGCCCAAGAAAATGTTAGGAACGCTCACTTTTAAGTGACGACGAGTAACACCCTGAAAGCTAAGAGTGTCTAAACAGTTCGAAGAACATTCGCTATTTCTGCAAGTTCTGTAGACAAGCACTTAAACTAACAGTGGCGTTTGCTTCACTTTTACACCCTTTACTAAATTTAATAATTAAAATCTACTAACAAACAATAAAAGACATCCATGTACAATTCGGCTTTATAATTAACATTACTTTAAATACAGTCAGGCAGACAAGGTCAAGTTCCAGTTACAGGACACATTCGGCATTACTCTAAGGTTACAATTACAGTGCATACTGTACAGGATTTAATTTTATATTTACATTCATTTTTTGTTATGCTTTATGTTAAGGCCTTAAAAATTTCCGTTTTAGTTTTAGTTAGTATATTTTTACTTGATTTTTTCTTACAGTCTTAAAAAAATATATATTATTTGTTGCACCCACACATTTAGTAGATGTATAAATAAAAGCGTGTGTAACTTGTAATACATATTTCCATTTTGTTCACAATTCGTGCTCCAATTTTCCAGTACCCTTGTTAGGCATATTTTAAGTACACAAGACAGGAAAACACAGAATAAAGATAACTATAGGCGTAGAAGGGGTTTATGAAGTTCTTCTTTTAGCTTGTTGATTACCTGAGTGGTTGGTATCAGATCCTCAGAGTTGGCATTTTTTGTCATAACCTTGAAGAGTTGCTAACCTGCTACCGTGACTTGGCGTTGATGATTAACAGCTGCAGAAATATGGATCCCACACTCGAAATAAAAACTTAGTTCTAGAAATGTCTTCATTCGTTAAAGAAATTTTGCTAGAATATTTAATAAAGGGAACAATAGGCAACGCAGAATATCATTTTAACCTTCTCTCTGACTCTTTACAACAATCACTGAACTAGAAATCCGGACAGCTGCACACTCGACTAGAACAATGCAAGGTCATATACTAATTGTGTTAATCACTTGTTCTGGCACCCATGGATTTCGATCCAATCCCGGAGTAAAAAAACACGTATGTGATTTTCATTATAGGACGTAAAAATTAGATATAAGAAGTTTAACTTCGGCAGATATAGATTCAATCCACAATCTAGGTCTGTACAAACTAATTTTAGGGTTTGAAATTAATAAAAAAAACATCTCAAATCATCCAGAAATTGAATAGAAATTAGTATACCACCACTCATATATTATGTGAAAAACGTCTACAACAGAAAAAAGAGGCAATGTTTAGACAATGAAGGAAAACGTAGTTAGAAGAAGATATCGATATATATATATATATATATATATATATATATATATATATATATATATATATATATATTAAAGGTAAACATTTCAGGGTGTCATACCGCTTAATAAATTCGAAGATTTCTCCAACTGGTTGAAGAACATCTTGAATGGCACTTGGAGTTGGACGACGTTTCGACGAAATCACATTCGTCATTTTCAAGTCCTTGTAGTAGTCCTGGTTTGGCTTCTAGTTATGCGGCAACACGACGGACTGTCAACTTGATGTACAGCTGACTGAATAGGTTGTTTATCAATTACTGTGGCAACTAGCATCGAGGGAGCTGTACTGCTAGAACGGATGGCTGGTGTTCGTAGAGAATGGCCGGCCGTTGCTTGTAGTAACGTTGGTAACCACGATGCAGGTAATCGGCTTGTGTCGTCGCGGGTGTTCATACAATTCGGACGTTTCACGATTTCGATGGCTTCTCGTATGATGCATGCGTTTTTGCGAAGTATCCCATATATGATGCACTAGCGATGAAGTGTGTTCCATCTTCTTAACATAATTCTGATGTTCCTCCTTGCGTGCCTTTATTCTCCGGTTGGTGTGGCCTATGTAGCTGCTATCGCAATCCCGACACGGTATCTCGTAGACTCCTTGGTTTTCCAAAGGGATGTACTCTTTAGGATTCCTCAGTATGGACTGGATTATTCTATCCGTGGTAAAGGTTGTCCTGATGTTACATTTTCTAAGGATTCTTCCGATTTTCTCTGTCGTGCCTCGGATGTAAGGTAGGTACGCCGTGCCACAAGGTCTCTCCTCTTCTGCGTCTTGCGTTTTGGTCTTCGGTGGTCGGAACGCTTTCCTAATCGCTGCTCTGCCATAACCATTTTGTTCGAATACTCGAGCAAGGGTTGCTAATTCTTGTCTTGTATTCTCCTTGTCGGCTATCCTTCTTGATCTACAAACCAGTGTTGTCAGGACTGATTGTAGTTGAGCAGGGTGGTGGTGTGAATTAGCATTTAGGTAGCGATTGGTGTGCGTGGTCTTCCTATAAACCGTGTGCCCCAATTTGCCATTCTTCTTGGTGATGAGAACGTCTAGGAATGGAAGGTGGTTGTTCTTCTCCAATTCCATCGTAAACTGGATCTTATTATGGATGCTATTGAGATGGGTAAGGAAATCAGCAAGTCGATTCTTACCGTGACCCCATATGGCAAAGACATCATCGACATACCGAAGCCAAAGTTTCGGTTTGTAAATGGTGCTGTCCAGTGCTTTCGATTCGAAGTCCTCCATGAAGAGATTCGCAATGACGGGAGACAAAGGTGAACCCATCGGCGCTCCTTCTACTTGCTTGTAGCGTTGACCATTATAGATGAAATATGTATTCTGGAGACAATGATCGGCAAGTTTGATGATGTGTTGAGGTGGATCATACTTCTGTTTAATGACGTTTAGAGCTTCGGCAACTGGCACTTTAGTAAACAGAGAGACGACGTCAAAGCTAACGAGGATATCGGTCGGTGTAATTTTCTCCTTTTGCAGCATCTCGATGAAGTGGGTAGAATTCATAACGTATGAAGCCGCATCTGCCACATGCGGCTGCAGATGTTTAGCTACGAACGCTGCAAGTCGTTGGATAGGTGATCCTATGGAACTAACGATAGGCCTAAGAATAATCGATTATTCTTCCTGCAGACAAAGGAAATGTCACCGTTATCATGAACAACGATGACTACCACTCTAAAATGATTTCTTTACTGCAGGACAGTGCTTACAAATGTATCTCCACAGATCCAACAACGTATTTGGAGAAGACCACCAAGTCGAAGATAAAGGAGAGTAACATCGAAACTGAAGTGCAAAATCAACTTATACCTAGAGAAAAGTCGTCTAAATGTCCCAAGATATACGGTCTCCCAAAAATTCATAAGGATGGAACACCGCTTAGGCCTATCGTTAGTTCCATAGGATCACCTATCCAACGACTTGCAGCGTTCGTAGCTAAACATCTGCAGCCGCATGTGGCAGATGCGGCTTCATACGTTATGAATTCTACCCACTTCATCGAGATGCTGCAAAAGGAGAAAATTACACCGACCGATATCCTCGTTAGCTTTGACGTCGTCTCTCTGTTTACTAAAGTGCCAGTTGCCGAAGCTCTAAACGTCATTAAACAGAAGTATGATCCACCTCAACACATCATCAAACTTGCCGATCATTGTCTCCAGAATACATATTTCATCTATAATGGTCAACGCTACAAGCAAGTAGAAGGAGCGCCGATGGGTTCACCTTTGTCTCCCGTCATTGCGAATCTCTTCATGGAGGACTTCGAATCGAAAGCACTGGACAGCACCATTTACAAACCGAAACTTTGGCTTCGGTATGTCGATGATGTCTTTGCCATATGGGGTCACGGTAAGAATCGACTTGCTGATTTCCTTACCCATCTCAATAGCATCCATAATAAGATCCAGTTTACGATGGAATTGGAGAAGAACAACCACCTTCCATTCCTAGACGTTCTCATCACCAAGAAGAATGGCAAATTGGGGCACACGGTTTATAGGAAGACCACGCACACCAATCGCTACCTAAATGCTAATTCACACCACCACCCTGCTCAACTACAATCAGTCCTGACAACACTGGTTTGTAGATCAAGAAGGATAGCCGACAAGGAGAATACAAGACAAGAATTAGCAACCCTTGCTCGAGTATTCGAACAAAATGGTTATGGCAGAGCAGCGATTAGGAAAGCGTTCCGACCACCGAAGACCAAAACGCAAGACGCAGAAGAGGAGAGACCTTGTGGCACGGCGTACCTACCTTACATCCGAGGCACGACAGAGAAAATCGGAAGAATCCTTAGAAAATGTAACATCAGGACAACCTTTACCACGGATAGAATAATCCAGTCCATACTGAGGAATCCTAAAGAGTACATCCCTTTGGAAAACCAAGGAGTCTACGAGATACCGTGTCGGGATTGCGATAGCAGCTACATAGGCCACACCAACCGGAGAATAAAGGCACGCAAGGAGGAACATCAGAATTATGTTAAGAAGATGGAACACACTTCATCGCTAGTGCATCATATATGGGATACTTCGCAAAAACGCATGCATCATACGAGAAGCCATCGAAATCGTGAAACGTCCGAATTGTATGAACACCCGCGACGACACAAGCCGATTACCTGCATCGTGGTTACCAACGTTACTACAAGCAACGGCCGGCCATTCTCTACGAACACCAGCCATCCGTTCTAGCAGTACAGCTCCCTCGATGCTAGTTGCCACAGTAATTGATAAACAACCTATTCAGTCAGCTGTACATCAAGTTGACAGTCCGTCGTGTTGCCGCATAACTAGAAGCCAAACCAGGACTACTACAAGGACTTGAAAATGACGAATGTGATTTCGTCGAAACGTCGTCCAACTCCAAGTGCCATTCAAGATGTTCTTCAACCAGTTGGAGAAATCTTCGAATTTATTAAGCGGTATGACACCCTGAAATGTTTACCTTTAATACATATCAGCCGCGAAAACCTTCGTAATAATATATATATATATATATATATATAACAAAGTCCTTTTCACAGCTCGGTGGTTACTACACAAGGCGAAGAATTTGACTGGGAAAGGGGTTATAGTCAACACCAATCTCAGTACTTGGGCAACGATTACAAGAGCTATTAATGGTTTGTTGAAATAAAACCACTTGATGCTAAGGTCGACAAGTTTCGAAATATATTTATTCCATTCTCTGTTAGGTCTTGAGAATGGAATAAATATATTTCGAAACTTGTCGACCTTAGCATCAAGTGGTTTTATTTCAACAAACCATTAATAGCTCTTGTAATCGTTGCCCAAGTACTGAGATTGGTGTTGATTATAACCCCTTTCCCAGTCAAATTCTTCGCCTTGTATATATATATATATATCATAAATGCTACCAAAGAAGCTTTTGGCATCACAACAAAACTGGCTTGTTTTGTCGAATGTATTGCGAATAATGTAAACGCTCGATTTTTCCACCACTAAATCTAAAGTACAAGATACCCTCACATTGAAAGTCCGCGTACTAACCGGAATGAGACAAGAAGATAGCTTTAGCATCTATTCAACGTTATAATGCTTAGAATAATATATTCTCTTAAGAACAAGAGAACCGGGTATACGTTGAGAAACACTACAAATTGTATGATAACGCGGTCCTAATATTAGATAGTGGGGATAAATTACAACCACTTTTATACACCTTTACGAGAAAAGCCAAGCAGTTTAGTATGAAAGTCTCAAAAAGTATTACAATTTCAAAATCACCTACATGTTGTTAATTAGTAGTCAACCATGACCATATTGAGCATATTATGACGTTTGACTATTTAGACACAAACAGAAATGTGGACACCATAACCACACTTGATTACAGTCGAAATTGGTATTATGACAAAAGCGCGTCATGAGCGCCTATTTGTTACAAGCTAAAACGACTTTTACGACAGTTTGTTACAACATAAAGACGCTTTACGATACAAATTGGAAAAGATACACATATCCGTCGCCCCAACGATGCTACGATGGTCTGTAACAAAAGTTGCCGGCTGCACTCAGGGAGATGGGGTGGTTCATTACAAAATTAATCAAGGAAACGACCTATTAAACGAAATAACGATGTTAACTGCCTTAGACGTTACCACTTCTTTAATTGAGAACATATAGGTAGGCGCACTGAAAAAGTGGAAATAGTGAACCAACCACTCAAATCCAACCTTGGCAATACTCGGGCCACGGTCCACGTACAGCCCCGGTGAACTTATCTTTACTTGAACTATTTTACAGTTCTCTAAACCCTTTTACAAAAGAAACACATCTCAAAATACAAATTCGCATGCAATCGACCTGAATATAATAAATAAAAGACCAACTAGTTTAAGATGAAATATATTGACATAGAAATATGTATGTAAACATTTGCATTAACTTAAATGAAACGGGAGAGGTTAGTATTATTAGTTACCCAGCTACAACGTAAATAATCTACCTACGTTGATTCTACGAAAATTAAGCTAGCCATACTAAATGATATAATAACAATTTACTGTCTTGTACTTTATTGTAAATTTCTTATCACATACAATATCTAAAATTTGCTCTTAAATTATCGTGTAGCTTTATGAAACATTACTTCGCCTCCTAATAGTCATTAATACACCACAAATAAACGCAGGCCTCACAAATTTTTTAGCATTCCAGCAACAAGGGACCGATGTCTATCCATCAACCGGGATTATAATTAAATTCCCATCCCTTCCGCTGCGTTCGTGGCAAACGTAGCTAAAGTTAGGCGCTTTGATCCGAATAAAAGTTACATAATTCCCCTGATATGATTTGAACTTATTCAAGTCCTTGCCGGTTATTATTGCGCCCGACTTTGTCGTTTTCGTGTTTTTAATTTTCCGAAGTCGATTTAAACGGGAGCGTTTGGCGGAACGCCAGCGATTTAATAAAATATTATGGAGTCGTAGTTGGAAACATAATCTGCAATATCAAAATCCGATTACGCGGGCCATAGGGTATTTCTCTAATGGCCATATTAACCATTTCTAACTTTCCAAATGATTATTTGATGCTCTCCTCCAAAACAGAAATTAAATTTAATTCCGCGTTTGCCGGTGATTTATGTTTTTCCGATCAAATGGGAGCCAGAAGTTGCTCTGAAAGAATAAAGGCAACAGTACGCCAAATGCTTATTTGAATACTAATATTATTTCGTGGCTTTCTATGATCTCCGCATATGAAAAATATATAAGATATAAGACGCGCCGAATTCGTTCGCATACTTTATTATCATTTTCCAAGGTTCCCCCAGGTATTCATTTCGCTATGTAAATAAAACGAACGCTCTAACCGAAATTTTGCATCGTAAACATTCCTGTTTATCTATTTGTTATGCTGTATGTTATTTTATAGAGCTAATTAGAGCACGGTGAGGAGTTAAATTCAAAATTAAGGGCGGTCGACTTCACGAACTAGTACCAGCTAATACAGTAATCTGAATGGCAACTACCTTTAACACGAAGTAGGCGTTGCTACATAAAGTTTCGTTGGATACAATTTAGGGGAGGTTTAATTAATTTCCTTGCGCTTTATGTAATATCCTACTAACTTCATTTGATCGCTAGATTTTCTGCTAAATGACTATAGCTGTGTCTATTGTCAAAGTCAAAAGTGGAAAATCTTCGACTAAATTGAAGTTGTTATCAGTTTTTGCGGTGCGAGCGCTTGTAATATGAACCATCGCGCGAAAGCGATAGAGATATTTCATTAAATTTCTCCTATCTTAACTTAATTTCAGCGTTAACTTTAGAGTTTGATAACTTAATAGAAAATTACACTATAAAGAAGGCAAGCTTCACAACATTATAATTTCTTCATTTACTGATTAACAACTAATAAAACCATTTACTCAGTGAATATCAGAGAAAAACCTTTAATTAATCGTCACACGTCTCGACTTTGATCAAATAAAATAACAACCCAGTAGCTTTAAATAGACTTTAGCTGTAATTCAAGATTTTCCAGTAAATATTAATTATGAACTCTGTTCAAAGTCTCTTTACATATGGGCCTTTTTACAAAAGACAGTCTTGTTCGTTTAATGTTATAACAAATTTTTGTGCATCTTCGCTTGGGCGCCAAATTGTAACGCGGCATATTTGTGCCCCTACGTATTAATTGATTTTGCGTTTTTCTGTTGCGAGCTAGGTCAATAGCAACGAGATATATTTCTTAATTATCTCAGTTTTTCAGCTAGGGAAGACCTTGTTGCAATTAACTCAGAAGTTGACACTGTGCCCGTGCTAAACTGTAAATATTGTATCTCCAAAAATTTAATAAAACAAAAAGCCTACACAGTACATTTCTTTTAAACCAACAGTATTTACTAATACTATCGTTAAGCAGTAAACAATAAAGCGGAAAGCTTTTGATACTACGCCTTCATGCTAACAGTTTTCTATAAAGGACGTATAACAAAATAAAATAGCGTAAACGATTCGCGAAACTCCGGGCTGAGATGATAATCATTGAATTCTAGTTGTGTAGTGACTTGGACCTCACGGGTATTTCCGGGATGCTTTGGTATTACGCCACTTAAGGACACGTAGGAAATAAGTGACGCTAGACCATACGCTGAAAGTTAAAGGCGTCCGGCTGTATTTGTGCCTACGATAGTTCAAAGCGCTCTCACTTTTTGTTTATCCTCTCGCGTTCATTTCCGGTATAGCAAAATATGCGCAAACACATTAACACATACTTGAGCTACCTACTTCAATTTGCACGCAATAAATCTAATTATTAGAATCTATCGACAAAAAATAAAGAACATACGTATACAAATTGTTGTATCTTAAAATATTCGCGAACAAGACCAAATTGCCTTAACAACATTAGGTTGGTGATTTTTACTGATACCTGTGGCTTATAGGAACCCTTTCGCATTAATGTAGCAGAACACGTCGTTAATTGAACACTGTACATACATCGAACCTATCGTTGAGGGAATTGTGTGTTAGTCATTGGAGACACTGACTACTATCGCTGCTAGAAGTTCCATTTCGGGAGATTCAAATTCTCCAAATCGCTTATGCGGTTACAATAAAAGACTCCCATTGTGCCAGCGCAGCGTTTTCTTTGAGGAAGTGCGTATACCGAGAATCCCGATTTGTGATTAGGCCTTCCATTTTCCCCCAGCGTTACCCCGCGCAAAAAAGACCCCCGGTCGATAAAGTATTCGTCCCGGATTCAATGAGTATTTTAGAGCCCCCCCCCCTTGGCCTCTGAGGTACAAGTCAACACCGTCGAGCACAACATAGCAGCTGCTAGTACCCTACAATGTATTACGTTTCTATAATATTAAGCGCTAACGGTGTACAGTGATGAGGTCAGCTAATCGACAAGTGGCGATCTTTAAGAACCCCATGTAACGCCGTAATTTAGTCATAAACTTTAGTTGTGTCAAGTAACCAATAACCTAAGTATTTTATACCGTCAATAATTACGTTTAGCAATCTGTAACGATTCTATGATATTATATAGGTAATAGAAATAACCTTTTCGTAACGTTTAGTTGTGTTAATTAGAAATGCTTCTATTCACATTTAATATATTTAAATGAAATTAGCCCGTGCTTTCCATTCATGATATTTGCATAGCTATCGTACGCTGTATTTCAGGGAAATAGTTCTTAAATTCTTCGGTTTTGAAATGAAAGTGAACTTAAGCAAATCCGATAAAATTTCCCCAGTGTCATATATTGTATTGAACAATTCTACCACGACATCGAAACTGTTTCCTGTTAACAGCTTCAGAACTTCTATTTGAACTTCATCAAGCCCTACTGCGTTTCCATATTTTTTTTCTACCCTAGACTTTAATTCAGTTCTGATCTGAAAGTGGACGGCGTACATTTTTCGCCCAGTCTGCCTCAGATTCAATGATTTCGTGCGCTGGTGTGCGTTTTGCGCCGCTTATTTAATATAATATGCTTCGAATCAGAAGTCGATGTGGTTTTGGCACCAAAAATTCTCGAAGCGCCTAGTTTAGAGGTGAAAGTTGCCTTCTTCGACCACCGCGTTTCTTTCTTACGAAAAACAGCTTTATTATTTTAGCTTTGAAAGCCATCGTCCTGTAGCTGCAGCTTCCTCTTCTGCTGCGAAGCGAAAGGTTCATTGGCCGCCTAATATCCGAGGTAAGACATTTTCGCAATCAGTTCTGCGTGGGGCGAAAACAACTCGGTGTGGACGTGCACAAATGAATGTCTTTTGTTGGTGGATGATATTTTGTCGCTTACTGTTAGTACGAATAATTACTTTATTGCTTGCCGCTCATACATTTCAATTTTATATGATAATATCAGTGATAATGAGAATAGTAGATGGGCTGGCCTGAAAGCCACCATTTGTTCTTATTATTCGACAATCATAGCGAAAGTCAATATTGGAATGTGACAAAATTCTAATTTTTATATAAAATCGTTGCATTCGACTAAATCTTATCAATAGCATAATCAGCAAAACGAATTAATTCGTAGCTTTGTTGAAGTATTAATCGCAATCCTTTATTCAGGACCTCGAATACTTTCGCTCGATCATTTCCGCACGAGATCAGTTAGATTAAACTATTATTAGTATATATATTGCCTATTATTAGCACGTGTTCTTTTCTTTTTTGGGTGTTGGCTATTTCTTTCACGACCCCTCACTGGAATTTGGTTTGAGCTAGTTGTTTGGAATTATAAAAATTATGACATTGCTATCGAACATTTTCGTTATTGATACCCTTTACTTAGTATTAGTGTAACAACAATTGTAGCCTACGTGCAAATTCGGACAAGAATCATGTAAGATTATAATTGAACCCAATATTAAACTAAATATCTGTTTCGTGACCTTGTTACTGCCTTTCTAAATCCTCACAATACTGCTTAACATTATACATGCTAATATTTTAGTATAATTGACGCTTCCCGATTATTGTATTAACGGAATACCTAAACAGCAACACTATACTTAAGGTATGTTCCTTAATTTTAACTGATCCGCTAAGCTCTGAAAACACTTTGAAGTAGTCCCTAATTCGTTCTGAGCAGTTAAACTTCCTAATCTCGCAGAATAATATTTACCTTTTTCTCCAAAATGAGGCGGCATTCCTTGCATTATTGCCAGGATTCTTGGGAAAACGACAAACGGTCATTCTAAAACTTCCTTTCAGAAGAGTTTCCTAACTCAATATGCTGTCGGTTCACATTTTATCGCCAGGGGAAATCTCAATTCAATCGTAAAAGGCATAAATAGTTATTATCAATATATTGCTGTGAAATTGTTAAACAAATGCTATTCATATCCAATTATTACCCGTGTAAGTTGTTTATTGTCCTATGTTTTAACCCAAAAGTAGTTGCGTTTATTTAACGAGAACAGGTTTTGATTGTTTCCACAAATCTAAAACTCTGTATTTACTGTGAAAATATATGCTTAATTATTTATGAGCCACTTCAAACTTGAAATAATATTAGTACAAAAACTTCTTGTTGCTTTGCCTAATTCACGAAAATTCTATTTATTTTAAGGGAACTCTGTGTAAATTAAACTGTAGTTGAAAGCATTTGCAGATTGGTGTAATTTTTGTATAGAAATATAAATATGTATATAAGGCCGAATCTGGCATATCTAAACAAGTCGGTAAATCACGTAAATGCCGTTTGTAAATCAGCATCCTTTGCGTTCGTTTAGCGCAGGCAGTCACAGTTGAAAGGATGTATAGCTTCGAGCTGACATGCCACATACATAAAAGTTGCTATCTGTATATGAAGGAATCAATAATTGTAACTCTGTAACTTATAGAAGAATTTATTTGGAATACACTGATCTGTAAAGTGAATAACTTTTTACCAAAGCTAAATTTCTTACTTGGTTCCGCTACTGAACTGGTATCAAGTCACGCGATATAACCGATACATTGTATAGATTTTATTAGGATAATTTTTAAAACTTTTTTCTTATTTACGAAATTTTTTGCGATGGTACTACACTATAAAATAGCAAATATTACGATACAAACTAGACCCAAAATTAACGAAAACTCATACATTTCACCTGGCAAGGGTCAATGCTTGTCTTCCTATTCAATTTATCTAGAAAAGCGTGACCTTCTATCAACACTTATCAAGTAGAAACCCAGTTTGGTTAATTATGAGATGCCACAAACATTTTTGCTTTGTTGTTTTGCTTAGCTGTTTGTTATTACTACTCAATTATTTTTGTTGAATGTTATTTATGCTGCTTTATGCATGTTTTAAATAAACTGAATAATTTATTATCTCTTTCTATAAATTATGCGTATTAAAAACCAGCAGTTTGAGAAATTAATTACTAACTAAAATGGTGTACCGTAGGTTATAGTATTCAAAGAATAAATAGAGAAATATCGTCCCATTGTTAAATGTTCAATAAGCAACCTCACACCTTTCCGACCTCGGCGGTATGCCACTCTAAGAAGAATTTCCATAAAATAAAAAACTTCCTTATCATAAATTTTATGACTTGCTGCGGAAATTTGCACATCTAGTATAACATATTTTCCTATCGATAATCAATATACTCCAGCGTAATTTTGTAGAGTACTTTTCGAGGTATGTTTTTTTGTCATACGAATAAACTGTCTTAATCGCACATTATATAAATACATATCTTACATATTAAATAAATTACTGTTCCGCTATACTTCTAATTAAATTGCATACGATTAGTAGAAGATATAAAAATATTTACTGAAACCGTTATTTATTAGGATATACTGCGATGGATAGCTGTGTTTGTCTCTAATTAGTTATATTATTAATTAATTTAATTGTTGTTATATAAGTTAGAGCAAAATCCAAAATGCACAATCCTCTGTTTAATATTATTATTGTGTTTGAACTTTGCCTGTCCTTTTATTAGGCTGGTTAAAATGTGACCTGTACTAATTTACTGCACAAAATAAATGGTTGTATGCCCTTTTCAATATTTTATTTAGCTGCAATTAATTTGGAAAAACGCTAGCTCAGTAGAACAATAACTCTTTAATCCCAGGGTGAGTTCCTAATTTACAATTTATCTGGCGGCACTGTACATACATCGGAATTAGTTCGAATGCCTCGGTGGTTAAATGTTTACCAATCTGTTAAAAATCCCACGAAATGGCTTGATTACCAATCTGTCAAAAATCCCACAAAATGGCTTGAGTCGTGCAGTCAGCGGTGTTTACGTAAAACTGAGCGAAAGTATGAACATTCGTAAGGTATTTATTCAAATCTTTCCGCTTTGGCGCAAATAACATCTTTTGTTTCAGACATGTGATTATTTCGTGACGTCAGATGGACGCCGTCTTAAATTTCGCAATTGTTTCAATCGAACGCTTCGATACCTACGCATAACCTCAAAATTTGGGACGCCTTGCTTATTCTTCGAACTGCGCCTTTGGTGGAGCCCTGAACAAGCTTATATCCTCTTCAGTAAGATTCTTGTATGCCCCTCGAATTCCGCACGATAACACTGTCATTTTAGGCAAATTTCCTACCTTTTACTAATTGGTGGTAGCTGCCGCAATGTTAGGAGATGACCCCAGTTGGTATATGCCTCTGGAACGGCTTTCTCTGGTTTTGATGCTGGCGGTTACACTCCTGCAGTCCTGCCCGATGTGTAGCAGTAAAGACCCCTGGCTCTGGACCCTTCTCTTGGCCGGAATTGAATATCGGAATACTGAACTGAACTGCTGCCGAAGTCGTCGAAGATGCTCTTGGAGAAAATTTTATTTTTATGTTGGGGAAACCTCCACAAACATTCCCACATGAATTTTGACACGTGCACAACATAATAATATATTTTCCGGTTTCAAAATGCTAATTTATTATGTAAAAACTTTAATTGAAGTGGAGCACAAATTTCACAATGTCAAGCTTTATAATGATTCTTTTGTTCTCCTTGCTTTCCGTTATTTAAAACAAAAACAGATCTCGTTACTATAGTTACAATGCTAACGGAAATAAGTTTCGATGCATTTTAGTACATAATAGAAATAAGTT
Source organism: Agriotes lineatus (assembly GCA_940337035.1). NCBI lineage: Eukaryota > Metazoa > Arthropoda > Insecta > Coleoptera > Elateridae > Agriotes > Agriotes lineatus. Next base: position 73,771,394 of record OW679199.1, read on the forward strand.
TGAGTAATTAATTTTACATTTTCAAATTTCTTACAAACGGAAATATTGTCTTTTTCTTAATCTAAATTGTTTCTTTGTGCCACACACATATACGTTTTATTAATTGCTCTGCTTTTCACTAACGTTTAATATACTGATTATTTCTAGAGTTCATTACTTCTTATTCGCTTTTTCGATGTCCTGCTGCCTGATTTTCTAATTCCTTTTTCATGTCCTGCTGCCTGCTTTTCAAAACTGCTCTTTCGCAATGTATTGTTATTTTATTCCAGCTTTCTTTACCTTTTACGATTCCTCACAGATTTCACTGACTAGGTTAATTGAAATCTACGCCCCTTTTACATGCACATAGCAAACCCTTTTTGTCTATTACTTTTTTTCGGTTTAGCTATTCAGTCTGCACAAACCTATTGTTTAATATTTGAAAGTCAACTTCAACCCCTGTGAAAAACAGGCTTTACCCCTTACGTTTCTTTTACTCAATTACTTTACTATTACTAACATCTCTTTACCAATGCATTCGTTGTTTGAACGTTAAGCTTATCATTGCAGCTACATAAAACACCCCAACTTACTGAATTGTTTATCATGTTGCAGTGCTAGGAGAGTCGAGTCGTGTGCCTAATACCATTACAATACCTAGCATTGTACTTTTGTGTTACTATGTTTATAAGATCCTTAAAACAAACAATCTGCAAGTAAGGCCTAAACGAAAATAAAGTATTTGTAAATCCTTCAAGACTATATGCAACGCTTTCATTTGGAACCTAAAATATGTGTGCCAAATTTGTGTTACGTAGGTCAAGTTCCTACACAGAACCTAAAAAAACTTTTAATAAATTTGAAGTACGACATTTTCGATCCCTTGTTACTGACTCAACTCGATATTACGACGTTAAAGGCCAGCTTGTTACAGCATAAATTTAACATTACGACATTAAACTGTTTGTTACATGATAAACAGACAAAGATTGGGAAAATGCAAGAATCGGTTGCCGCAACTACGTTACGATGTACTATAACACAGTTCTCCAGCTAACTTCAGTGGGAGGGAGGGTTCATTACAATACTATTAATTAGGGCAACAACCTATTAGCCTGTATAAAGATGTTAATTGCCTTAGAAGCCACCACTTTTTAAATCGGTAAATATAGGAAAACTCATTTGAAAGTGGACACGGTGAATGATCCTTTCAAGCTCAAATTCGGCAGTGGTGGCATCACGGACAGCGTACAGCTTCAGTAAATGTACTTTTATTTAACTTTCTCGCAGATTACTAAACCGCTTCACACAAGAAAACTACGGCACATAAAACAAATTCCCATGCAATATTTTATATATATTAAAGAAAATCATAACTAATTTAAAATTAAATATATTAATCTAAATAAAGACATGTAAAAACACATTGAATAAAACGAAAAGGGTTAGTATTCTTAATTAGGCAGCTAAGCGCATATTTTGATTCCGTCCTTGGCTAGCTTTGATAGAATGTATTACCTACAGCGGCAATTACTACGAAAAACTTCCAGCTTTCTATTAATTCTGTTGTTTAGGCCAAGATAATAATTTCGTTTCCAATTTTCTACAAACTTTGGGAAAAGATCGCAAATCGGAGCAAGATGCTCATGCTTCTTTCTGTGCGAGTGTCTTAATTGTAAAATATCAAACACCTCATTAGGTCGTGCCGTGTCCATCTGTTGACCACATTTCTTCTGACGATAGCCTGTCACTACGTAATACACTCGCAAGTTGTAACAGAACCACGAAGGCTTTTATTTCAACTTTGTCCGTTATTCTTGAATTTCGCTCAGATTGACGTTTATGAGATATTGATGTTTTTTATTGGTTCAAGTAACAACAAGTAAATCGAATATATCACCTGCTATAAAGCCGCTCCAAGCCTCAAGAGGTGATTTGGTCACTCTAGCTATACCTCTAACTTCTGCAATCTGGGTAACAATGGTATAAGTACGGATTTTTGGAACTCTGAACCGTTTTATCCATTCAATGACTTTTCCTTGCCAATAAAAGATTTCGTTGTGCATTGTCTTCCATTGTTTCAATTTCGTCATATTTGGTTTTTCTGATTCCGGTAATTCATATTTTTGAACTTCGTCTTTTTCATCGTCCAGCATTTTCAGCAACATTTCTGCATCTCTGCAGATTTAAAGCTACTGCCTCAAGTAAATGTGGAAGAATTCGCTAAATTCTTCTAAATTCGCAATTTCGAGCGCACGTATCTAACAGATCGCATTATAGAACTAAATCGGTCAAAGAGTGTTTATATTTGCTAAAAATGTACTCACCAATAATATTGTAAACTAATGAGTAAAATATTTAAACACATTTTTCTCAAACTGTAAATTGGAAGTATTAGGTAGCATCGTTTTACCAAAATCGCTAAAACATGGACGCAAGGAAGTCACATTATACACAGGTCTACAACTCACATGGAAAGGAAAATTAGTTGGAGCTGTACTCTCAGATCAAATGAATCCAAAATAAACAATTGACTTCGTGGAGAACAGCAGATGGCTTAAACAGGTGGTGCGAGGATCCTGGAAGAACAGAGAAAGTTGGAAGAGTTGAATAAATACAGATCCCGGAATAAAGAGGATTAAATGAAGAAAATAGGAAGCATTGTAAATCAGCAGCAAAAATTGTAATTGATTCTATTACCTGAAGAAGTCTTTTGTTTTTATTTATAAAATCGTAGCTTTTGTAAAATTCTATGAATCTTAAACCATTAATATTAACACTCTAGTCTCTATGATTGCATTATGATAATTGTTTTTTACACCTCATTTTTTATCGTTACAAAGGAATTTATATAATTATACTAAATTTAAGTATAACTAAAACTACTTAGTAATAGTGGAGACCAAACATTTATTTCATCACCAAAATTATACTTTTTATAAGACTAAAGGGATCGATTCATAGAGTTCTAGTTTTGACTAGATTTCTTCTACCAAAGTTTCCACAAAAGAGCTTTATAAGTGTAATTTCTCCATTCTTTCCTAGTAATAAATTCATGCGGCATAGGACGCAAATATTTAAGAAGTTTGTGGTTTAATTTTAAAATTTGTCGAACAGATACAAACACTTCCGCATAGTTTGGCTGCTCCTTGAAGTTATTCTCGAAGAATTTGAGGCGAGCGCAAAAATCGTCCGCGCCTTAATTTCAATAAGATGAAAAAGTGATCCCGCGGCAACTTCGGCGGAGCTCTAGCTAAAATAATGCACCGCCTAAGAAAAATTGGAATAAAGATTCGGATAAAACGCGTGAAATATGAAATGCTTAACCTCTTTTATAACTTTCCGGCCAATACCGGCACGGGGCGCTAGATTTTAGTGGCGGTAATTGAATCGGAGTTTTAATATCGCTGCTAAAATCAACAGGCGAATTGCGAATTGCAGCAACAATGCCACTGTTTATTTGTTAAATAATAGGATTCAAATGTGAAAATACGCTCGCAATTGCACGCCCTGCTGAATTGCACCCAATTAAGATTACAGTAAACATGATTTGTTAGCTGATGGTAAACGATAAACCGATGAGCAGAGTTTTGCAAATTGCTCTTGGCCGGACACGAGGCCTAGCTTAAATCGTCATTATCCTAGAGCAAACAATAGAGAAACAAAAATAACTTCCAACATAAACATTAATTACGGCACACATAAACTCGAACTAAAACAAAGACTGAATGGCTCGACAAGTTCGCCTTTGCGCCAACTTCAAATAATCAGGCAGGTCGGAGTTCTTGTTCGTGTATTTCGACATCCTTGCCCGGCCTGATATCCCCTCAAGACGAATTATATGTGAAGGAACTCGCGAGGCATTAACTTCTTAAACGAAGAGATTACACATCTTGGTTGATAGCGAAGGCTCTGGCAATAATACGATTTTGTTGCGAAAAAATATATCTTTCAATAGACACGAACTTGATGTGGAAAATGGAAAATTTAATCTTATCCCACGGTACGAAACAAAATAAATCCTTATAAATATCCTTCAAATGTCCGTTCTTTATAAATAGTCCCGAAATAATGCTCATCTTATGGAAAAAGCACCTGAGAGACTAATTTATTATAAAAGTTCTTGGTGAAAGATAATGTAAAGTTCAGAAAAAAAAACTGCATTAACAATATATGGAACTGATACCTGCTCGGTAATAATAACATACGTAAAAACCTCAACGTTTCACCCACTTTCATAAGGTACTTCATGAGAAGTGTGGGAAACGATAAAGTACTGTGAGACAATTTGTCAACCACACCAGATGCGAAACTCTTCTACCGTTTGGAAAAAAAAGGCAAAGTGTATAATTAAGTGTTGTCACAGCTCCCATTAAGAAATGGGCGATTGCTATATGGAAAGAAGATGGCACCTCTCTTCTATATTAAGGTTGCTACAATGTTTGTAAATGGTTCTGCGATACTTCTGCTAAAGAGAAACGGAAATTTGCAGATAATATACATGTTTGCTCTAAAACCGGGCGTTCAGTAAGAAGTAATATCTGTGAACACCTGCTAGATGATCCTTTTTGTTCAACTTTCATTATTTATCTCCAAATGCCTATTCTTCTTTAGCAGAAAGACTCGCGAAAGCATTGCCATTTACAAACGCCCCAATAACGTCAATCGAGACTACGCTTACTCTCATCTTTCCATGTCGAAAGCCCTCATTTTTAAATCTTTCATCCCTCCTAAGCTTCACTCAACTAAGAAGACACTTTTCTGTACATTTCGCTTCGTCTTTCAGATCGGTAGAAGAGTTTCGCCTCTGACGTGGTTAACACGTTTAGGTATTATGCTCAATTGCACACTCGTGATGAAGTCCATTACAAAAGTGGGAGAAACATTAAGTCCTTATACATCAACAATGGCACGGTTCGGTCACAAAAGTCGTTTATTAAATCATTATAATGGCCGTGGAAGCTGTCGCTACGTTGTACCACTTCAGGCCATTGATCTTCTTTAAGTCATTTTTGCATCTCTACTGTGGTCGCCCAATGCTACGTGATTCTCCTAATCGTTTTTTTTTGCAGCACCTGTCGTAGGTCGCCCTGTTCCACTTCAGAGTTGTGATTTTTTCAACGTTGTACTTCACATGTTCTATCTCTTATCCACTGATTTGTTTTTCGGCCTTTTAAAGTAACTTCCAACATCTTCTTTTAAATGACTCTTTGATATATTTCCATTTCGTATGTTATTTGTAGTATCTACGCTTCTGTGCCGTATATTATGACCGGTAGAAGGCACTGGTTGTATAACTCGGTCTTCAGGTGGAGTGGTATTATCACAACCGTTATGTTTTTCTTTCTACTCCCATCTCTCAATTTTCTTTGATCAGTGTTAGTGCGTGTCTAAGATGCTACTGTTACTACCGCATTGCTTTTAGTTTGGATATTCTGTACATTAGTATTTGCATTGGTCATACAGTTGTACGCAGTGCTCGATTTCTAGAAATAAGGGTGCCGGAACTGCCAGGGGGTCTGGGGGGGCACCCCCCGAGTCCAAGGGGGGGGGTTCCGGGGGTCCTCCCCTAGAAAAATTTTGAAAAATAAAGGTCTTAAAAATGACGTTTTAGACGTTTTTAAGGTCTTAAATTTGACTAGAAAAGTTGTCGAATCGTATTGGGTTTTTTTAAACTTTCTTAGTGCCGATTTTTTTTTATAGAGAGAGGTCTCGGAACGCCGTTCCGCCGCGTTCCGACTCAAATCGAGCCCTGGTTGTACGTATTGCAGGTGAATGTTGTTGGTGTCATTTTTAAGATCTCATCAAGGGCGAACTTTCTAGAGAGGTTGTAACAATGTAAGATTCGTAGGGACAAAAATACGCAGGTTAAAACGATTTTTTGGACACGGTGCTGTTACTTCGCATACTTCTTGAAAGATTCAAATGATTGATTTGGGGCTAGTTAGAAAGAAAATGAACCAACGCCTCATCGTACTGGCTGTTTTTGAGGTATGCGATGCATGGGAGCGGGGTTACAAAGGTATAAAGGTGAGGTGTGGTTGTAGCAAATTGAATGTTCGCATAAACGGGGGAAAAAATGTGAAATTTTGTTTTTGGCAGTATGTGGATTCATCTGTGAGTTTTCTATTGGAATTATCATAGTCTGTAAGGTGTAGCTGAAACCAAATCTTTATCTGAATCCAGCTTCTTCCTTTTGCTGATATAAGTCTAGCTTCTTAGTCACTTTACTGGTTAAAGTTTTAGAAACAGTTTATACATTTTCTGTATTAGACTTATACAGCAGTCGTTTTCTAAGTCTTCTTTGTCACTTTTCTTGTAAGTTAATGCCACTATGGCGTTTTCCCATATCTTTGGGACATTTTCCTTCTCGATGCATTCATTATATCCTTCAGTTCGGTTAGAACTACTTTCTTTTAGCATTCCAGTTATAACTTTGTCTTCCTCAGCTGCTTTACCATCCTTCGTTTGTTTTAATGCGTATTCTATTTTGTCCTTCTCTCGCTGGATCATGTCTTCTGAGTTTATTTTATTATCATCTTCTGGCTGTATTTTCTTTTTCTACTTTCTCATCTCTAACTTTAGATTAGTACAGCTTTGCATAGAAATATTTGTCAAAATCTTTTCCCTGTCAGTTATGGCGTCTCCTTCTGCCTTTTAGTTTAGTAATTTATTTTTTTGCATAGTGATCGTGAAAGTCGTAATTTTTTAAGAAAAAATCGTATTGAAAGTTCTACTTTTTTAAAGCAAAAATCCTGGAAAAAAAGTACATTTTTTAAACTATTTTATTGAAATGTCAATTTGACAGTTGTCAATTCCGAAGTCATTTTCGACTAAATTTCGACCAAGAGATCACTATGCAAAAAAACTACGTGTACAACACGGTTTGAAAGTCCTTGTTTTCATTCATTGACTTGATTATCTCGGGCTTGCCCTCGTTATAAAACTGTAAATTCATGAAAAAAAGTATGACTTTCAAAACTAGTTGTACAAATTACTGTTATTGTTCTACCTGAATTTTTAGAACCTTTACGTTTGTATTTTCTTCTATTACTTTCTGCACTAATTGCGTTTTATAGTTTTTCTAAAATGTTCGTTTCCTACTTCTCTGGCAGTTTGATTTGTTTTTAAATATTCCATTGTATTTCTTTTGCCTTGTTCTTTCAAAAATCTTCCTTTTTCTAGTTTTTTTAGAAACTGAAAGGTTCTTATTTATTTGAATGGTTTCTCCTCTTCTTGCTTTCTCGCGGTTGTTCTTGTTATGCTTACTATTATTTTATTTATTGTACCGATACTTTCTTTATCGTAACTAGTATCCTAAGTATCATATTCAAAGAATGTTTTTAAATCGTTCATGTAATCTTGACTCTTCTCTGCTGGTGTTTTGGTATCTTTTTGCTTCCTATATTTCTTATTTCCATTTTGAACAAATTCTACCTTTGCTCTCAGTATGTCATAGTCACTACCTATTATAAATCTGTTAAATATAGTTGTACAACATCCTGTATTATATAATTCTTGTTTGTTATGATATAGTATATTTCGCATTTATAGTCTGCATTCGGTGTGATCCACGTCCATATTTTTCCTCTTCTCCTTAAAGAATGTGTTTATGTTGTATGGTGTTCTTGTTTTGAAGGTTGGCTAGCATATTTTCTACATGCTTTTCCTCGCCTAAACCTAATTTACTTATATATTGTTCAGTTTCGTCTACTGTTATGCCCACTTAAATCGCCCATTAGTACTATTTAATATGCCTTGGTTTCTAGTCTACACTGTGATTTCCCTTCGTAGAACTGTTGTACCTCTTCGTTCTCATTGCTACTGGTTGGTGCGTACACTTGTACTACATCTAGGGCCATCCGTTTACTCGAGATCTCGCTGTTAGAACTATGATGTTTGGTTTTATTTACCATTATTCCAACTTCTGTATTCCTTTCATTATTGCCATTACGGAATAGTAGATTATGCCCCATTTAATTGATACTAATTTGGTTACTAATATTTCTAATCTGTTTTCTTCTTCTCTATCTTCCTCTTAATGTAGGCTGAGAGCCTGTCAATAATCACACACAGTGTGCAAATTAATCTCGCGTTAAATATCAATATGTATTGCCCTTCTTTTTATTTGAGAGCTGTCTTGGTCAGAGATATCGAGATCGCTGGGAGCCGGGGGCCGTATGGTTTGTTATGTTATTGATATAAAAAAGGTCCCGTGTGGTGTAGCTTGAACAAGCGTCCACGTTCGATCAGTAGAGTTAAGCAACGCTCTTTCTGGTTAGAACTTGGATGGGAGTTCCACGGCTGCATCTCTCGGCGCCTCGTGATACGGCTGTCACGGAAATTGTTGGTCCCGGATGTTATAATAACACCATGACAGTCGTTAGTGGGGTTGGAAGTCCCCATAAAATGTACAGCGACGCCTATAATTGGCCTAACGGCTGTTGGCTGAGTACTAAATAAATAAATAAATAAATAATAGGGCATAGTTATCCTTAAAACGCCTCGTTGGTTAGAAGTTTTGATGAGTCGAGATTCGGTTACCCCTAACATGAAAAACGGTCGTTATGTGCAGCTATCCATTCTGGATCAGACGCTGCTTTACCCGTTGGTTCGTTAAAGATATTTGATTTCGCTTCTACTTTGCATATTTGGAGGGCATTTTCCGATCCGCCACCTGCGGTTCATGCATTTGGCTTTAACACCATTAACCCATTGTAGCACAAATTTCGATTTTATTTACGATTTTAATGACATTTGGTATGGGCCATCTCTATGTGTAGAAAAATGATGGAGTATATTTCCTTTTTGCAAAAAATTGTTTATTTTAACTTTTGTAAGTGGTTACGTTATAAAACCACAGTGCAAGTAACAGTGAATACAAATGACATACCTAATCAAATTTTGTCTGCATAAAAAAAATGCACTTTGCTTCAGGTCATACAAAATCGAAAGATTACATAGATTATTTATGATATGTTAGAAAACAGTTTGTTTCGCCAGTAAACACAACCCGACTTTACACTGTATGCAACTCCATCTGGTTCGATGAGGTTTTTTGGCCGTACTACACTGAGCACAACGTCTTGATCCGTACACAGGTAGATGTTTTGCTTGATCACGTCGTTGATCTATTGGCACATTGAGCTTAAATCTGGATACAACTTTTCAGTAGAAGGTGGCCTTCCACAAGAGCCTCTTGAGACGGAAGCCCCAATCAAACTAAGTATTACTTCACATCGGAAAATCTTGAAGCTCATAGCGCTATTGGTCCTTCGTTTGAAAATTATATATGAGTTGACTACTTATGTATCGATAAAATGCCAAAATAGACGGTGGTACCATTTTCGAGATTTCCGATTAATGACGTAGTAAGATTTCATCGTATCAGCTTTGTCAACTCCACCCATACACCTTCGGTAGTCTATAACTGCTTTAGGGCAATTGACTTCAGTCATACTTCCATCTTTCTCCCTTTTATTCACTTTAGTTGGATCTATAGGAGAATGTATAGTAGAGAGCAGCTCAATAGTTATTTTGTCTTTCCATTTGATACAAGATACTTTGCCTCTATAAACTGCCCAATCGAAATCTCCTCGATTCAGTTCCTTATCGCCTTTCAATCCAGTGGGAAGATTCTTTCTGTTTAGGCGTACAGTTCCACACGCGCAAATTTGATTTTCTTGTAAAGAAAGTAAAAGGTCAGTTGTTGTGAAATAGTTGTCAAAGTAAGCGTGATGTCCTTTTCCTCCGAGACCTTTAGTCCTGTTAAGCATTAGCCCTTCACCTAAACCTGTCTCAGGTTTATCTGTTTGCTTTCCTGTATAGATTTCAAAATTACTTGGATAACCTTCTTTATCGGCGCATGTCCAAATTTTTAACCCCCTTTTCAGGGGTTTTATTGGCATATACTGCTTGAAAGCAATTCGGCCTTTGAACTTCACCATTCTCTCATCGACTGACACTTCCTTTAATGGGCGATAATATTTCTGGAACTTTTTCTTCAGTAGTTCAATGTATTGTCTGATTTTGAACAATTTATCAAAACCGGGCGCTCTTTTTTTCCACTGTTGCATTGTCATTGCAATAGAGGCTAGTTAACAGAGAGCCAAACCGGTTTACGCCTATTTTTGATGCTATGAAGTTCTGGACGCGAAGACCAATAATCGCGAAGAGTGGGAGACTTTTTTATATCACATTCCGTAGGCCTGATAAATTAGATGACTTATGTAATCTATGGCTCTTATACCTATCGCTATCGACCTCAGTCTTTGCAAATCTATTTTCAAGTGTTTCTGTTCAGTTCTTCTTCTTTTCAGATGGTACTCTCAAAAATTATAATACCATAGAGCAATTTATGGTGTTATAAGGAATCATTTACATGTTATACTGTTGCGCACCGAAGGCTAACTTGCGTATTTTTTTAATGTTCCGCGCTGTGATTTTCGGTTTGACGGTTCTTCCGCTGGTTAGTGGTAAGATGATTTGCTGTGATCAGGGTTAAATCATAATACTAACAATAATCCTGTGCTATTCACTCCCGATATCTGAAAGCTTAAGATGTCTCTCTTCAGCCTTGATTCAACCTATGATGGTGTAAGTAGTTTGGTCTTTTACACCCGTTCTATCGGCTTAGAATTTTACGTATATTTACTGTATTTGTAACTGTTTATCGTTTTTGGGACAGGTGCCCGTTATCTTTGTTCTAGATCTGTTGCTGTTACTTTCTGGAGAGTGACGTTTCTCGCTTTACTGTTGGGAAAGATCCCCAGTGGTCGTTGTCAGCAGCGTCGACATTACAATAAACTCGTTGAGTACTTTGCGAGCCGATAGCCAAGCAGATTGGAAGTGTGTTGTCAACGCACTCGACTGGAATTTTTCAAATCTCCTCCAGTTTTGATTGCTTATGTAAACTTTATAATTTGCAATTATGTGTTACTTGTATTTTTGGTTTTGGTGGTGAACAGTAATATTAATTTAGATACAGTATCTTTATATCGGTTGCACCTTATGCTTTTAATAACATGTGAGCAAATAAAAACGAAATCAAGCTTGGCCTAGACAAGATTAAGTCATGTGCTCTATTACTTCTGATGTTTTTAATTAAAATATGACAGGTATTATAATAATAGAAGTGTCAAGTTGTTTAAATTCATTCAATCAAATTTTAAATTAATCTTTAATCAAGAGTGAAAAGCTTTTGTAATCGAAATGATGGTAGCAGATGTAAAACATTGTTCAAGTGTTGGTTTTTATGTTAATTTTCAAATAAAATATTGACATGACTGTCGGTGACAGTTATGAAATGGTTTAGGTTATGTATGGGTATTTTATTCTAGAGCATTAATACAATGTGAGATAATAATTGACATATGTTTAAATTTTCAAAGCCAAGCTTGATTTCACTTTCGTTTGCTCACATGTTATTGGAATTGCTTTATACTGTTGGTAATAAATTATATAAGTTCCAAAACTTTCGCTATCGAGTAGGATCTAACCATTGTTGATAATTTGCCATTTGAGTTTAAGTAAACGTATAGGGGTATTTACAAATTAGGAACTGCGTTCAGTGCCTATGCAATGACGAAAGTTTTGGGACACACGTTATTATATTGCTGGCTATTATTAATATGTGTGTGTTACTGTAAACCTATTTTTGGTCTGGCCGTTTTGTAAGTTCATTGCAGATTATTGTAGTTTTGACTAAGCTTTTAAGTTTATAAGTTCTCATTTTCATCGGGAAATATATGTTGTATGAAAGACTCATTGGCTCCCGTTATCATCATTATTAAATTCAGGATTTTGTAACGAACCCATGACGCTTTCACTGTAGCTCGTCAGCCCTCGAATGTGCCTACGTAGTCACGATGCGATGAATTGAGAATTATTTCGAAAATGTTGATGTCAATGTTGATTGACCACTACAAACATCTGGAACACAGCTTTTCTTGGTAGTTTCTCTTCATTGCCCCTTATATGAATATACTTCAACCGGATTTTTTTGGTCTTTCCGCATGGATCTTTTCTTGCCACGGTACATTGCTCTCAGCACTTGACTTTCTCAGACTTCATATATCGTTTCTTACTACTTAGACCTCACGTGCGTAGCTCGCTACCGGTCGAATGACTGTTTTATGTAAAGGATTTTTTTGTTGTGTTTACACATTATTACTTTAATATTAGAGATAAGTTCGTGATGAGAGTTGCCTAACATCGAGCTGCGTTATTGACAAATTAGAATATTTTGCCGTTCATAACCCCAATTTTGACCTTAACCGTACCGCACTCAGCCCAAATATACCCAGCCGCGGTTATCTCGACTGTGAGTCGTTAAACTTTATCTACTACAAACTAAACTGGTTAACTCGCTGCTGCCAGGAATCTGTCTTGGTGCGAATTTGAGTTGTGGGAACAAAATCGCAACCTCGTTGCTTCGTCCATGAGGGAAAATAAAGAAAAGGTTTTCCGTGCCTGTGCCTAATCCGAAGGCACTTCTGCGCGGATCCACCCACGCAAATCTCTCCCTATTAAGTACAAATTTTTATTTAGCATGCCGGCGCGACCGTCTTATTTGGGTTAATCGCGCCGTATTTCATCTTCCGGAAATCCGAAATAAAATATTTCGGCCAATTACATAATAGCGCTCGCGAATCAGGAGCAGATGATATTTCATGCAAATCTGTTTATGTCCCGCGATTTCTGCCGCGGGCGATTAAATTTGCAGAACTCGGAGCTGCCGTAGTCGTAAGTAGCCATAAAGCGGCTCAAATAGGCCGTTATTGCACCCATTAGGAAGTAAACAAATCATAACAAACTTAGCGAATTAGGTTAAGTTTGAGATCGATGTCATAAATTTGACGAGACGGCATCGAATCCCATTAAACTACCGGAGCAGAAATCCGGGAGCTTTCCGCGACCCGGAGCTGATGAGATCGGCCCCGGAATTTATAATGTACATCTTTCGCAAAAGTACTTCAAATTCCTTTTGTTTTGGATCATTAACCTCTCGTCGAAATTTTGAATGGAATTTGTTTTAATCTATTGAGGAGCCGGGCCTATTACTTATACATTCCGCACAATTCATCTTTGTTGTATTAGATAATTACGTTGGGGGGGATATTTGCTCCGCCGTAATACCTTGCTCGCGTCTTGTCTGCTACACCACTAGACTTAATTATTATTTGTAACTGTCGAGTACCTTGCTTTGTGCTATTTAGCCGAATAATAGCGGGATTTCCCGGCCTGAAAACGTTTCCACAACAAGAGGACTTAATGGAGCAATAATCCTTTCTCAAAATCGAAATTGTAAAGGAATCCGAGGACGGTAGCCGCGAAACTAATTCACTTAAATGTAAATTACGAGTAGATCCACTAATAGCATTACACCAACCCCCAACTCTTAGCGATCGAAATTTTTGGCCAATTGGAGCACATCCGCTCGGGAAAAGCTTGTAACTTAGATTGAGATCCATGGCAGGTTAATTTAATTACAGAGACACATTTACGCTGTTGCTTTTGATTAATCATCTGCAGGGACGAATTCCCAACATAAAACGACACACAACATCTGAATTGCATTAAAGCTAAAGTGGGTGGCTACACGTCTGCTTCTAATTGAGTACTTTATCTCAGTATTAAGTTTTTCTGTAACTTGCTGGTTCCCCTTTTAATCTATACATGAAATGTGTTTCTAGTTAGCAGATTATTTAAATGATGCATATTGGTTGTCATTGCAATGGTTCTTGTTATTCGACATAGAATATTAAATTAATAGTTATATTTAAAAATTGGAATAGATACCTTATTTAAATTTGCTAGATCAATAATAACGCAATTTCATTAACATGGTATTATGTGGATTATGATTGATAAATAAGATGAACAATAGAAATCCTAATTAGCATGGGACTAAATTTATACAGTTTCCTTTCATTGGAAAGTGACAATGAGCCAATTTACTTTCTGTTCATTCTCATAACGGTTGGTAGATTAGTGAAGTAATAAAATGCATGCACTCACAGCTGCATAGCTTGTAATTGAAAATCTTGTGTAAAGCATAATAAAAGTAAGAACATAGAATGTTAAAATGGAATTAGTTGGATAAGGGAGCAGCAGAGATGAGAAAGGATTCAGTTTTGTCATATAAATTCTTGGATGTGCAGATAATGTGTAGATTTCTAGACATTGTTGGGAATAATGAAATATTTATAAAGAGGATTTGTGTTATGATATTTTAAGAGATAATTTAATAAATATCTCATTAATATAAGTCAAAATGTTAACAGTAACTAGGCAATGTGCTAGGAAAATTTTTGAATGAAGAAAAGCACACCTTGTGTAATTTTTGATAAAAAAGCATTAAACATTTAAAATGTAAATGTAAATTAGATAGTATTTAATTAATTAAAATGGATTCATGTTCAATTACTGTGCTATTTAAAAAAATATGTGTTATTAATTAGCATATACCAAGTGATGGAGCCAAAAGGTTGGCTGCCCAACTTGAGTAAAGAGTGTCATGTTTTAAAAACTATTAACTGAACTAGTACTGAAATTTACTTAACAAATCATTAGACAGTTGTTGCACCGGGTAAATTATTAATATGAAGAGGTACATAACCGTAACTATCTGATATTTGATCAAGCTCATGTGGAACATAATTTTGATACAAAATCACTGAAACAAAAAGGACATTCAGTTCACTGCAGTATATTTCTCAAGATCATCTTTTTTCGAAAAATGCACATGAGCAGGAGAAAACATTTTATTGGACACAATTTATTTATGCTTACATACCAAGAAGGCAAATTATTATGTAATAAATATTAAACTGGTATTATGAATATACATACTTTACATATGGAAAAAATAAAATGTGTGCCATCATATAAAGATAATCTTCTATCTGTACATCCATGACAACAAGATATACAAATATAAACATTAACATTTGTGCTAGTATACAGTACTTGAGAATTAATAAAGATTTTCATCTAAAATGGAATAACAAAAAAAAGTAAAACAAAAAAATCAGGAAACTGAAATGTTTTTCAAATCATATTTTTTAATAATTTAAAATCGGGCACTTCATTCTATGTAGGAACATGGCCTGAGCAAGGCGAGTCAGGGTCACCGAAATATCTCTTTCCTAAACCCAGTCAATCTGGCACACCTGTTAACGGTGTACTGGATGATGTGGTTAGCAAAACGCCTTCGACGACTACCTTACTTTCCCTACGTCCACAACTGTAGTTTCGGTACCCAATTTTTAAAGCGACTGGAAGGGCCGCCCGCTATTTGCCAGATGTTGGGATTGAACCCCGTACCATGGCACCGCAGCCTCAGCTCCCTAAACTCTCGGCTACGCTTAGTACAGGATAGTTGGTATAGGATAATTCGACGGGGAGGAGCATATACGCCACAGCATTGAAACAATTAACTACGATTTAGAACAATATTTAGATCTTTTACAAGCTTCATTTGTCTAATATTCAGTATTTATTCTCAAGATGCTAACAAAACATCATAAATATGCAACTAGAAACATTTGAGGTAACTATCCTGGTAGTGACAAGAAATTGATACAAACAGTATAGCATATTTAAAGTTATATAATAATTCCTAGAACATTAATGGCACTGGAGAATCTAAAAACTTCCAAAAATGCTTGGCGAAACTGTTGATAAAAGAAAGATGAGACATATTTAAAGCATCTTGAGTAATTTTTAAATTTAAAATACTAATTTACTAATTAAAGCTGTTGGGATTCATAAATACATAAATAAAGTATTTAAAAATTTAGAGAAGTAGGTATACATAAAAATTCATAATTGCAATCAAGTGCAGCTGACAGCCCATAGAAGTTTTTCTTACGTTCGCTACACCGTTAATACGTTCTTTTCCATAAATATTACTTCTTCCCCTGTAACTACTATTAGCTGCTTTTATTAAGTATCTTCTGTGTTTGCACTCTTCTATTTGTGATTTTTATTATAGTACGTGTATTTTATTAATAAATAGATAAAACCGCCATCTTTAGTTGTCAGTGGTAAACATAATAAGTAAACGAAGGGATCAGATTATACAATAAGTCGGTATTTAGTCTTCGGTCTTTATAAGCCTTTTTTGTTTGTTTTTACTTCCCTCGTCTAAAAAGACGAAGTAGTATTGTAATCGCTAACAAATTACTTTCCGAAATTTCTTCAAATCTTCGCATTTTAGTGTCTCTAGATGACGAAAAACATGTTTTTCAATCCCGTTTGTCTATCTGTTTGTATATCTGTTTGTCTGTCTGTCTGTCTGGCTGTCCATCTGAATGTCTGCCTGTCTGTTGGCGGTATGACTCAAAAACTATTTGTTAGAAGAAGACGATATTTTGCATGCAGATTATATGTCTACCTGGCATCAAACAAAAAAAAATAGATACAGGGTGAGCACCTTAAACAATAATATTTTTATTATTTTTGCTTTAACTGAGAAATATATAAAAGTAATAATTTTTACACAGCTCAGGCTTTATTCTTGACAAACATGAGACCTAAGAGATACAGGGTAAACATCAGAAATGAGACAGAATAGTGTGGTGTCTTTATAACCCAGCAAAAACTCCTACAATTCGAGCACGGGTTTTGGTCAGTTATTCAAGCGGCCGCAAGACTAGAAATTGGGCTCGTAATATTAATCTCATTCGGCTGGGAGCGCGGGCTCCATTTTTTATCTGCAAATTGACGTAATTCGAGCAAAGAAAGTTCCGTGTAAATTCCTTTGCAGGTTTTTATGTTAAGTGATAGTGGCCCGTCTGTAGTATTCTAAAAACATACTTATTTCGTCTTCTATACTGGCGAAACTTTGACATAAGCGTCCTTTTATTTGAAACTAGCTTTTGATCCCAGCACTACACAGGTAATCTTGCTCCAATTAAAATAACTTTTGTATTTTTAAAATTAAATTTTAAATAAAAAAATTACAGAAGAATAGAAATGTTCTAACGTTTTCAATAAAAAAAAGCGCACCCCAAGAGTGTTCAAAATTATGTAGAAACAGTTAAAAGTATTTTTATGTTGCTAATACTACTGAAATTGTAAAAGAAAACACATAGTAATGCGAACTACATCAACTTGCAACGAAAGTAAACAAGACAGCCGGTGGGATTCAAACCTGCACTTACAGGCGAAATCCGAATACTAGCTAGACACTTCCCTCGTATAAGAACAAGCACATATTGTGCTTGCTTATTGCTGCATTATATATGACGCGGCGACGACACGGCCAAATGCGGATAAACATTTTATAGTTTTATATTCTCGTTTCATCAGTATAAAGGATTTATTAGGTTGAATGAAAACTGTTTAACGAAAATACACAAGAACTTGTTTACAAAACCTCTAAATGCAATAATTCAAACACAATTTAATTAAACAAATTTAGTTGTGATAAATAACAACCTTATCGTTACATTTGAGAGCTTGCGCACGACAAAAACAATAGTTTTTAAATAGCAGAACCAAGTTACTGTTACCAAGCATTTGCAGAAACTATTATATATACAGTAACTGATGAAAAGAGAAAAATAAACTATAAATCAACGAAAACTACTTAAAAAATTTGATTCATGTGATAGTTTCCCCATTTTAACAGCACCTTTTTTTTCTAATCTTATAGATCACTCCATAAGGGCGACAAAAACAAATTAGAAGTTTACCACTTCTAAATGTGTTGTTTTAGACATTATGAAAACTGGTTATCCCGGTTAAAGTACAAAGAGTATTAAATTAACTAAATCTAATATTCCATAATTACTAGTTTATGTTAAACAAAAATGATTTATTTGTTTAATCTTATTATAGTATAGGTCGACAATTAATAACAAAATATATATTTTTGCTTCAGTGATCCATTTAAAAAAAAATCATAAATGTCAAAGTATAACCTAAGAGCAAACGGCATTGACGGTTACTTTAACTACCAAAACTATTTTTAATAGGCTTTTAGTTAGGCACTTAACAATATTTTCGAGGGGTTTCATTTAGTAGAAGTCCTTTAATTGAAAACTATCCAATTTGACAGTTGGTCGAAATTTTATTCTTTGCTTATGTTCCTTTTATTATCGCCTCTTATATATAATACCACTAATAGCATCGACATAGAATAACGTAAATATTATTCTGTGTTTATTGGATGCCAAAGGTTAGATACTGGTCAAAAAGTGTAGAGAAGTTCCTTGTATATTCATTCGCCTTTGGCCATATTCTCATCTGCTCCATACAGAAGACTTATTGAATCACATCAACATATTTTAACGTGAAATAAATATGTATATGACAGAATATTTACGCTGCACACGAAAAAATTACACTACATTCAGAACAACGTTAATAATAATTCATTTGTATGTTTAAAACATGTTTGCTCTAATTATAACTTTTAAATTCCCTTCTGTTTTCGTTTTATGGCGCTACTGGCATTAAAATATAGAGAATTTTTCTATTTTATTATTTTTGCTCTACATTCATTCAGTGAATTTTGTATAAAACTAAATTTTTCAATTTATGGAATCTTTTCCGTTGCATACGTTCAATAACGTGTCTATTTTGATATCACAGAGGAAAAGCATCTTAAGTTTCAAAATAAAATGCAAAAGAAACGATTCAAGATAAAGAAGATACCGAAAAAGTATTGAAGAACGAAATTACAATTACAAATGCTTTTCAAATTATTTTCGGCTAACTGCAATATGGCCAAAAATTAATTGGTTTGTTCATAAAGAGAATGGTTTTACAAGAGTGCGACAATGATACACAAATTTGGTTTACATTATGAATTACTATGTTTCATTTTGTGTAGGATAGGATAAACTTCATGTATAAAAATTTTAGAAGAGACTGGCAATATACAGGGTGCCCGGATTTCGTAGGGACAACATGGGTAACTTTTGTATTTGAAGAGATAGAGAGATGGTTAAATTAGCAAAAAGGTGCAGGTTTGAGAGCTCATTAAGAATCCATCTTCAAATTTTACTTGTCATGGCCCACTTGTCTAAAATTAAAAAAAAACAAAATCTCCTAATTTCTTTTATATGCCGTAACTTTTTTGTTACTTAAGATATTGAGATGCGATTTGAACTAATTTGCATGGTAATTTAAGTACTTTTATTGGGACTTGATAAAACCAATTTTATTTGTGTTAATTTTTAGTAATCTAACCTAACCTCAAAATTTTAAATTGGTACCCTGCAATTTTTTTGGCCCTTTTAAGAGAGGATTTTTTTCTGAATGCAGTGATGTATTACATGATATGGAAACTTCTTCAAAATTTTGAAAAACTGAGTTTATTCTTTTTACAGGCAGAAATCACTAGTGCTATGATCACAATAACTTTGTTTTTTGTTTATCACGTTATCTGTGAAATTATGTTTCGAAACAAAAAGCAGGTTTATCATCATACGTGCCTGTCAGTGTGAGTGTTATTACTTCAACTTATAACGGAAAATTTTGAAAATATGATGTAATTTGTGCGTATATCAAGTGCTACAAGAACGTAGAACTTATACGTCAAACATACGGAACACACTGACACTACTGGAAGGCACGTATGATGATAAGAGTGCTTTTTGTTTCTAAACATAATTTTACAGATAACGTAATAAATAAAAAACAAAATTATTGTGATCATGGCACTAGTGATTTCTGCCTGTAAAAAGAATAAACTCAGTTTTTCAAAATTTTGAAGAAGTTTCCATATCATGAAATACATCACTGCATTCAGAAAAAAGCCTCTCTTAAAAGGGCCAAAAAAAATTGCAGGGTATCAATTTAAAATTTTGAGGTTAGGTTAGATTACTAAAAATTAACACAAATAAAATTGGTTTTATCAAGTGCCAATAAAAGTATTTAAATTACCATGCAAATTAGTTCAAATCGCATCTCAATATCTTAAGTAACAAAAAAGTTACGGCATATAAAAGAAATTAGGAGATTTTGTTTTTTTTAAATTTTAGACAAGTGGGCCATGACAAGTAAAATTTGAAGATGGATTCTTAATGAGCTCTCAAACCTGCACCTTTTTGCTAATTTAACCATCTCTCTATCTCTTCAAATACAAAAGTTACCCAT
Organism: Agriotes lineatus; assembly: GCA_940337035.1. Taxonomy (NCBI): domain Eukaryota; kingdom Metazoa; phylum Arthropoda; class Insecta; order Coleoptera; family Elateridae; genus Agriotes; species Agriotes lineatus. The sequence goes on from OW679199.1 coordinate 73,791,485, forward strand.
GTTGTCCCTACGAAATCCGGGCACCCTGTATAATTTAACAATTTTAAATCTTTATTTCTAGGTCTAAGATAAAACTTACTAAAACTTTTGTTAAAGTCAATATTTACGTAAAAATATAAACGCGTTAGGCAAATGTACATCAATAAAACTTAAATAAGTAGTCTGGCTTCATCCATCTCCGTATACAAAGAGGTACGAAGTAACATCATTCTATATACATTTACAAGAGAAAATACCACATAAGTTAGAAGCTAGGTACTTATTTACATTTTTTCAAAATAAACAATAAAATAAAATTATTCAAACTACAAACAGCTCTGTTTCGAAATGTGTTTGGTTTAATCATGGCAAGAAGTTTAAATACTTATTTATATAGTAATACCCAGCATAACTAAATATTTTTTTATTCTTCCATCTTTAGGAACCGCACTGATAAAATACTAAAACCGAGAAAGTATCAAATTGTTTGAAAAGAGTTTCTATTTTTTTCTATATAAAAACAGAACTTTCCTAATTCTTTCAAAATAAAAAGACAACAACTGTCAATAGCTCGTTTATTGATTGATGGTGAAGTTGACTTTGACTGATGGAGATTCTAACTCGACTGCAAAATATGTGTTGGAGAAAAAACAATTCCATAAAATTTTAAAATGACATTTATAAAAAGCTCTTAGGTAGTTCAGGTATTTAAGAATTCCGATTGATATATTAGCAAAAAAGTAAAATGTTGATAACTTTGTACGGTTCTAGGTAAATTGCTCGAATGCAATTCCTCGAAAACGAATTGCTCGTAAACAGTTGCTCGAAATTCAATTGCTCGAATGCTACTTTGCTCGAATTGCAAGTTTCTCGAACAGCAATATCTCGATTATCTGTTGCTCGAAAAAATAAAGTTGTGAAATAGCCTTAACTCGAATCAGTTAATATCGAATATAAAACAACACAAATTACAAATTATCACCATTACTAATAAAAAATAGGTATAGGTATGTATTACTTTTCGATGATAATTTATTTCGTGTCCCAATAAAAACCTATTTAACATTATTTGTAATAACAGCAAACCCTGATTATGAATATCCGTAATTACATTCCAATGATAATCACTTTCCTGTTACAAGAACATAATACTGTCATTGACCACTTACCACAAAAGATTTTGAAGATTTTAGTATTGACGCATTATTTAAGACCACATAAATTTGTTCAAAACATTTTCGAGAAATTGCGGTTCGAGGAACTTGTATTTCGAGAAAAGTTGAATTCGAGCAATTTGATTTTCGAGCAATTGATTTCAAGCAATTGATTTCGAGCAATTGCATTGGAGGAATTTGCCGGAGACCACTTTGCAGTGTGTTCAATTCACTAAAGTTGTGTTCCCTGCAGTTTTTATTAATGAAAATACATATTGTCATTGGCATTTCGAACCTTTCATTATTCTATCGACTGTGTGTAGTATAAAATCAACAAATTAATCGATGAAGTCCCTAACACATGACATAAAGCACTTTTGGTACTACAAAGCCAACTTACACACAGCTATGCAAAATCTGTTATTCCAAACAACATTTTATTTTCTTAGAGTAGTTTCGTTTCAATCCTGATGGCACCAGTTTCTTTTTTACAAAAATATCCGACTTTATTATAAAAAACGCAATTAATGCAACGAAAATATTATGAAATTTAAACATGAAAATCGAAAAGAAGCGATTCAAGATAAAGAAGATACCGAAAAAATATTGAAGAACGAAATTACAATTACAAATGCTTTTCAAATTATTTTCGGCTTACTGCAATATGGCCAGAAATTAGATGTTACATTAATTGGTTTGTTCATAAAGAGAATGGTTTTACAAGAGTGCGATAATGATACACAAATTTGGTTTACATTATGAATTACTATGTTTCATTTTGAGTTTACTATATCAATTCAATGTCTTTGTGTAGGATAGGATAAACTTCAAGTATAAAATTTTTAGAAGAGACTGGTAATATATAATTTAACAACTTTAAATATTTATTTCTAGCTCTAAGATAAAACTTACTAAAACTTTTGTTAAAGTCGATATTTACGTAAAAATATTAGCGCGTTAGCCAAATGTACATCGATAAAACTCAAATGAGTAGTCTGGCTTCATCCATCTCCATATACAAAGAGATACAAAGTAACGTCATTCTATAGACATTTACAAGAGAAAATACCACATAAGTTAGAAGCTAGGTACTTATTTTTTTTAAATAAACAATAAAATAAAATTATTCAAACTACAAACAGCTCTGTTTCGAAATGTGTTTGGTTTAATCATAGCAAGAAATTTAAATACTTATTTATATAGTAATGCCCAGCATAACTAAATATTTTTTTATTCTTCCATCTTTAGGAACCGCACTGATAAAATACTAAAACCGAGAAAGTATCAAATTGTTTGAAAAGAGTTTCAATTTTTTTCTATATAAAAACAAAGCTTTCCTAATTCTTTCAAAATAAAAAGACAACAACTGTCAATAGCTCGTTTATTGATTGATGGTGAAGTTGACTTTGACTGCTGGAGATTCTAACTCGACTGCAAAAACAATTCCATAAAAATTTTAAAATGACATTTATAAAAGGCTCTTAGGTAGTTCAGGTATTTAAGAATTCCCATTGATATATTAGCAAAAAGTAAAATGTTGATAACTTTGTACGGTTCTAGGTAAATTGCTCGAATGCAATTCCTGGAAAACGAATTGCTCGTAAACAGTTGCTCGAAAGTCAATTGCTCGAATGCTGCTTTGCTCGAATTGCAAGTTTCTCGAACAGCAATATCTCGATTATCTGTTGCTCGAAAAAAAAATAAAGTTGTGAAATAGCCTTAACTCGAAGCAGTTAATATCGAATATGAAAAAACACAAATTACAAATTATCACCATTATTAATAAAAAATTAGTATAGGTATGTATTACATTTCGATGATAATTTATTTCGTGTCCCAATAGAAACCTATTTAACATTATTTGTAATAACAGCAAACCCATTATTCTGATTATGAATACCCGTAATTACATTCCAATGATAATCACTTTCCTGTTACAAGAACATAATACTGTCATTGACCACTTACCACAAAAGATTTTGAAGATGTTAGTATTGACGCATTATTTAAGACCACATAAATTCGTGCAAAACATTTTCGAGAAATTGCGGTTCGAGGAACTTGTATTTCGAGAAAAGTTACATTCGAGCAATTTGATTTTCGAGCAATTGATTTCGAGCAATTGCATTCAAGGAATTTGCCGGAGACGACTTTGCAGTGTGTTCAATTCACTAAAGTTGTGTTGCCTGCAGTTTTTATTAATGAAAATACATATTGTCATTGGCATTTCGAACCTTTCATTATTCTATCGACTGTGTGTAGTATAAAATCAACAAATTAATCGATGAAGTCCCTAACACATGACATAAAGCACTTTTGTTACTACAAAGCCAACCTTACACACAGCTATGCAAAATCTGTTATACCAAACAACATTTTATTTTCTTATCCTGATGGCACCAGTTTATTTTTTACAAAAATATCCGACTTTATTATAAAAAACGCAATTAATGCAACGAAAATATTATGAAACTTAAACATGAAAATCGACAAGGTTTATCACAGAAAACTGATTTCATCAATTTCGTTTACAACCTATTATTTTCACAAAGTATTTTATACAGAGATAAAGTTGCCTAAAATTAAACAGCAAGTATATAAGCTTCCTCGTGAACAATCGTTAAACCAACAATTTGATGAAAGTATGAAGCCATGATATTCCGCGACTCTCACATTTAATTTACTGCAAAACAAAATTAACTGTTTGGTTATCTAGTAATTCATATTTTTTACATAAAATGAGCTAATTAAAGTTTGCTGCAACAACAAGCTTTATAATCAACAGCTGGCTGCAAAACAATCTGATGAGTGCTACAACTTCGGAACTTGGATTAAAAAACAACCATCAATTAAACTGCGTTTACGAAGTCTTTCTTTATAAAATCATACTATTGTGTGTCGTACTTTTTTACTCGAGACCCCAAATGTAGGAATTTAAATCTGGGATGCCATTTATTAGATACATGTTACGTTAACTACAATTTAAATTTCGCTCAAATACTTAAGTTGCCTATTAGCTGCACAGGAATATGAACTGAATAAAAATTTTATATTTTTTCTTATGGTTGGTAATAATTCGATACTCTTAACATATGAATAATTCATAGATACAAGATGCCTTCGATAAATGTATTCCAAACTTGTGACAAACTACAAATATTACTGTTCCAGGCAAGAAATCTTGCAATTAAGTAACTGCTGAATTTTGAGTTCAGGATAGTATCAGCTATCTTCGTTTTCTTCTGCACCGATTCTTCAATGTAGCCCTCGGCTACAGAAGTAGACTATTACCCCCCATGACGTTTGACGGTTGTGATATCACTTCCAGCATCTACCAAAATCGTAGCAGATGAGCGTCTATAACAATGACCGGCATCTAGCTCTGATTATTGCAAGCCAAAATAGGTAACGATGTATCTAGGAGTATGCTTTTTTTAAATTCCAACTACTTGTTTGATGCATTTTTTTATTTCGATAGTTAAAAAACGATTTTCAGTTAGGTTTGATGGTTTAAGAGCCGCATATTTCTTGAACAATTTGCAACATTCCCCTGTGATAGTAAAAGATCGCACTCTCTTCGTTTTGGTGTCAGGTATTTTGATGAGCACAGCAGAGCCTAGATCTTCTATATTGTCTACCATTAGTTGTACCAATTCATGTTTTCGACAAGCGCCACAAATTCCAACTACTATTAACAGGACGTGGAACAAGAATAATAAAATCTAATATGAAAATGGGCAATATTAAAAAGGAATCTAAAAACAAGAGATAGAAGTGGAAATAATTATCAACTTACCTTTTGTAAGAGATGTGTGTCATTTGGTGCTTCATGAAGGTATCTATTTATTTCTTCAGTTGTCAAAGTTTTGACTTTCAGACGAGGGAAGTATTGTAATCACGAAAAAATCACCTTTAGAGATTTTTTCAGATCTTCACGTTTCAAGGTCACTAGATGACGAAACAGAGGTTTTCGTCAGTCTGTCTGTATGTATGTCTGTCTGTCTGTCCGTCTACCTGTCTCTATTTTGCATATATGTTATCTACCTCGCATGAAACCGGTACAATTTCATACAAATATATACAGGGTGAGCACCTTAAACAATAAAATTTCGTTTATTTTTGTGTTCATTTTGAAATAAAAGGAAGTAATAACTTTCACATAGGTGGCTTTGAATTTGCCGAAAATAAGACTCAACCGATAAACGATAATGTCACAAAAGATAAAAATGTTTCAACCATTACAACGCGCTCTTCATGAGACGCGCGCGCCGGACTTACCTGGAAGAGACGCGGTAGGTCAGATCGAGCATTCTGCAGAGCCGCAGATGCGGCGGGTTCAAACCCCAGCGGGTTTTTTTTTTTAATTTTAAAATGTATTTAATTTATTAGGAACTTGAAGATATTTGCACTCCTAAACTAATTTGATTATTAAAATTATTTAGTGTCACAATGTCGACGAGGCAAGTTCTGCGTAAAGGCCTTGACAGATTTTTTGGGTTTCTATCCCTTTCAAATAAGCTCTTAACTTGTTATTTGGGTTTGTGTCCTTTTTAAATAAGCTCTTAACTTGACGTATTATGTGTACATTCTCGTGAATACTAATAGTGTTTTTCAGCATCGAATAGTGGGTCCATAATGTGTTCGGTGCAATTTCTGAAGATAACTCGCCAAAATATGCCATGAAGACATTTTCAGAACATGATGAATTAATTCCCTTTTGCTTGCGCCAGCTCATAAACTAACTACGCAAATTCATAACGTTCCTTTGATTTGGGCGGTAAAAATTCTAAGGTGTTTTCTACTGCGGCTTTTAAAATTTTTGGCGACGTGCAATCCAAGTTTGAATAATCTTCATCATTACTTTCTATCATATTCACTTCAATGAATTATTTAAATTGATACACGAGGCAATAAATTGACATTTAAAACGATTTAAATTTTGTGGGCCAATTGAATTTCCACGTCGGGAACCTTGATGCACTGTACTGTCAAGTAGCGGTCACAATACTACAGCATTTGTGTTATTTTTACTGTTACATTCGCTTTAAGATTTAATTTGCATTGCTTACGTTACTCATCTAATCTCTTTTTTGCAACTACATACATTGCTCTGTTTTGTTACTATACAGAATATTCTACAATTAAAAAAATCAAGGAACTTTATAGTGCAAAATCTAAATCTAATCCAATAAGCGTCGAAATAATTCAGTAAGTGGTTTATGTATCGTATTGATGGAAAATACTATGGTGTAAACAATACAAGGTGAAACGTTCCCGGAGATGCGCAGTCGTTCAGAAAGTAGAGGGGAGATGTCAACCAATCCCCAATGGGCCTAGTCAAGAAACCCATAATGGCCGCGATCATGGTGTAGCCATGGCCGCGATCGTATGTTGTTGTTGTTGCTAGCACTGTTAGTCGATGTCAAATTCGAGGTTAGCATGTTAGGTTTTTCGTCAGTCTGACAGCAACTGACGCGAAACCTAACCTGGAATTTGACATAGACAACGTCTTCAACAGTACACTTCAGTACTATCATTCGTTCCCTTTGTGGGCCTATTCCTTATTGGTTGAATTTGAGGCTTCGCTCACAATGCATCCATTCTGCGGAACTTTACACCTTGTATTCTATGCACCATGGAAAATACTATAGAAACAATTTGTAGAAAATAAATTCATAATGTTTCTAGTAAAACCATATTATAATTCTAATATGTCTGATATTTTATTTTATACCCCTAAGTTCAACCGTTTTTTCAGACTTTTATTTTCTAAACCGGTGCGCCGAGAGTTAAAATTGGTTTTTGTATTCAAAATCATCATCATCATCAATCAGCTTATACTAGTCCACTGCAGGACATTAGCCTTCCTTGTTTGTTTCCAAAGTCCTCTGTCGTTTGCAGCCTGTATCCAGTTCGTATGGATTCTCTTAATGTCATCAGTCCACCTAGTAGGAGGGCGACCTCTACTTCTATATGCATCTGATCTCGGTCTCCACTCTATCATACGCTTCGTCCATCTACCATCTCTCATTCTGGCCACATGTCCGGCCCAGTTCCACTTAAGCGTGGTAATTCGGTGTATTGCATCCATTACTCCTGTTCGACGTCTTATTTCTACGTCGCTTAAACGAATCCCCAACATACTTCTCTCCATTGCTCTTTGGGTTGTTAGAATTTTATTTATTGATTTTTTGTGAGTGTGAGCATTTCGGCTCCGTACATCAGAACCGGCAGAACACACTGATCGAAAACTTTTCTTTTAAGACAATTGGGAAATTGAGATTTGAAAACATATCCTAATTTACCGAAAGCGGCCCAGGTTAAACGTATTCTTCTTAAGAGTTCATGAGTCTGGTTGTCTTTGGATATACGGATTTCATGACCGAGATACTTATAAGCTGTGGTTTCCTCTATATGTTTTCCATCCCCAAATATCGGTTCACTAAGAACTAGGTTTGTCATGATTTTAATTTTTGAAATATTTCTGTTTAACCCCCTATTTGTTTAGATGCAATATTTATGCTATCTAGCATTATTCGTGCCTCATCTATTCTATTTGTAATCAAGACAATATCGTCAGCAAACCTCAGATGGTTTAGTCTCTCTCCATCAATGTTTATTCCCATGGATTCCCAGTCTAGATTTTTAAACATGTATTCCAGCAGTGTGTTAAACAATTTAGGAGAGATAGTGTCTCCCTGTCTGACGACACGTTTGACTCTGAACTTGTTGGTGTTTTTATGTAATCTTACACAAGCTGTAGCAGTATTGTATATGTTCTTGAGTAGATTTATGTACCGGTGGTCTATTCTACACTCTGTGAGTGCCTCTAACATTTTAGTTTGGTCTATACTCTATACCAGGGGTGGCCAACCTGCGGCTCGCGAGCCACATGCGGCTCTTTGAAGGATTATTTGTGGCTCTCGATAAATGTACCCGAGTTCCCTTTTCATTTTTGTGTTATTATATTTTAAAAAATTATTATCGTTCCGTAAAAAAGGCTGCTTGTCGAATTATTTCAATATTCTGAACAACGTACGTATGTGAATCATTTTATTCCACTTTAAAATTCGTGAAATCCAAACACCGATCAGTATTAACCTATCAGCATCTCAAAGAATTACTGAGAAGTGCTGTCACCAATTATTCACCAAATTTTAAAGAATTATTATCAAGAGAAGTAAAATAAATGTGTTTAATTTTTAATATTTAAATTCAATACACATATTTTGTACTTTTATTTATGTTTTCAATAAATATAATTTCTGTAAAAAAAATTTTAATACCTTTTTTGTATACCCTTTAAATACGTATTTAGTTGCGGCTCGCGAAAAATTTCAAATTTTGAAAAATGGCTCGGACTATCAAGGAGATTGGCCACCCCTGCCTATACTATCAAATGCTATTTCATAGTCCACAAAAATTAAAGTTAACGGTTTGTTGTATTCTATTGACTTTTCAATGAGACTTTTCATTACTAGGAGGTGGTCGTTTGTTCCATAACCTTGTCTAAACCCGGCTTGTTCATACGGTTGATAAACGTCTAATTTAGTATCAAGTCTGTTAGTCACAATTCTGGTAAGCAGTTTGTACATGTGGGACAATAAACTAATAGGTCTGTAATTCTCTAGTAATGTATTGTCACTCTTTTTGTGTATTAATGTAATAATTGCGTTCTGCCACTGCATTGGAGTTGTTCCTGTTGGAGCTTCCAGGCATGCACCCTAGTAAGGGAGGGGTGAGCGCGGCAGGGCGGCTCCAGGTAGTTTTAAGTAAGAAGTAGTCGTTAAGTAACTGTACATAGTAAAAGACGGTCTCGCACCAGTTCGCAGCACATCAGCTGAGAAACATAGCCCAAATCAACGGCACATCGGCTGTAAAGGGTTAATAAAGTTTCTGTAATATACTGGTGCTTTTTTTATTTACGTTATCGAATAACAAACATTAACATTTGGTCCTTCGAGCCGGATCACCGGTAAATTAATTTAAAAAGTGTGTTCGTTCGTCGAAATTCCTGGAAATCGAGCTCCATCAGCCGCACAACAGCAGCACCAACGAGGGACGTTTTCCTATTGCACATCAGCAGCTTCAAGACGACGACTCCGATCAAACTATCTGCATATCAGCAGCATCAAGGCCAATTACATCAACTACACATCAGTAGAAAAACGGAGGGCATTAGGTCAAACAGGTCAGTGATCCTTTCCATAACTCTATTTCACCCGTCCTATCATCGGAGAGTGTATATCTTTGTCGCCGTGCAGTCTATTCTAATATTTAATTGATATGGCGGCGGAATTAGGAACCTTGATTCACAAACGGGGTCATGTTAAGGCTAGATTGACAAAAATAGCAAATTTTGTAGGTAATTTTGAACAAGGGGATAATGTTAATCAGTTGAAGGTACGACTTCCCATGTTAAAGGAGATTAACGATCAGTTTAATAGCTTGCAAATGGAAATCTTAGTGATTAATCCAGATTTGTCAGAAAATGATGATCAGGATAACTTTGACACGCTGTATTTTAATACAGTATGCGCAATTCAATCAATTTTGGAAGACCATACCGGTTCTGCGTCACAGAGAGTTCCTGCAGAAAATTCGCGTGAATCGCAATTTAATATCAAATTACCAATTTTAAATTTGCCCGAATTCTCCGGAAGGTATTCAAATTGGAGAGCTTTTTATGACACCTTTAAATCGCTAATCCACGATAACCACAAATTAAATGATTGTGAACGTTTTCACTATTTAAAATCCTGCCTTAAGCAAGAACCTCTGCATGCAGTTGATGCATTGCCTGTATCACAAGCTAATTATACCTCTGCTTGGGAAATTCTAAAACGAAGGTATGAAAATAAAAGGTTAATCATACAAGAGCATGTTCAGTCTATATTAAAATTGTCAGTTATTTCTAGACCATCTCATACTTTGCTGCGCCAATTGGTAGACAAGGTAAACTCAAACATGGCAGCATTAAAGGTTCTAAATTTACCTGTTGATTCTTGGGATGCACTTATTGTTCCAATTTTGAGCGAAAAATTAGATTATACCACTAACAAAGAGTGGCAATCGTGTCTAAATAGCGAGATTCCAACTTTAAAGGAATTTATAACATTTTTAGACAAACGATGCGAAGTACTCGAATCGTTAAGCTCTTTAACAAGGCCACATCAGGCGAATCCATCAAAAAAAGTAAGCTTAAGGGAAAAACCACCTCGTCATGCTTCATACTTGAATATCAACAAACCGTCGTGCTTTCAATGTAAACGCAATTCGCACAACATATATCAGTGTTTAGAATTTTTAAAATTAAGTGTTCCCGATCGCCTTAAGCAAGTCGAGAAATTCGATTTATGCTCAAACTGTCTCAGAAATAATCATAAAACAAATGATTGCCGATCGACCTTAAAGTGCCGCGAATGCAAACAAAGGCATAATAGTTTGTTACATGTAGTTCAAAATGTTACAACGTTAGCAGAGGTTAGCAGTGCCTCTCAATTGAATGAATCTGAAATAGTGCCATCAACATCAATGATATGTTCAAACAAGGACATTAATACGACTGTATTGCTATCAACCGCATTAGTCAATGTCAGTGATAGCAAGGGAAACTTGCACGAAGCTAGGGCACTTTTAGATGTAGGTTCTCAAAGTAATCTCATAACTGAGAACTTAGCAAAAAAATTATCTCTGAATCAAATGAACACAAATATTACAATTGCGGGTATTAATCAAGGTCTCAGTTACGTCAAAAAAATGGTAGAAGTCTCTGTCAAGTCCCGTCATAATAATTTCACTGCAGAAGTGCAATGTCTTATAGTACCGCAAATTGCACAAGATATTCCGTCGCGATCATTCAGCAGGGCCATGGTTCAAATCCCCGTAAATCTCAATATTGCTGATCCATATTTTAACCAAGCAGGCCCCATAGATTTATTGCTAGGTGCCGAGCTATTTTGGGAAGTTCTTTGTGTGGGCCAAATACGAACGAACAACCATCAACCTTTCTTACAGAAATCGCATTTTGGATGGCTAATCGGGGGCTCAATAGAATTTGCTTTAAGTACCACAAGAACTTCGTGCAACCTGAGTACCGCAAGCAGAATAGAAAATAGCTTAACTAAATTCTGGGAACTTGAACAATACTCATGTCAAAGACACTTGTCTGCTGAAGAAATAAATGTGGAAAACCACTTTAGGAGCACTTTTCATCGGGATGTAAATGGTCGGTTTGTAGTAAGACTTCCGTTTAAAAACGATAAGCTGGCCTTGGGCGCGTCTTACCAAAATGCGTTAAAGCGATTTTATAATTTAGAGCATAAGTTAAACTGTAAGCCAGAAATAAAGCAGCAATATATGGATTTTATGACGGAATACAAGCATTTAAATCACATGGAATTGGTTCCGGAACATCAATTAAACGTGCCGAGTTGCTATCTTCCTCATCACGCGGTGTTTAAGGAATCTAGTTCAACCACCAGGCTAAGAGTGGTCTTTGACATGTCGGCGAGGACTAGCAACGGGTCGAGTTTAAACGACAATTTAATGTGTGGACCAGTGATTCAACAAGATTTATTTTCAATTTTGACGCGATTCAGGACCTTTCAATATGCGTTAACGGGCGACATAGCAAAAATGTATCGCCAAATACAAATTCATCCGCAGCAGGCTGATTATCAAAGAATATTATGGCGAAATAATTCTAATGAACCCCTTCAAACATACAGGTTGCTTACACTTACATATGGTACGAAACCAGCCAGTTACATCGCAACTCGATGTTTGCAAGAACTAGCTTTACAAAATCAAGTTAATTATCGTCTAAGCAGTAAAGTTATAGGTCGCGATTTTTATATGGACGATCTCATTACGGGCGGGAATGAATTAAATGCGCTAATAACGCTAAAGGATGAAATAATTGACATTTTGGCACAAGGGGGGTTCGAATTGCGTAAGTTTGCTTCGAATGAAAAACAAATCCTTTCGGGAAGTAGTGGTATAAGGCCAGATAGTGTAATTAATTTAGATAAGAATGGAGAAACTAAGACGCTAGGATTAATTTGGAATTGTGATGGTGATTTTCTAAAATACGAAATTAAAACACACACACTATGTAGTAAAATTACTAAACGTTCGATTTTATCCGCGATAGCTCAGATTTTTGATCCTTTAGGTCTTATAGCACCAGTATCGATGAAAGAAAAGATTATAATGCAAAAATTATGGTTATTGAAAATAGCTTGGGATGAGAGCGTACCCATGGATATTCATTCGACGTGGACTGAATTTTTAAGTCAACTGTCTTATTTAAACGATTTACAAATCAATGGTAAAGTAGTGTCGTGTTTTCCTTTCAAATCAATAGAAATCCACGGCTTTTGCGATGCCTCAAAATTAGGTTTCGGAGCTGCGATATATATTAAGACAATAGGCACTAATAATGAACATAGTTCTCAATTATTGTGTGCCAAAAGTAGGGTTGCGCCGCTGAAAACAGTCACAATACCGCGGCTAGAGCTATGCGCTGCTTTATTGTTAGCTAAATTAATGGATAGCGTTAAGAAAACGCTTAATTTAGACATTAAAAGGGAATATTGTTGGACTGATTCGACTATTGTATTAGCGTGGTTAGCGACAGAACCTAATACGTTAAATACTTTCGTCGCAAATAGGGTGTCTGAAATTCAGTCGTTATCACAAATAGAAAATTGGAGCCATATAAGGTCGCGGGATAACCCTGCAGATGTTGTTAGTAGGGGTCTGCTACCTAGAGAATTAATCACCGATCGAACGTGGTTCTTTGGTCCGACGTGGTTGAATCAAGAATACCAACAACCAACTTTAGAGATAGGGAATGTTGAGATTATAGAGAAACGCAAGAAGGTTATAGCCTTTACAACAATAAATGTAGAGACGCAGTTCATTGACAAATTTTCATCTTTTTCCAAGTTACAGCGCGTGATAGCCTACTGTTTTAGATTTATTCAAAATTGCAGAAACAAGTCAGATGCAAAATCAGGGCCGCTGGCATCTAATGAACTGCAAAAGGCTACGTTTGCTTTAGTTCGCATTGTACAACAGCAGGCATTTGCAGCTGAGAGATGGCAATTAAATAAAAACGAGGTAGTGGACAAATGTAGCCCATTAGCTTCTTTAAATCCCTTTGTAGGCGACGATGACTTAATAAGGGTAGGTGGTCGACTAAGAAATGCAGCTATATCGAATGATGTAAAGCATCCCATAGTTCTGCCTAAAAATCATCACTTGACCAGATTGCTTATTATCAGTGAACATGAGCGTCAATTGCATGCAGGGGCGCAAGCTACATTAGCGGCATTAAGGCAGACATATTGGATTATAGCGGCAAAAGGTGTCATAAGGCAAATCATTCATAAATGTATGAGATGTTTTCATGCAAAGCCCCGTACTATTGTGCAGAAAATGGGTGATCTTCCCAAAGATCGGTTGCAATTAACACGTCCTTTTTTAATATCAGGAGTGGATTACGCAGGACCCATTTTGGCCAAACAGGGTCGCGGACGCGGTAAAAGAACCATAAAAGTTTACATTGCGTTATTTGTATGTTTTGCCACTAAGGCAGTGCATTTGGAGGTAGTGAGCGATTTAACATCAGCATCGTTTTTAAGTGCGCTTAAACGATTTATCGCAAGACGTGGTCATATATCACGCATATATTCAGATAATGCGTCTACCTTCATAGGAGCCAAACGCGAATTGGCTGATTTGGCCCAATTTCTTAAAAATTCTAACTTTCAAAATGAATTGATAAGCACATTAGCTGCTAAAAATATCGAGTGGAAATTCATAGCACCTCGTGCGCCGAACATGGGGGGTTTGTGGGAATCAAATGTTAAGGCGATGAAATATCACTTGAAAAGGGTTATAGGTAACGCGCTATTAACGTACGAAGAATTATACACTCTCCTTACCCAAATCGAAGCCTGTCTAAATTCCCGACCCCTCACCCCGCTGACCTCTGATCCTAATGACTTGGCCGCACTGACTCCTGGTCATTTCTTGATCGGGGAACCGTTGATGACAATGGTGGAACCCGATACAACCCATTTAAAATTAAATTGCCTTTCACGGTGGCAAAGAGTGGAGCAACTTCGGCAACATTTTTGGAAAAGGTGGCATAGAGAATATCTGCTTCAACTGCAACAGCGTTCCAAGTGGCGACAAAGGGCGCTCGAAGATATTCGTATAGGAAGAATGGTCATCGTGGCAGAGGACAACGTACCACCTCAACAGTGGCTCTTGGGGAGAATAATTGAGCTTCATCCAGGGGCTGACCAATTAGTGAGAGTGGTAACGGTAAAAACAGTGCGCGGAGTGTTGCGAAGGCATTTAAACAAATTGTGCTTTTTGCCTCTAAATGAGTGAACATAAACGATTTATGTATTAGTAATAGGGGTATATATTGTTTAATTGTAAGAATCATTGTATATTGTGCTTTAGGTGTAGGAATTGGTTTATACAGTCTTTATTACGTTATTGTACATAATATTATTAATTGTTCTTGTTTCGAAGCCTAAAGGACTTCAAAGGGGGCGGTATGTTGGAGCTTCCAGGCATGCACCCTAGTAAGGGAGGGGTGAGCGCGGCAGGGCGGCTCCAGGTAGTTTTAAGTAAGAAGTAGTCGTTAAGTAACTGTACATAGTAAAAGACGGTCTCGCACCAGTTCGCAGCACATCAGCTGAGAAACATAGCCCAAATCAACGGCACATCGGCTGTAAAGGGTTAATAAAGTTTCTGTAATATACTGGTGCTTTTTTTATTTACGTTATCGAATAACAAACATTAAGAGTTCCTTTCAATAGACTTTCATTGAAAAGTGTTTTAATTACATTTAATAGTACGTTCCCTCCTAGTTTAATGGCTTCTTTCATTCTCGTCTTCTCCAGGTGTTTTATTATTTTTCATTTCTGAAAGCGCTTTTTTAATTTCCTGTACAGTTATTTTCGGAATATCTTCAGATCCTTGGTTTACTATTTTGGGCAAATATTTTTTCTCCGTAGTTATTTTTCGCTGTTTATACAGTTCGCTGTAAAAATTTTCCACTGTTGTCAGTATTTCATCTCTGTCTGTTGTAACTCTGCTTTCCTGATTTGTAAGTTTCCATATGTTCTTCTTTCCCAGAGCCAGATTTTGTCTGAATACATTCATTGATTTGTTATTTTCTATTATTCTGATGATTTCCTCGTTATTATGTTTTCTTACATCCTTTTTTATTGCTTTAGTTATTTCTTTATTTAGTCGTCTTAACTCTGTTATATTTGTATTGTATTTGTTCTGTAACTTTCTTCTTTCGTTTAACAGTTTTCGTGTATGGTTGCTTATTTTCTCCTTTTCGTTTGTTATCTTGTGACAGCAGTGAGTTTTGATATCTTCGATTGCATTTATTATTTTTGAATTAAATCGGTCAATGTCCGTTATTTCTTCGTGGTTTATATCTAATTTATCACTAATACTTTGCTGGAATCTATTTATATCTTCTGGAGTTTTCCATCTTTTGCTTGGCCTTTTACGAATAATTTTGTTTCCAGTGGAGAATTTATTTAAGGTACTCACGTCGTGAACTATTTCTATCCTATTTGTTGTTATAAAATCTATTTCGTTCTTTATTTCCCCATTTGGGCTAATCCATGTCCACTTTCTTTGTGCTTTTTTATGAAAGAAAGAGTTTATTGCGAACAAGTTTTGTTCTTGTAGAAAGTTTAGTAGTCTGCTTCCTCTTTCGTTTCGTTTTCCGTACCCATAATTTCCAATATGTGTTTCTTTTTTGTCTTCCTTTTTTCCCAGCTTTGCGTTAAAGTCGCCTATGACTGAATTGTAGTGAGTTTGTTTTCTTTTAATAGCTTCACTAATATCATCGCAGAAAGTCTCTATCTCCTCATCACTATGTTCTATAGTTAGGGCATAGACCTGGATGACTTTAAGATTGTATCTCGAATTTAACTTAATGGTAAGGTAGATTACTCTCGGGCATATGCTTTCTATTTGGATTATGTGAGGTACGATGTTTTTGTTGATAATAAATCCTACTCCTCCATATGAAGAGTTATGTTCTCCTTTGTAGTGAAATAGGTGTCCTGATGTGAGAGTAATTTGGTCTTCTTTTCTTCTCACTTCACTCAATCCAACGATATCCCACTTTATGTTGCTTAGTTCTTCTTGAAGCTCCAATAATTTTTCGTTTGATAGTAGTGTTCTGGTGTTATAAGATCCAATTTGGATTCAAAATAGCTTATCTGAAAAACAGTAGCATTTAGGGATATCAAGTAACCCATCAAGGGGAAGTCCATTTTTGTAAATTTTGAAGACCTTGCATTAATACCTAAAGCCACTATTTCACACTCGAAACTTAATTCATGAAAAACATTAGTGTTTGGTAACGTTTTCCTTCATTATAGTTTTTGTTATTTACAACAGGCAGCTGATCATCGGTATTCTTTTCAAAACCATGAAACCCTCCAAAACGGTTAATGTTAGATCCACACAATTTTCTATCAAAATTATTGGATTAGATTTAAGTGCAAAAATGTTAAGATGGCACGGAATAGCAAGTCATTCTGCCCTGCGAGAACTTGGCTTACGTGTCTGGTCCCTTGTGCAGGAAAATCCGGGAGCGCCGCTAGACGATACGAAACTCCGGTATGCACTCCTTATTAAGTAACTAAAATCGAGGGATTCCGTAAATTAAATTCCGCAGAGCGGATTGGGAAAATATCTCCGTAAATTAGAACCTTCGTGGTCAAAACAAGTAAAGACACGCTGCAACAACTACACAACTTGCTTGGATACGGCAAATAAAGAAATACCCTCAGAAAACTATGCGAGCTCTCAGAGATTGAAAGCCGATTGTGGCGGGGAATAATGAGATGTTTGCGACCTTTGGTTGAAAATGAGTTTCGCGTTTAATTTACTGTTAAACCCTTGATAGTCTTATGGCTCACATATATATCAATCTTGAAATTACTTTTACGACCTTATTAATGGGATAAGGAGTGTTTTGATTGACATCTCAAAATGAACTGCTCATCTTGTGTGTTTATGGCTCTTATCTCATCATTGAAGTGACTTTTACAACCTTTTTAATGCCCTAGCAAGCGTTTTGATTGATTTATAAGGCGGCATCTGGTCGTTTGGGGACGTAATGCACTACAACTGTAACCAAGGACTGCACTTATCGAGGCAGCTGGGCTGCACACTTGTGCGCCTGTCTGTTTGAGTAATTAATGAGACACCTACTGGTTGAACAAGTGGATAATGGAATTTTGGGGAACATATGCTGCAAAAATTCTGGTTAGCGTGTAAAATTCATCTTACAATAACATTATTTTAATCTAGAAATGTATTCAAAGTGTTTCGAAATTTTTCTTTTACAGGTCGTAGTAGTAAAATTCTCTATTATTGTCTTCTACTTTCTCGATTATAGTCGTATGCCACGTTATTTGACAAGTTTCCGTCTTTATGACAAACGGCTATTTGTTTATCAATTTGTTGCGGACAAATTGCACATAAAAGTGAACTACCAAACCATATTTACAAGTTTATAAGCATTTATAACTAAAAAGTGTAAACATTGAAAGTATTTGATAGTCGTATACGTAGAAAACTACAACGGAAATTGAATAAAGCATTCTAGGCTTCTTTCAACAGTTCAAAAATATTAACAGCATCCTGCAGGAAGCATAGATCAAAATTATTGCTGAACTTCGAAATTTGCTTTACACAGCACTGCAACAATAAATTCCAAAATTAGTTCAAAGAGCACCAAGAGTTTGATACATAGTTCCCCCAATAATTCCGTTCAGTTATAGGTTGAACTAAATGGGTGTTAATAAGATGGTTAATGGCTCAATACCGCCACCGAGAATGCTAAATGGTTTCAAAACCAATAACGGCGTCTGCTCCCAGTCTGGCTCCATAGAATTCAGTAGGAAAAATCCACCTCGCGCTTAATCCCGACGTGCTGGATCCAACATCCACCCTGGCAGTAGGTTTAAATGCACGGGAAGCATTTAATCATAAACGCGGATAAACATTAATATTCTTGTTGTGTTAGTTATCTTCTACATTTGATCTTAATGGTAGTTGGAAATAGTTTCCCGGGCGGCCAAGTTCGGTATTGTAAAGTGGAAACGCAGCGCAGAACCCGATGGTTCAACCGCCCCGCTGAATTATTTATGTCGTCGTACAACAAATTACTCTAATTACAGGTCAGCTTGCTGCTGTTATTACAGTCAAGTAGGAATTCAAGCCCTTTGATCTCAGTAATTACTTTTATAAGAGATATTGCCATGCTCGAATAGCGTCCTTTGTGTCAGGATGATTCAATTTTAATTAAAAGCCTCTGCCCTTGAATTACAAATACTTAAGCCCTAATAGTTCTCTGCACACCTAAAGTACGTGTTAACGAAACTCCGTCTGCTTTTTGGAGCGCGCTGCACAGCCTGCATATAGCTGTAGCTGTAATTGTATTCTAAGCGACTAATTTAATTTACTGCTGGTTAGGTTCCCCCATTTACACCATAGAAATTTATTTTAATAGATTGTTTGAATTAGGCAAATTTCGTCAGGGTTGCCGAACGAAATGCAAACTTAATTTGTATTTAGCATCAAAACGTTGCTTATATTATACCATAAGTTCCAATAATTTATCAGGTTTCGTAGTAATTTTATTAAAGTAAAACGGTAATTTGATCTCTTTGCCGAAATAGATATTGTATACCTACGGTTACTGAGGATTTCATATAAATAATTAAAAATGTAGAAACACTGAAGATGATGAATTACTCAGCGTTTCTGCAATAAGGCAGTTCTATTGGAAAAAATTATTTTAGTAACCTTCGAAAATACTACATAGTTAACAGATTCTTTCTCTCGCCTCGGAACTGTTTTTTTTAACTTCAGTCACAAATAATAATTGCTGGGTACCAAATCAAGACTATATGGTGGATATTTTAACTCTGCGAGACCACACGTGTCTAAATTTGTCGAAAACTTCGAACCCTGTGTCTGCAATTGTGGGGAAACAAAAAAATATTTTCTCGTTATTGCGCCTTTGCTCCTTATACATCTCCTGTAATAGATGATAGTTATTGAAAAGAAATGAATGCTCACGCGTTTGTGAAATCGCATTCTAACCAAGTGAAAATTAGGAGTTTAGATTAAAATTGAAATAGCTGAGTGGAAACCACTAAAAATGTCCACAGGAGGATGAGCCGTGGAAGTATGAAGAATTATCAAATGCGACAGAAGGTAAATTATAACATTGACAACAGAAACGGCGTCAGTAATAATGCAAAAATAAATATTTGTGATGTTGCCAAGTTCAACTTCAAGAGTGGAAGCTATATTGTAAATGAGTCAGAAATGAACGATAGGAAGAAGAGAGGCGTTCAAAGGAAGTAGGATAACCCAAGAAATTTCAACTAAAAAGAGCTACGCTCTCAATGGCAGGAAAATACATAAAAGAGATAGAAATGGAAGACATGAAACGGCTATTCTTAAAAATGACAAAGGGCATCAAAACAATAACTAAGAATAATGAACACGTGCGATACTTACAGATCGTTACATTCGCCACATAACAATATCAAACGGTAAGTAATTCCTTAATAATGAATTCATCTTTTTAGTCTTTATTTTCTTTCAGTGCTTACCTAATACCTAAAATCATCCACCTTTCTCTCGAAACTTATCAATGTCCCTGATGTTAACCAACTTGCTCTACTCTGCCAACGACCACAACTGAACCAGTCAACAAACACAGCAAAAGCCTCCAATGACACCCAATATGCTAAAACTGCCTAGAATCACGAACAGAATCTCCTTCACAGCATAGACCCAAAACAGACTCCAGTCCTAGTCACTCAACTACAACACCGCATCCAAAAACACTCCTCCAAATTACTCTACTGACCAGCACCAAGATCCAATTGTCTCTCCCTCAGAACTCTCCTTTCATACTAACAGCTCGATGCAATCCAAATCAATTGCTATACACTGTCAAATTTAATTCTTCCATAAGCTTAATTTAGTATTTTTCTCTATTTATTCTCCTTTGTAGATTAGTCCTGCTCTTAGTTTAGTTTTTCACCATACTTGCTATCTTCTTCCATTTTATATCTCATCTTAAATTAAATTCCATTTCTATTTCAGTGTTAATATCAACCCTTCTTAATTTCAAAACATTTTCCTTTTATAATAGGGTTTATTTCGTACTTTTAAATTACACCAAATTAATTACAGCTATACATTTTTCAATATATCTTTATTTTTTTATTTCTACCTACTATTTGCAATAATGTATTTCGATTAAGTATTTGTCATTAGTCATTACCTTCAAATTTCATATTTAAATATTGCATTATATTCCTGTTTCTCAATTAGCCATATTTTATTCAATTATAAATCCTATATTCTCTTCTAATTACATACCCATTATTCATAACGGGTCCCGAGTGGTGTAGCTTGAACAAGCGTCCACGTTCGATCAGCAGAGTTAAGCAACGCTGTCTCTGGTCAGAACTTGAATGGGAGTTGTACGGCTGCATCTCTCGGCGCCTCGTGGTACGGCTATCACGGAAAAAAGTTGGTCCCGGCGGTCATACAACATCATGACAGTCGTTAGTGGGGTTGGAAGTCCTCATAACTGCACAGCGACGCCTATAATTGGCTTAACGGCTGTTGGCTGAGTGCGAAATAAATAAATAAATAAATAAATAAATAAATCTTCCCAATTCATATGAAAATTGATCCATATAATATTCAACTATTATAATCCCTTAATCCCATTCTAAAATTGATTGTTATAACCCTGTATTCATATCATTACAATATGTTAAGAAATGATTAGGCTTGTGACTGAAAAATTGAACCTTACAAAGAAAGGTGAGCTACTTCAGAACGAAAAAGTCAAGAAAAATGGTAAGGAAGGCAAAAGAAGAAAAGCGGGAGACGCATTTAATGAAAAAAGCTAACGAAAATTGCTAATAGAAGGGAAATTATACGCAAGGACAATGGAGTGAAGACAAGACAAGCTCGAACATAGTTATGGAATTTAAAACCTGAGTCACAGAAACAACAGAAAAAATCAGGACCTCCAGGTAAGACAGGCTTAGGAACCTGGACTCTTAAAATCTTCAAATGACTTGGGTACACGTTTAAGAAGCAGTATATGCAATCCATGACCATGATCATCGGAGTGAGGTAGTTCCACTGGCAATCGCCAGTTCCCTGACAAGGGATATCGATTAAAGCGAAGAAGTGGGAGAGAAACAAAAATTTAAGGAATGAGTGAAAAGCAAACAACAACAGGAAAAAGATAAAATATAAAATGATACTATTAAGCCTCACACTGAGTTGCCCAGTGCCCCCTAAGGCCTCCTAGAAGTTGGTGCTACAGATAATGATAGTAGAGCATATCTACATATCTTCGATTAAAAGAATTTTATTAGTGTTCCAGAACATTGTGATCATCAGTTTTTGTTAAAACTATCACGTGCCGACCTTTTGGTGACGGAAAATCCTTGGGGGCCCATTTAGCTGATTCTATCGACGTCTCACTGTTACAAATTAAAACTCGTTTACTGCCTACAACAGACTTACGAGGTTTGCACTCGTCTAACTAGTGCGGTGGACGTAATCTGAAACTGAAAGGAAAAGTGTTTGCTTGTGAGAGTCAAATCTGTAGAGATTAAGAGAAGGGGCTTCGATATTATTTTATACTCATATAACTTTATCTACAGTTATAAGTTTTGGAAGAAAACTTGTCTTTAGATGCAGCCGTTAAATTTCTCTTCTGATCTGGCGTAAGAAATCTTGGAATTCAACGTGCTGCCACTTTATTCCTTTGCAAATACTTGATTGTTTCTGACCTCATTTGCAATAATTTTTTATTAGTATTCTTCGACCCACAAATGCGAACTCTTTAAGCTTCGTATATGGAGCTTTACCCATTTGTCGTATTATTTTAATTGTCCGTGTCGTCGTTCTGATTTTGTTCTCCTTGTCGCGGAATACGAAGTTTCTCCTCTGATAGCTGGAAATGTCTACCCTTTTTGGTCCCGATTCTGTCAGAGCTAAAATATTCCCCCTTATCACCCCAATTTTCATCTCTCGGTTAAGTAACACGTACCATTTTAGCCTGCTTTCTTAATATTGCCGAATTGGTTTACATCTTGGGATTTTTCTAGCTTTTTTGATTCTACTCTGACGCCATAACGAGATGTTCTGATTTCGCAATGATGCTCATTTAAACCTGTAATGAGCTTCTCTGATTCCGTAACCAGATGTTATGATATCATATCGAACTGTCATAATTCAGTTAGCTGCACCTCTAAGCTGCCGATTGTTTGTACACGTAGCTATGTATTTTGTAGAGTGCTTCCACGACTCGGGCTAAATCCTTCAAATTTCCCGTAAAGTTTAACTGTATCTACTTTGTTTGAGTCTTTATTGTTGTGCCGAATGCCAGCGCATTCGATTGAAGCCTTTCAAGGTATCTTGATCTTCACCTTTGCTTATATGTTGGATAATTTAATCCCGTACATTGCTTTTTGCGTTCTGCCTATGCCTGCGATGAGCGTCCTTAAGCGCTAGTAATGTTATTTACTTTTAAACCTTAACTATCTGTGCAGTTTGTCCATTTGAGGTAATTGCTATTATATTTATTTATAATTTAGACCGCATGTACTAAAAGTTTCTATGAATGTACCATATTATTGATTACTAGAAATTTGACTATAATTATGTGTGATTTCGTTGTTACAAACCGAGTTAGGACCTGATATTGATATTTATTACATATCAGATTATTGTGACCATGGTTAAACCTTGAGTTTATGCGTTCTAGTTTCTATCTGAGCACAATTGTTGTATAAAGACCAATTTTCGACCCTTTTCTGCTGATTAATGAATTTAGGCTATTGTAAAGAACCATAAACTATCTTCGCTGTTGACTGCAGGCCCTCAACAGCGTAATCATAATATTTCTTTAAATTTGGTATCAGACCTTCCTAACTTTGTAAAAGCAAAACAAATACAGCAAGGCATCGTTGACTTTCCTAAAACGGAGACGTCAGTTACTAACAATTATTGGTTCTGAATAGTTCAGAATTTGGAAACTGTGTAGTAGTCATGATATAGCAAAACAAAATGTTTAAGTTGAAAAATCGTAATAGTCATGATGCAGCGAAACAAAATGTAGTAACTATCATTTTAAATAATCAACTGTCCAAAATAATTTGTTTATGTTAATGCTTTCTGTCACTGTTTGTTAAAATTTGTATTTGTTCAATTTTACCTAGTAATGAATCGATTTCTAATGAAGAATATGCTGACATTGTGTTTGTGTATGGACTTTACAATGGAAATTTTCGTAATGCAGAGAGAAAATATCGAAATAGATTTCCTCGTAGAAGTCAACCGTCGCATTCCATATTCAGTACATCATTTAGAAGACTTCGCATGACTGGTACTGCCTCTCCTCCTAGACCCATTCGCCCGCATGATGTAAACATTCAAAATCGAGAAAACGGAATAAATGCTGTAACTGGAGAACCGGAAACTAGTACCAGACGCATAGCACGAAATTTGGGGCATCACAAAGTTTTGTATGGCGAACAATAATTCAAGAAGTGCTGCACCCTTATCATCTACAACGTGTACAAGCATTGCATCGCGGAGATGCTGAACTGCGATTAAACTTTTGTCACTGTATTTTACAACAACACCTCCAAGACAACAACTTTATTTCAAAAATTCTATGGTCAGATGAATTAAATTTTTTAAGAGACGGTATTAATAATTTCCATAATGACCATGTTTGGTCTTTGGACAATCCACATGCAACCAGAGCATGTAATTTCCAGCAGAGATTTAGTGTAAATGTTTGGGGTAGCTTATTTAATAACACATTACTTATAAATGTATCTAATGGAAATTTAAATGCAGAGAAGTACCATAACTTTTTGAACACCACATTGTTTAATCTTATGGATAATGTTCACTCCACCTGCTAGAAGATATGTGGTATCAGCATGATGGGGCTCCGCCTCACCGAGAAAAACAAGTGACCCAATGGCTACATACTCATTTCTCAAATTAATGGATTGGTAACGGCGGTCCTATACCATGGCCACCTTAGAGCACCCGACGTGACTCCTTGCGATTTTTATTTATGGGGCACTTCAAGCAACTTGTTTATGCCGTGGAAATAAATGATCGCAATCAGTTATTACAGAGTATTAAAGATGCTGCAATTCAAAATAGAAATAACATGAATTTATTACGCGCGCAAGACAGTTTAGTTCGTCGTTGCCAATTATGTATTCAGGAGAATGGACTAATTTTTGAACATTTACTGTAGGTAAATTTTGCTTTCCGTTTGTTACGATAAATGATTTGATTTCTTTAAATTAGGATTACTAATTAGTGTTCAAAGAGAAAAAATTTTAAAAGCCCTATAACTTCTGAACAAAGAAAGATAGGACATACGCTTATATGAACATTTCTTCATGAAATTAAATCTGATTTTTATTACCAAAGTTTGTAAAGAGGCTAATGAATCACTCGGTATATTCCATACCTAATTAAAATGTGATGCAAATGTTAAATATGACCATCCAGGAGCTGGGAGCTATGTAAATAACTAACAATTTGAGTTGCACAGCTTTCGTCAATTATTTCTAAGTAAAACAAATTTAACTTGTGCTTAGGTCTATGATGCCAGAGTGAACTTTCCAAGGAGCTTAAAGTTGCAAAACTTTCACTTTCTAATTAAAGCAGATCCAAGCTGAAGTTCAAAATGTAACCTAAAACAAACTGAAGTCAGCACATGTCCCTGCTCACTGTTGCTCACGGGTGGATGTTCAAATCTGTGTTACTAACATAAACATCGTGCACAACTTTCACAAAAGCCAAACTGAAGTTAATATTAATGATAGCAACAGAAATGCAATATAAAGCTTTACTACATCTATATGAACAACAAGATTTTGTCCAACTACCATTATTAAAAATGACTATCATCTTTAGTTTATTATTGCAGCTTCTTTAAAAATAAAAAAAGATTACATTTAACGCAAAATAATAAATTTGCACATAATAATGCTGACATAAACAGCAACTAGATAAAATATATTTATTATTTTACAGTTTGTGTTACTTGCATGTAATTTAAAGCGAAATTTATTATGGGACTGCATACATCCGAATTTAGTGCTAGAATTTTGTTTCATCAAATTGATAATTGCTCAAAATCAGCCAGTTGCAATAAATTCTGCTTTATTTAGAATAATAAATTAGGAGTGTAGGCTGAAATTTCGAAACCTGCAACTTTATTATTAAAATTTAGTTTCCAAATCACTTTTAAATTTAAATTTCAAATCGTCACTACTTGACTGTACTTATTTTTTATA
>OW679199.1:73817169-74104560 GCA_940337035.1 Agriotes lineatus
CGAAAATGGTTACAAACCAGGAACCGTCAAGACAAAACGATATTAAATAATCTTACCCAACAACTCACAAGAGAAATTAAAGAACTAAAAGAGGAATCTACTACTTCCTATTTGACAAAGCTGACCAATAATAGCAGTACAGATTATTCCTTATGGAAATCAACAAAGAGATTAAAGAGGCCTATTATGCAGATACCACCAATTAAAAAAGAAGATGGGAATTGGGCTAGGAGCAGCGAACAAAAAGCGGAATGTTTTGCTGCTCACCTGGAGAGCATTTTCCAACCGTACGACCTACAAGAAGAAGCGGCATTAGAAGAAGCTGTCTCACGGGACGAAGAAAATATAGCACCGGTGTCGCCAGGCGAAGTTATTAAAGAAATTAAATACAACATCAACTCAAAAAAGGCCCCTGGATTTGACTTAATTACAGGCGAAATCCTAAAGAACCTTCCAAGGAAAGCGATTGTCAAGTTGACCTATCTTATCAACGCCGCATTCAGGCTTAAGTATGTACCTACATTATGGAAGGTAGCGGAAATAGTTATGGTTCCAAAACCAGGAAAGCCTCCACATATAGCTTCCTCTTATAGACCAATATCACTATTACCGGTTATATCTAAACTATTCGAGAAATTGCTCCTCAAAAGAATGCAGCCAATTATAAAGAGACGAAATTTGATCCCAGACCATCAGTTTGGGTTCAGATGTGGACATTCAACGGTAGATCAGGTGCATCGAATTACCCATATTATAGAAAAAGCCCTAGAAGAAAAAAAAGTGTGTTCTGCAGTATTTTTGGACGTAGCGCAAGCCTTCGACAAGGTGTGGCATGAAGGCTTGCAGTGGAAATTAAAATCGATTCTACCTAAGCAATATTCGGACATCATAAAATCTTATCTATCGAACAGATATTTCAGGATCAAACAAGATGACGCCTATTCTGTTCTTAAAGAAATTAAAGCTGGAGTACCGCAAGGTAGTGTCTTGGGGCCGGTACTCTATCTCTTCTATACGTGTGATCTTCCAGAACCAGCAAATAACACTGTGGCTACTTTTGCAGACGATACTGCTATACTAACCGTGGGAGAAAATAATACAGAAACAGCCAATAAACTTCAATCTTCCATTAATAATTTCCAAAAATGGACTAAGAAATGGAAGATCAAATTAAATGAAGGAAAATCAGTACATATAGACTTTACAAATAAACGGATCGAACATGTACCAATACATATAAATGGACAAATGGTCCCATATGCCAATACAGCAAAGTATCTTGGTTTTACGCTAGACACGAAACTTCGCTGGAAAGCCCATGTGAGGAAAAAAAAAGAAGAACTAACTATCAAATATAAAAAAATGTATTGGCTGCTGGGAAGAAACTCAGCCTTGTCAATACATAATAAGCTTCTCCTGTACAAGCAAATTTTAAAACCCGTGTGGACGTATGGATTACAGCTTTGGGGCTGTACGGCAAAATCGAACGTCAAGATTATACAAACGTTTCAAAATAAGGTGATAAGGAACATAGTAAACGCACCTTGGTATATTAGAAACGAAGATCTCCATAGGGACCTAGGTGTGGCATATGTCGAAAAAGAAATCCATAAACATGCAAGCAGCCACGAAGCACGACTTCTACAACATGAAAACATCGAGGCCATCCAACTACTCGATAATTCAAATCAACTAAGGAGACTTAAGAGGATCAAACCCCACGATTTAGTGTTGTGAATTGTTAGTGTTAAAGCAGAGTAAACTGTGTAAAGTGCATGGAAGAAGTGCTTTAGCGGTTAGATTTAGCTAAGAAGACATCAATGGGTGACTCTTAGATATTAAGATTTTTAGTATCGTAGGATTAGAAACAAGCAACTTATTAGTCTAAGACTAGATTGTAGCAATATTTCAAATAAAAAAAAAAAAAAAAAAAAAAAAAAAAAAATATTATTTTGTACAAAATGAAGGTTGGATATCGACCGCATAGGAATGAAAAACAGATTATATGGAACAAAGACTCAAATTAAAAAAGAAGATCTTCGAATACAGAAATCGACACCTTTCCAGTTTTAATTAATCATTAGAAATGTTAACTAAAATACCTAAAAAACTGTTTCAATCAAATAATAAAAGTATTCCGTAATGGAATCAAATAACAACTACATGAAAGGAAAAAACTAATAAAATGTGTTTCAGTGCTATTTCCGCTGCTAAATTCTCTACCTCACCATATCGTCAATAAATCAATCAAAGGCTTTATAAATGTAGCAAATTAAAGCAGCTATAAATCCCGGGAAGTCAAAGCATCAGACTTCCGCGAGTTAAACAAGTAGGTATTCACAAAGCAAAAGGCACTTAATACCGTGGGGGAAAAATGCTGCAAAGACTCGGGACATTAAAGAAAATTAATTAAAAACTCCTAAGTCTCTTAAAATTCTAATTTGATTCTCTCCATCGCTTAATTAATTGCATGTTACAATATTAATTAATAATTTAATTGAGTGCAACGAAAAGGCGCTGCACGAACCCGTAAAGCTTGATGTTACGGGAGGGAAAGCTGGATTGCAGTTTCGGGCCTTCCCCTAGGTCAGCGCGATTTTTGTACACGATACTTGCTGAAGTGTGCAAAATTTGGCCCAGGTCGCTGAGGCTGCCTGATCAATAAGGGTAAAAATTAGATTTTCCTTTGTTGTAGAAATTTATTAATATTAAACTTAATTTTCTTCCTGGGTTAAAGCTCTTTTGTACCGCGGTGAGCGATAAATGTAGCTCGGAATATTTCTGTCCTTGCTTCAAAGGAAATCAAATATTGTACTTGCGTAATGCAAAGTTAAACGAATCTGGGCTTTGTATTGTAAGCATAAATTAACTTTTATGTAATCTATTACTACAATTTATGTTATAATGACGGGTGCCTTTAAGCCAGCGCTTTTATTAAGAAGCTTAAATAGGAATGAATGCTAGTAGCTGTTCCACTGCATCGTACAAATTTACCAGTCTTCATCCATTTTTATGCTTTCAAAGGATATTTTAATAATGTACCCCCGTCAACCACCGTCAAGGCAGCTTGTTCATAATGTAGTTAACAATTGAAGACGGATTTTGAACTGTTCTCTTTTGAATTGATGTACATTATGCAGTGCTACTGCTCGTAGTGAAGTCAGTCAGACTTGTCCGATGTTTTCCTATGCCAATTTAGCAATGTTGTAATTTGCTCTTGCTGCGCTGTGTTGCGGCCAAGTTCTGCTTGGGTTCCTTCAGAACCCCATGGGTTTTAAGTTTACCATTGAACCTTTGCCATCATTTGTAGTTTGCGTAACGATCTCAGTGGGTTTCCTTCGGAGCCCATTTAAATGCTGAAGCTAATACAGTTAATAATTTTCATTTTTGGAGCCTATTTTTGGTCTCCGCAACAGATTTTAATTTGTTAGTTCTAATTAACGTAGTCCCTCGTTATACTCTTTAGAGAGATTATACTCTACGAATCTACAATTTGGTATTCTGACCCGTAAAATACGTTTCATTTACGTGTTCACCATTGCGATTATCCTAAAACTAACGACAAAATAAGACTCTCTTTGAATAAGCCTGTTTCTCTGAAGCGAAATTAATCCGTAAGAACGCAGATACACATTTTTTCTCAATAGTAAGTGTATGGCAAATATAGTTGCAGGTCATATACGAGAAAGCCGTAATAGTTTGCAATTGAAGAGGATAACTTAGAAAAAGCGAGTACTACATATGAGTTGCATATTTTGTTTAATGCAAAATTCACATTTAATCAATATGTCACTTAGAATACGGTTATATTACATGTTCTCCCTACTATAGTTACTATAGAAATGAAATATAAAAAGTGAAAAAAGTTGCTCATATTGCAAAAAGCATAAAATATATCCCACTACCAGATCATACCTTCTGTTATTTAGTGATTTTTACTTTCAAACATTAAAATGTGTATGTGATGGTATATGTCACCAATATATAAGATGACGCATTTGATAAATTCTTGTGAATACGTACTCGTAGATATATTTTATACGTCTATAAGTCAATTTAAAACGCATATTGTAAAGATTGTTGATGAAACTCAATTATGGGAGTATGCAAGACGAAAAATGGTATCGTTATATAGTTAAGTTGTAAGTTAGGTTAAGTCAGTGAGAAATTAGCTCATTTTATAAGTTCGTCATTGTCTGCATCTATTACAAACAATATTTTTGTTGCTTGTTATAATGCTTCAGCGACATACAACTAAATAGATGCCGTAACTTGGGGGAATAAATGTTTAATTGGTGGTTTTAGAGGCCGGTCCATTGAATATCTAACAGTTTCAACTAAAAAATACTCTTTACTTTGGCCTATCAGAACCTTCATTATTTCCAGCACTTCCAGTTTCTCGAACATTGTAACCAAATTCTTCACCAAGTTATAAAATTTCCGATAGGTACTATCTGCTTTGTGATGCCCGAGTTTCATTAAATGCTGCACAGTAGTTCGAGCTACACGATGTATTGCATTATTATGCTGACAGTTTAACTGCTGCCATTGCCAACCAATGGCATTCTTCCATTTAAAAATAAACTACCAGTCGAACGATTATTTTAGTGGCAATATTTCGAGGAGCTTTATTTTAGCGACAATTTTTTCTGTAACTTTATTTTAGTGACTATTTCCCGCATCTCTTATTATCCAATCATATGATTTTCAAAAATTCAACCAATCACGTGTTTTTATAGTGACAAAAAATCTAAATTTTTCCTTGGGATAATATCAGTTTTTTACCACTTGTATCCGTGGAAACCACCAAATATGTTGTTTTAATCATGGTGGTATTTCAGAAACGGCATTTCAACTGTCATTGTGAAATGTCACATTCCTTGAATACCGATACAAAATGAACCGCTATTTGGGAAATAGTCCATAAAATGTACGAGTTGTTGTTTTTTGGCAATGTCACAAGACAAACTAAGTTGATCAAAACAAAAAACTTTCGTAAACCATTTTTACCGGCAAAATCATTTGCTCTTAATACATTATTACTGACCATATTTCCAGAAGCGACAATTTTTTCTGTAACTATAAAAAAAAATATTAACAACTGTTTTGTTTGTTTGTTTGTAAAAATGTTTCTAGGATCGGTTACTATGGATACAATTCAAAGATCACTAGTTTTGTGAATTTATAAGTTTAGTGTTAGGAGTATTTTTATTGGCCATTTTCAATAATTTAAAAGTTAAATTGTCAAGACGAATAGGACCCTAGGTTAAAATATTACCGACAATTTTTGCTCTTCAGATTGTTTAGTTTCTGCCGCTTTAGAAAATAACGATTCCTGCAAGCACTCATCGTTATTTTCGTCCACAGAGAAACTCTTATCTGAATCGCAAAAATTATTGTCGCCAATATTTTGACCTCTCGCCCTATTATTACTCAAAATACTTATTTTGTCATCGTCAAGTTATTATACAGTGCGAGTGTAAAGTCTGGAACTATCGAAATAGAACTTTTATCAAATGTTTTTGAAAGAAATCTTCGAACACGTCCATTTTTATTTTAAAAAATATATATTTTACTGTAATTGTCACTTTTAGATTGTCTTTTGTTTTTGAGTTATGACGTTAGCGATACTTTTTTTAAATGGAAACCCTCAATTTTTATGATGAATTTGGACACAGCATGAAATTCTAAGACCAAATACTCTAAAAAAAGTATGATACTGTATTTTGAAATTTTCGAGAAAATCGTACGGTTACCAGATCCCCTCAATACTAAAATTTCAATTGGTCCTTTTTCACTCAAATATTGTATCATTATTTATGTAATTAGGAACACACAACAAAAACAGATAAACAAACTATGAAGAACTGTCAGCATTTTAGGGCTAACTCATTGTTTCATGGCTACTTAATTTTTATTCGATTTTTGTTTTAATAATTTAATAGCGATTTTCTCGAAAATTTCAAAATATAGTATCATACTTTTTTAGCGTATTTGGTCTTAGAATTTCATGCTCTGTCCAAATTTATCATAAGAATTTGGGGTTTCCATTTAAAAAAATGATCGCGAACGTCATAACTCAAAAACAAAAGACAATCTAAAAGTGACAATTACAGTAAAATATGTATTTTCTAAAATAAAAATTGACGTGTTCGAGGATTTCTTTCAAAAACATTTGATAAAAGCTCTATTTCGATAGTTCCAGACTTTCCACTCGCACTGTATAAGTAATTGATGCATACTGTATGGATATTTTAACATTTATTTTTTTCTCAAAGAATGTAGGACCTAGAATCCTTCTTCATGAAAAATATAGAGAATATAGTATAGACTTTAAGAAATAAATAAAAATATGGATTATCATTTCTCCACGCTCGAATATTCTCGTAACAAAACCAAGACTAAAAAACATTCAAATTTCATTTAAATGCTAGAGGAAGTAATTTCAGTATAAAATTCTTCTGTTCTAATTATTATAAGTCTTGCGTGATTTAGTTGCTTCGTCCAGCATTCGAACCTCGTCAATTTATTTCCCAGTTCAAGCAGATGGTCTGTCAGCTTTCTGTCCATGTATTGTACTAACAATTTATCTGAAAGCTATGACAAAGTAGTCGTTTTCTAATAAGCTTCATTGGGAACACTTTTCCTAAAATTATTTAAGCAGCACGTTTAATTTCAACAACTCAAGTAATCCGCTAAATATTATAAAGTGTCACAGTGTATTAAAAATTTTAAAAAAATAATACTGACAACAATGTTATTCCTATGATCATCCCCTGGAAAAAAGTATATTTCTAAGAAACATAAAACTGGTCTCTGAATCTGTGCATTGTATCATGTTAACTACAATCATAATTAATAATTCCACCAGTATCCGTTTCGAAAGCATCTCCTCAAAACGTAATTATCTGCCCATCACAAGCTTCACGAATTCTCCGGGGAATTTTGGTTTTGTTAATTTATCATAGCATTTATGAGCTTAGCAGCATCAAATCCAATCGAGCTATAAACAAGGCACCCGAGAAAAATAAATACGACCCCGATTGTCGTAAATGGCAAACCTGAGTTTATTCCCTAAACAAATATTTACCTACATTTTCGCCCACTTGGATTTACGCCTATTTGTAATATAACTCGCTTATTTAATTAACTAATAAGAAACGCCTGGGAGTTTCCGGCGGCGTTTTTCCACCCGGCGCCGCCTGAGCTGGGAGAGCACTCACTTCGGTTAATTAAGGGTTTTTATGGGAATAAGCTTTGATTCCCATTTTAATTAATCACCACTGTCATATTGATCAGAGCAGCAGGCGTCATGAACTCGCCTCCCTAATTGCGAACGATCATTACTCGTGATATACGGTTTATATCAATAGGCAGGGTTCATTCAAGCTTGATTTGTGTGAGTTTCAAACATATTGTGATTACAATCCATTGTACCAGACTGATTGTTGTGTTTAGCGCAATTTATTTGACGTTTTTATGGCGCGGTCGGAGTGGATTTTAGTTATGTCTGTTACTAATTAAGCAGCACTTGAATGCGATAAATAAATATTTGCATAGCTGCCGCCACTTGTGCCATCCGCCGCCGCCGCCGCCGGGGAAAACTGTTAGCTCGGAAAATGAACATGCGTCCACTTTTCCTGCTTGTGCGACGCTAATGTTCCATTTTTCCACTCTAAATAACCGTTCAACATTGTACTAGTGTTTAAGATGCATAAAATCGACCAAGTGCTTTTGTTAAACGTCAGAAGTTATCCTCCAGTGTTAGTAATATTTTTGAGAGAAGTAACATCTCTACGCTAACAAATCAAAGGTTTGATGGAAGTGTGCTAATAATGATTTTGCAATTTGGTGTTTTGATATTGGTGAAGTGAACACACTTCTTAAACAGTAAAGAAACCTCTTTATTAAATTTCATTTGAAAACAAACACGAACCTCCAATGCTGTCCAAAAGCGCATATTTTAGTTGTCATGAATGACAGTTTTTTCTTGTTGTTGAGTTGCTTGCAGTAGAATATTATCTGTTTTGGAAAGTGGTCGTAATTTGGGTTTAACAATTGATGATAGGTTAAAACTTAAGGAACATATTAACAAAACATGCAAAATTCTTGCGCTTCATTGAAATAACTTTATTACAAAGGACAATTACCGACAATAAAAATGAAAATATTGCCATCTTAAGTTGTAGCTCTTTCTCACTTTAATTTTATTACTGTAGCATATGGTTCTTGTATTGACAGTCGGGATGATAACAAAATTCAGTTAGTACAGAATAGTTGCGTGAATTTTATTTATGGTTTTAAAAATTTCAAATTATTACACTTCAATTAATCGAAACTAATTGGCTCAACATGAAATATAGACGTTTTTGTAATTTAGGGTGCTTTTTAAACAAGTTAATACAAAATAAGGACCTTGCTTCTTTACATCACAAAATTAGATTTTGAACGGATATCTACAATATTAATATTAGATTTTAAAAATATAATTACTCCTTCAGCTCATAAAATTACATTTTTTTCCAAAATGTTTTTAAATTATATAATTAGTGATGATTGTAAACAATATGGGTGTCGAAAATTTAGGGCTTTTTCACTTTCTCTCTGAAAAACTGACGTACTTTGTATTTTGCATTTTGTACTATATCAGGGTGGTCGTGTCACTATTTTGCTCTCCGCCCTGAGGTTGGCCCTTTTATATATATAATATTTAGTTATTATTTTATTATATTTATATTGCTTTATATTATTATTATGCGATCAATTTGGATAAACATTTATCAAACAAGAACAAACTTACAAATCTAAAGTGTACTCGTTTTCAATGTATTATTTCTTTCTTGAGTTGACAATAGGATTTTAAATTTTTTTGAAACGTTTGCGTATTAATATTTTTAGTTTCTAGCCTGGCGGAGTTTATGATTATAACGGTTAACCCAACAGGCCTGTGAGCCCACTTACAAAGTTAAATATATAGTATATAAAGATAAAACTAATGAAGCATGGCTTGCCCTTATTAATGTAGATAATTAATTAGATTGTGATAGAATGTGCATGTTTAAATGTACAACACAATAATGTAAATAGTTATGGGGTTTACTTTATACTTTATAATATGCAGCTACTGCTAGTTTAAATTGATGCAATGACATGCTAAAAATATCTATATTTGTTTCTAAAGAATTATAATTCTTACATATTCGTACTAAGGGCGAGTTCAATAAGTAATTGGCTTTTGGACATTTATACGTGAATATGAGGCATTTTCTTAAATTGATTACTGGAACATTAAAATTGATATATCTTAATAATGTACGACCATCAATTAAAGCATTTACAATTTTATATAGAAATATGTTTTCATGTATTGGCCGTCTAGTTTGTAGTGAATCTGCATCGAACATTTGCAAAAGATCACATTTGTATAGGTATATTCTAAAAAAACAAAATCTAAAACATTTTTTCGAATTTTTTCAATTGTAAGTTTTTGATATGTATAGTATGGGCTCCATATTATAGATGCATATTTCAATTTAGTTTTTACTAATAAATTAAATAATTTAATTATTACTTCTGGATTCTGCAAATCTTTTGTAATCCCAAATATGAAACCAAACCAAGTACTCGGTAGCTTTCATTTTCTACTGTACTTCTATGCTCATTAAATGCAAGTTTTGAATCAAATAACACTCTAAGATCTCTTGTCTCTGTCTTTCTCTCAATTTCCAGATTTTTGATCTTATAACAAAAATTTATCTTTTCAATTTTTCGGCTGTATGTTATGACCAAACATTTATTTATATTAAAGTGTAATTGGTTTTTCAGAGACCATTGACAAATAGCTTCTAAATCTTGCTGTAACAGCTGACAATCATCAATGGATTTTATTACTTTCAATAGTTTTAAATCATCAGCATACATTAGAAATTTAGAATGTTTTATATAACTTTGAATGTCGTTTACAAATATCAAAAACAGAAGCGGTCCCAGGTTAGAACCCTGAGGTACTCCTGAGGTAACGACATAGTCCTCAGAAACATAACTCTTACATTCTACATATTGACTTCTTCCAGTTAAGTAAGATTCGAACATCTTTATTAAGTTGTTAGCGAAACCAATATTGACCATTTTGCTTAATAATATGTCATGATTAAAGACCGGATTCTAAGCACTTTTGCTTACGTTCAATTTTAAAAGCAGCAAAAACTGTTTTGAAATCTTCACAAATCTCATAAAAAGAAGCAATTTGAGTCATATTTGTTCCTGCTTTTTTTGCTTATTTGCTGTTACCAATGCTTATTTTTCAGTTTAGTGCTTATTTCGGACTTATTTGTGGGTCACTTGAATTTTCTAAACAAACTGTTTGGCAATAGGTAGTTTTTCATGACATAACGCGTTAATTACCTAATGCAGTAAAATTAATGTGCTACACCACTACATGACTGCTGCATTTTGCAATTTTGCATTAATGCATTGCCTTGAGACTGTATCGTATCGCGGTGGCGATAAGGATGCAGTTTCTATTAGTTAATAAATTAATAAGTACCTAAACGTAAAAAATATTTATCAAAGCTCCCTTGCGAGTGAAGATGTTTAAAGAGAAATTGCCAAATGTTCCGCTGCCCCCGGAACCTATTTTGACTAGATGGAGAACTTGGCTAGACGCTAATAATTTAAACTTTAAACAATTAGTTTGTGCGTATCCAGAAAACACAAGTAAATCAATACAAGACGTTAAAATGTTTTTAAACAACACGAACTACAAAATCATTTGGCATATATTAAAAGCAATTTTAATTTTTTAAGCGAAACCATGAAATTGCTGGAGAAGCAACCAATTCCGTTGTTTGAATCAATTAAAATTATTTATAATATTAAGAATGCCATTTAGGATGTTCCCGAACCCATTGGAGAATTAATTAAAACAAAAATAGAACATATTTTTTTCAAAGAATACGGGATACCAAGAACTACAAAAAATGTATTCTATTTTGAGTGGTGAAAATGTTCTTGATTTGAACATGGATCCCGCTAATATAGCTGCATTTAAATACGCACCTATTACTAGTGTGGACGTAGGGAGAAGTTTTTCGACATACAAGCACATTTTAAACGATTGAAGACACAATTTAACAATGAAACATTTGGAACAATATTTAATTGTCAATTCTTTTCGGCATGAATAGAGCTGTTTAATATTTTGATTCTTTTATTTTAAATATCACATTTATTATGTTTTTATATCTGAATATAAATTAAGTTGGATTTGTATTTTTATTATAAAATATTTGTTATCGTATAAAGATTGTCTGTTTATTTCTTCTGATTTTTTCATGTTGATTTTAAGTTGTATTTTTAGTGTAATTATATAAAGTTGCATAAAAATTGCTGTCTATTTTTTTAATTACTGCTTATTTGGAGCTTTTTTTGGCATAAATTGAGCTCTTTTTCTTAAAATAATATGCTTTTTTAAGCACTTTTTTTTACTTAAAGGGTGCTTATTTATCCGGTCTTTAGTCATGATGCACTTTATGAAAGATCTTGGAAAAGTCAGTATATATAA
This sequence comes from Agriotes lineatus, assembly GCA_940337035.1. Lineage (NCBI taxonomy): Eukaryota > Metazoa > Arthropoda > Insecta > Coleoptera > Elateridae > Agriotes > Agriotes lineatus. Next base: position 73,828,733 of record OW679199.1, read on the forward strand.
CATCAAGTTGTTTTCTGCTTTCCAAAGCATCTGAGGCAGTTTACATAAAGTTGCATATGTTAGTTATAGTAGACCGACCTTGAAAAAACCATGTTGATTAATTGAGATAATATTATTAATTTGCCTGTAAATATTTTTAAATAAGACACTTTCAAAAATTATTGCAAATACACTTAGTATTGATATGGGTCTGTAATTTTGAATCATACTACGTTTACCCTGTTTATGAATCGGACACACTTTTGATGATTTCCAGTAACTTGGAAACACACCCTGCAGAATAGAGGCGTTAAAAATTTTAAGTAAAGGTGCTATTAAAAAATCAGAACTGCCCTTAACTATATAAGTGGGTACTTCATCAGGTCCCAGCTTTTTGTTGTCTTTTAATTGTCTTATTGCGCTTTCTATATCATCCTCATTAATATTTGTCAATCTTATTAAATTACTAATGGTTGGTTGTCTGTGTTTAGTTAATGGTTGGGCAGATGTAATATAGACACTCTTAACGTAGTCTGCAAATGCTTGTACGATTTTTCCTCCGCATTAAGCAAAATGTTCTCTGAATACATTAAAGAAGGCATTGCAGCTGATTTTTTTTATTTTTAACAAAATCCCATAGTGTTTCGTGGTTAGTTATTATGTTATTTTCCATGTTTTGAATATATTTTCTATACTGTGATTTAATCATAATTTTTAATTTAGATCTAGTGGCTTTGTAGTTATTTAATTGTATTCTTCATCTCCTATACAACTCTTTTTCTTTTACTAATTTAATTATATCTTTCGAGAACCAAATCGGGTATTTTTGTTTTTTTTTTCAACGAGAGAGGATCTATTTGATCAAAAATATCTTTAATTTTCTCATAAAATTTTTGTAGAATGTTATTTACATCAGTAAGTTTATTTAGATAATTCCAATTCGTTTCCCGAAATTATTCATATAACATTTCAAAGTTTGCCTTTCTAAAATTATATTTTAATTTATTAGATACTACAAGATCTTTATCTACCTCCACACTAAAAAAAATGCAATGTGAAGTACAGGGTGTAATGGATCTTCAGCAATAAGTGTATCCAATTCTCTGGTGACCAGTGCATCTATATTTGATACGACCACATCCAATATATGTCTCTGTTTCCAATGACATTGTATTGTTTATAATCTAAAAACTCGATGAAATTAAGAAAATTTTTAGTTTTGTTAAATAAGTTAGGGGTGCAAGTAATACTTAAATACAGGTCAGTTATGTTTACGTCCCCTAGTAAAAGACATTTAGAGTCCCAAATAAAATGTCTCAGGAAACTAGAAGGAAACTTGGAACTTTGAATAATTCTAGCTTCTATAGTGTGCCGCTTTGTACATTCCTAATAATAGATTTGTTTAATTTTGCGGAACATACTAGTTTTCACTTCTGTAGTTAGTTGTAAGGTGTTCGCCATAACTTTGGATACACATTGATTTTTTTTTACTATTTACCAGAACATTTTATTTTTGATAAAAGTCCCTACATCTTCTTAAACCAAAAATACACTTGCGAACATGGCTTAAAAATAAAATACTGTAAGATAACACTACGCTTGATAGTATCTTATAATATTTTATAATATACGGAGTTCGAAATGGAAGACGTGCGTTCTTGGAAATATATTGTATACCTCTCTTCTTTGTTTTTTGTATATATTGCCTTGACAACTATAACACGGCGACAAGATTATTATATTACTCGTCCCCCTCCCTCTCCGAAAAGAAAAAGTTGGGAGAGGGAAGTCAGGTAGGAAAATTAATAAAATTTTGTATGAAACTGGCAGAATTATACAAAACGATCAAAAATAAAGTTGATCGTGGGAGCACATGAAAAATACTGTCTACAGTGTATTTTATAGAGCTAAATATACAGAGTGCCCGGATTTCGTAGAGACAACATGGGTAACTTTTGTATTTGAAGAGATAGAGAGATGGTTAAATTAGCAAAAAGGTGCACGTTTGAGAGCTCATTAAGAATCCATCTTCAAATTTTACTTGTCATGGCCCACTTGTCTAAAATTTAAAAAAAAACAAAATCTCCTAATTTCCTTTATATGCCGTAACTTTTTTGTTACTTAAGATATTGAGATGCGATTTGAACTAATTTGCATGGTAATTTAAATACATTTATTGGCACTTAATAAAATCAATTTTATTTGTGCAATTTTTTAGTAATCTAACCTAACCTCAAAATTTTAAATTGGGACCGTACAATTTTTTTGGCCCTTTTAAGAGAGGATTTTTTTCTGAATGCAATGATGTATTACAAGATATGGAAATTTCTTTAAAATTTTGAAAAACTGAGTTTATTCTTTTTACGGGCAGAAATCACTAGTGCCATGATCACAATAACTTTGTTTTTTGTTTATAACGTTATCTGTGAAATTATGTTTCAAAACAAAAAGCAGGCTTATCATCATACGTGCCTCTCAGTAGTGTGAGTGTTATTACTTCAACTTATAACGGACAATTTTGAAAATATGATGTATTTTGTGCTTATATCAAGTGCTACAAGAACGTAGAACTTACACGTCAAACATACGGAACACACTGACACTACTGGAAGGCACGTATGATGATAAGCCTGCTTTTTGTTTCGAAACATAATTTCACAGATACCGTGATAAACAAAAAACAAAGTTATTGTGATCATGGCACTAGTGATTTCTGCCTGTAAAAAGAATAAGCTCAGTTTTTCAAAATTTTGAAGAAGTTTCCATATCATGTAATACATCATTCCATTCAGAAAAAAATCCTCTCTTAGAAGGGCTAAAAAAATTGCACGGTACCAATTTAAAATTTTGAGGTTAGGTTAGATAACTAAAAATTTGCACAAATAAAATTTGTTTTATTAAGTTCTAATAAATGTATTTAAATTACCATGCAAATTAGTTCAAATCGCATCTCAATATCTTAAGTAACAAAAAAGTTACGGCATATAAAAGAAATTAGGAGATTTTGTTTTTTTTATTTTAGACAAGTGGGCCATGACAAGTAAAATTTGAAGATGGATTCTTAATAAGCTCTCAAACCTGCACCTTTTTCCTGATTTAATCATCTCTCTATCTCTTCAAATACAAAAGTTACCCATGTTGTCCCTGCGAAATTCGGGCACCCTGTATTTAAACTATAATTAACTGAATTAGTAGTTCATGCGACTTTAACACAATCTAATAAGCTACATAACTATGTAATTTAAACCAAATTTATATATTAAATTTAATAATAATGGTGAGGCACTAACAACATCCCATGAAGGAGCTTGCCCTGCAAGGCGGAAGGTCAGAGCTTCCGTATTCTCGCTATCACACCCGGCTGTCGCTTGTCAAATTTATGACACGTGGTGATGTGGTAAGCATCACGTATTAGACAACCGCATTATTACCCCTTGTTCTTTCGAACGCAGGTTCCCAATTATTTAAAGCGACTGGGTAGGCCGCCCGCCAGGCATCGATCTGGGATTTGAACTCTAGACTTCCGCGCCGCAGTCCAATTCTCTAACCATCGAGCCACGCTAGCGCTTCATTAAATTAATAGGTGACTTTAAAATAACGGTGTCGGCCTACTTGCGCCCGCCTCATTTGAGCTTACCGCCATTTTCTGCCCATTTGCGCCCTAGAAAAGTCAACAGCAATAAAGGTCTCATTTGCTCCTATGCTTGCAACTTATTAGTCATCGCGACATTCAAAGTCAGCCGACTAGAGACGTGGTCTCCTACTTTCAAAATAGTTATTTCAAAAACAATAAATTTAACAATTTTTCGCTTAGCTGCCCCAAACCTCCATTCGTTTCTGTTGTTACTTTAATTTTGTGTTTACTTCGGATTTATTTTAAAACTTTAAAAGTTGTTACACTGATGTCAGATTTATATATTAATAATTTATATTACTGTATATAAAATATGATCAAAAATTAGTTACATCTAGTATGGCTATGGAATACTTCCTACTTTATGAATGCAACTACATTTATACTTAAATTGCAAACTTGGCATTTGATTTTTAAGTGCGTTATAGTTGCATTTATAAATTAGGAACTATTCCAGGGCCATGCTAGATAAAAATAATTTTTTGATCATACTATAGATTAGCGCATTTTATCAGCTTGTCAGTGACACCTAGTTTATGAACATAATGTTATCGGAACTAAACAATATACTGACTAAACTAATTAACTTTTTAAATTTATATGGTTCTCCATCTACTTCTAAAAAATGAGGGAGTTACTTAGTGGCGGACAGGGTGGATAAGTTGCTATCTTAAGAAAATTCGAAAGCTCTTCTTATAGTTATTGCCAACTAACATCTTTCTATTTTATTCGGGCGCACAAGGGCGTTATGTCGGACGTGTATTTCAATTAACTACAACATCTACGTATTGGTGTGGTCTAATAGCTTTTATTTAATTTTATTTAATTTAAATCGTATTCTCAGGGTTTTAAATCGTATTCTCAGGGTTTTAAATCTTACCTTTTGTCCACAGTATTTGCATGTAATTGTAATAACCTTAGTTATTCAAATCTATCTTAGGGTTAATATTAAAATCAGATTAAGACAAAAACAATGAATAACTATATTGCAAGATATAGGACAATTTAATTATTAAGCATTTATCATACGTTTAACACCTTTGTTAATAATATTTGATAAATACTTAATTTCAGTTAAATCAATTTTAGATTAATATTACTGTCTGTTTACAATTTTATGATTATCTAATATATAGTTCAATTGAATTCAATTTTAATAACTCTGTAAGTAGCGGATATATTTTATATTACTATTTTCCTTTTATATGTGTCTTGTTAAGTTGAAGGTTAATAGACTCACTTTGAAAGCTTCTATCTTCGAGCTCTTTATCTTCTATTATGTTCTATTCGTCAGATCTCTGCTACAGCTATGCTCCTTGTGGTTGGCAGCACATCCTTGTTTAGTAGTAATCGATGCACTCACTAAGTTTTTATTTCGCACTAATATTTGTTTATCACAGTCTTTAGGTGTATGACAATATAAACGGGTACATATCAGTACATTAACGTCTAAATTGAATATTAATTGCAATTTGAAATGGGGCTTGTGTTCTGTTTATTTTTAAATTACCCGCCAAAACCAATGGTTATCACACAAATGATAATACAGTTTTCTTTTATTACTTGTTATGACTTTTCTAATTGTCATAAATCATATTTTTGGTTAACAGTTCTACATTGTGTATGTTTTCAACCACATGACCAAATATGTAAGAATTAAACTTTTATATTACATGTTATAATAATAATTACTTCTTTCAGATAAGTCTTGACGAATTTGTATTACAGTTGCAATAAAAACTGGACTATTTACAAATTAATTGCAAATACCGTTGTAAGAAACTGAAATCCACAATGATAAAACGAAACCATCACTCCTTTTAGGAACATTATTTTAAGCTGCTTATTATTTCGTAGTTAGTGAATGCTTTACCATTTAATGATCCTATCAGTATATTAACAAAATTATTTGCGGGTAAAGTACTAATCAGCTGATAATTTTATTGTCAAGCCGAGCGTCGCCTGTGTTTCGATTATTATAAAAAGAATGTATTGTTTTTTCGTAGAATAAAGACATCATTCGGATCTTGTAATAACTAGTAAATTGCAAACATGGTAGCAAATGAGACCTTAATTACAGTTGATATTTTTCTGGAGCGCAAATAGGCCGAAAATGGCGTGGGCGCAATGAAGTGGGCGCAAGTAAGCCTATGCGAAAATGACAATGAAATAAGTTAAAAAGGAATCTTACATATGCTACAGACAAGGCAAGTTTTTAGCTACAAAACCTACTAGAGCTTTAAAAAATTCTTAACTCTAACAATAACAATAAACGATACCACAAATACATACACTGCCACAGGTTGCACTGGGACTGCGTCGTCTTATCAAGCTTCTTTTCCTACTTCAGAGATGTAAGATGAAAAGGGAGAGAAACGGCAAGCGTGCACATGAAAAAGTAAATAATATATTGTTATGATACATGATGCAGGAAATTAAAGCATATGAAAGAAATATTTAAAATGAACTAATAAAGTTGGACAGTTATAATAATTGAATCTTGATGGGTATAAAGTTTTGAACATAAATAATGAAAGTAAAAGATACAAGGGTTATTTTCATTTTGAATCATTTAATATTGTTATATTTATTGGAATGGATTAAACTTAATGGTTGTACTTAATATTTATAAAAATAAACCAAGGTAACATTGACAAATGTATTTGTTAAGAAAATTCTGTATATAGCATTATTTAGAAAAAAAATAGGAAGTGTGCATTAAGAATTGTCTCTAATAGATATAAAAAGTTTGTTTAAAAAGAGTTACAAAAAAACACTCAAGAAAGCATGTATGTAATTTGGCTATAATAATTTTGTATAATAAATAATAGAATATCTGCCTTAATTTGACTAATTTTGGTGATAGCAAATTAAATAAAGGCTGAAAACAAATCTACGAGGTAAAATAAAGTGAAATATTTAAAATGGAAAAGATATTGTGACATCAAGTGTTAGAGGAGAAGCTACAGATACAGTTAATTGGATATAGAATACAGGACATTATACTAGTTGAGGGGACTTGGTTTTATTCATACGTACAAGTTATTAGAAGAGGTATTTTACAATTTATTATTTGATTTGGGTGTTCTGTGGACGTTGCTTGAGACAAGATTATCTGCAAAAAGGGGAACAAAGTTACAATTGGAATTTGTAAAAGGATAGAAACTTACCAAGACTTGAATCGTGTGACGGTGACATCCAGAAGGAGCCGTGGCATCCCGCAGGAACAGTGACATCCAGGAGTAACCAAGACAGGAGTTTGGAACCAAGGGAGTTGATTTGACCGGACGGAGCCAGAAGGAGGTTACCAGGAGGTAGATCGTGTGACGGTGACATCCAGGAGGAGCTAGGACTGGAATTAGGGATCTGAGCAGTTGGTTTGACAGGTCAAGAGTAGTTGAATGGAGTCACGGACCATCAAAGGGGTTGCTGTTGGTGAATTCGACATTGATTGCTGCAGTCTATCGCTGACAGGATCCAATAGTGATTGGTGTTTGCAGTGAAAGAATGAGCAGCTATTAAGGTTTGTTAAGATAGTTGAAAAAGCATTTTGAATAACTGTCAATTTTTAAAGTGATAACATAAAGTTTAGTTAGTACTTACATAGGTGATTTGAATAGTAGTAAATGTCAATGTGAGATACAGTTGTCAGTTTACCTGGTTTGATTAATTTTTAAAAGTTAAGTTTGACGTTAAGTATCATTGATAGCAAACTAGATTTTGATGAACCCACCCTGAAAATAAGAGCTCTCGATTTAAAAGCAGTTATCATTTGATACTTAAGACATTACATGAATTAAGGCATAGTTTACCTGTGAGCTATTGCAATATATGCAACAAACAGATAAACACATAAAAATCTATGTCAATTCAAAAAAGAGGCGGGTTTCAGCCGATCAAAACTGACTGTCCCGGCAATACCCTCCAGTGACATGTATTTATTTGTCTGCTGACAGATTGTGAAAGAACCTAAGTAGTTAGGTTTGATGCGTTTAATTGCTGAAGATCATCACAGTACGCCTATTTTTTAAATACACTAAAATGTTATTCGGAAAAGTTGCTTAGAACTAAAAGAATGTGTCATCATGAAGTCACAGCCACATATTCTGAAAAACAATTTGCACTTGTTTCTCCAATTTTTCCGCCCTGTGTATTGCGAAAAATGAAATACCTCATAGTTACCTTGTTATCGGATACAATAACGATGTACTTAGAAATAAATGCTAAAAATATAATTGTTTGTGCCCAAAACGAAAAAAACAAGTATCATCTACACCAGTGGTCGCCAACCTGTCGATCGCGAGCTACCGGTAGCTCGCGGGTGCAATTCTGGTAGCTCTCACAACGAAAATACAAAATCAGAGAAGCTTCCTAAAATTCCACAAAAAAATCTAATTGTCATAATATTAAACATAAACAGCGGCAACGTTGCGGCGAGCGATCTGCCGCTGACGCCATCAAGCTAGAATCGGCTAGAATCGGCTAGAACCGACCAGCCGGACCAGTGCGTTAGTGTTCGAGAACGATCTGGATTGCTTTGAACGGGATAAATACGCACGGCGCGGCGACATTGCGCTTAGTTTAAAACTGAACGCGTAACCAACGTCCAGCGGTTGGGTTAGTAGTGAACAACAAAAAATAATATTATGGCAAGCAGTTGTAAGAAGGTAAAGACATACCACTTTCATTCGGAATGGGAAGAACAATACTTTTTTACAGAAGTTAAAGATAAAAATGTGTGTTTGTTATGTAATACTTCGGTCTCCGTTGCTAAAAAAGGAAATATTGAGAGACATCATAAAACTGTACATTCTAATTTTGAAAAATCATTCCCACTACATTCTGCCGCCAGAAAGGAGAAACTGAAACAGTTAAAAAAGCAGTTAATTGGACAACAATCAATATTTTTAAGAACAATCGACAAAAATAAGGCTGCAACTGAAGCATCGTACCGTGTGTCCCAGATAATTGCACAAAAAAAGAAACCTTATGAAGACGGGGAAATGATAAAACAGGCGTTTTTAGAAGCTGCTGACTCGTTATTTGCCAACTTTAGAAACAAAGACGAGATAGTTTCAGCTATAAAATCTATGCAACTTTCTGCTAATACAGTGATGAGACGTGTAGAAGTAATGAGCAATGATATTTTTTTACAGTTAAGAACTGACTTAGATAACTGTGTTTATTTTTCACTTCAACTGGATGAATCAACAGATGTCGTTGACACTGTCCAGATGGCCGTGTTCGTCAGGATGGTTTTTAGTGATTTTACGATTAAAGAAGATCTTTTGAAGTTTATTCCACTGAAAGGACACACTACTGGACAGGAGTTGTTTTCTCATTTAAAAAATATTATTTCTTCCGAGAAAATTCCAATATCGAAAATGGTAGGCTTGACAACCGATGGCGCTCCAGCTATGGTGGGTTTTGATAAGGGTCTGGTGGCGTTATGTCGTAAAGATGAAACTTTTCCGCAATTTCTCTCTTACCACTGCATTATCCATCAGGAAGCATTATGTGGAAATTTCCTGAAACTAAACAACGTTATGAAACTGGTGGTAAAAATTGTGAACAAGATTAGAGCTCAAGCGTTACAAAGAAGATTATTCAAAACCTTGGCCGATGAAGTTGACTGTCAATACGGGGACCTACTCCTTCACTCTGAAGTCCGATGGTTAAGAAGAGGACGGGTGCTGACACGTTTTAATGATGTCCTATCTGGCATAGTTCAATTTTTCAAAAAACGCGATGAACCGACTCCGGAACTAGAAAATTCAATCTGGCTTAGAGATTTTGGTTTTCTCGTGGACATTACCGAGAAATTAAACGAACTTAATTTGCAGCTTCAGGGGAGAGACAAAGAACTAGCAGAAATGATTTCTGATATAAAAGCATTTATCAAAAGCTGGAGTTTTGGGAACAAAACCTAATTAACAGCGATGCCAAGCATTTTCCTATTCTTTCAGAAAAAATATCTCAAAATCCATTAGAACCCTATGACAGCAAATATCATGTAGAAATAGTTTCTACTCTGAAGAATAACTTCAAAAATCGTTTTAAGGATTTCAACGAAATGGCTTTAGTAGCGCAGTTTGTTGTTTCACCCTTTATGGAAATTGATATCCAACAGTTTGCAACTTGTGTTATGCAGAACTTTGGCGAAGACATCGCTGCAACAGAAATGGAAGTAATTGATTTTCAAAATGATTTAGCCTTAAAATCGTTAGTCTCAAGTACCAAATGTATCTGGCCTATTGTAAGTAAAGACAAATATTCAGTTCTATGCCGTGTTGCCTTGAAAGTGAAAGCATTATTCAGTTCAACCTATTTGTGTGAATCTTCTTTTTCCAATATGAAGTTTATTAAGAACAAATATCGCAATCGACTTACAGATGAACATTTGGATAATTGTATTCGAATGGCTGTATCAAATTATACTGCAAACATTAAAAAAATTATCGATGAGTCTGAGTGTCAGCCTTCTCATTGAACGTGCTTTTTTATTTTTCAATGTTTATGTTCATGATAGTGCGTTACTTTTTTGTTGTTATTATTAACTATTTTTAAATCTTACGTGACATGCCGTTGTGGCTGGATAAAAGTTTGTGTTTATTTTTCAAACAACTTCGTTTGGTAGGTAGGAATGTAGTTATTATTAGTACCTATGTATTATGTATTACCAGTTAAATAAATAGTAAAATAAATACATATAATGATAAATTAACTGTGGATTATTTCATTTACGTTGCGTTACGTGGCTTCCGTGTGGGTAGCTCGCTGTTTATTCCAAAATTAACAAGTAGCTCAACACATTGAAGAGGTTGGCGACCACTGATCTACACGAATTGAAAGCAATTATAAGTTTTATTTGAAATGTTATGTCATATATCTAAAAATTGAAAACATTAAACATAAAAAACTAATAAAGAAATATTCTAAACATGTTTCCAACATTTGAACAGTAATATCCCAAGTGCATTAAAATAGCCGATTAAATTTTAACGTTTTTTGTCATGTGCAACAAAAATCCCGAGTACGTAGCACGCGGGATTTTTAGGCAAAAAGATTACGAGATATACTTCTTCAGAACAAAATAGTTTGAAAGAAAATCGTCAAAATTTATTCAGACTAGTTTTCATGAACCCAGAATATTTGGCATGAATATTTCCTTAGTAAGTAGGTGAATGATAATGACGTCAAAATGATTTAGAATTACATTCTGACAGATTTTTAACCCCATTCAAATTTTAACATTAGAATTCTTATCCTTATTAAACCGAAACTATGGAAATTAAACATTATTATGGATATAAATGAAATTATCAATTGAAACTTGTTTTGAATTCTTCTTAAGACAATGACCTGTGTTTTTTACTTTCTACCAATGATTTTTTTAACACCAATTTCGATCAACAAAATTCTTTGTTTTCTAGGTGAGTGATACTCAAACTCCATAGTACATCCTTATCGTATCCAATAATAAGTTAACTTTGAAGTATTTTATTTTCCGTAATACACAAGGTGGTAAGAAGAAATAGAAAAACCAGTGAAAATTGTTTTTCGGAGTAGGTGGCTTCATATTTAACATCCCCCTTTTTAGCAGATTTTCCAAATAACATTTTTGTGTCTTTTGAAAAATAAGGATAGTTTATTTGAACCATTTTCATATTTTTGAACCTCCCCCGTATACGAAAGGAAATACTAAAATATTGGTAGGTGCATTTTATGTATGAGAATATATATGTAGATACTTTTATCAAGAATAAAACTTTTCGATAAATGAATAATAATAATGACCATATTGCAAACATGTAGAATCACACAAACTTGTTCAATGGTTTAAATTTGATAGTAGTTATTTATACACCAAGTGAATAAACATTCGTCACGTAGTTTATATAATATTTTATTCAGTTTTGACGAAGTAATACTAATTATAATTACGCATTTAATATTTACAGAATAAAAAGAGTGAGCGGATGGCCCCCCGTGCAAATGCTCGCCACTCAGGCGGCCGACCCAGGTTCGAATCCCGGCGACTTTAAAGTTTAAAAATCGTGCGCTCCCCGGCTACCACGCTAACACCTGTGGTAGTCATTAATCCGTAAATAAGGGAAGCCTTCCTCACTTTCGACGGGTAAGGCTAGCCACCTACCCGGCCTAAGGGCAAAGAGGGCTCACTTTGTGGTTAAAACAGGCCACTGGCCTATAATATGAGGAAGAAGAATAAAAAGAATTCATCAAATAGTAGTCTGGCAGTCATAATCGCAGTCATAGATGCCGATTTTGTGGACTCATGCTACTTTTAGCACATATAAAACCTATTTGTGCGTTTCTGGGAACCACAATAGCTAACAATACTTTAATTGTAAATTACTGCTATGCTGATGAACCTGTAAAGATTGTCTTTTATTGCAAGTTATAATTGTTATGCAAGATGGAATAATTCTCTCAAATTTTTATTGTTTCATATCATTTTCTTTGAATTTGGACGGACATAATTTCTGTTGGTCCTTAAATCCCTTGCTTATTTTCGGTTGTTACGAAACATTCAATGCCCAGTCAGCTACTGTTATGAAAATAATCAATGACATGCCTCGGTAATTCAGCATTCCAGTTGACTTCTGCCATTATCAGTGCTTTAATGGGGCTGCAAACATGTCGGGTGCAGTACCTGGTGTTGTAACTCAATTCAGCATCAGAGCTCCGGGCTAGTTACCTGCATTTCCTAGTACGTTATCTAAAGTTGGTTGCTCAGAACAGTGTTAAGCTTCAAGTAGAATATCGAAATACCCCAAACCTTACTCTGGTTACATTTGTGAGAAGTTCTCCTAAGCGCCTTTCAATATTTTCTCCACTTTAAAATAAACAGGTTGGGAAATCAGTTGAAAGTTTTATCCCTTCTGCCGAAGAAGATTGCCCATAACATTGATTTCGATCAATTCTAGTCTTGCTAATTATGTGACTAGAGTTTATGAGAGAAGTATCGGAATCGTAAAACCATTTGATTTTTTCTAGCATCCAAATGTACTGGTCCAGATTCTTAGCCACAGCGATGACCACTATTGAAAAAAGTTCTTACCATTTCAAAAAAGCTTGCTTCTTTAAACAACGTAATAGGATCATCGTGACGGCAGAACGGTTTTTTAAACTTTGGGAAAACATTACGAAAGTACCTCTTTTCAACTGCACTATCTGAAACTTCCCTGTCAGTACTGGTGTACTCCAATGAGACTTGATGATAGTTTGAAGGATCACTGAGCTAGCGCTAAAAGGCCTACTTTTAGTAGTGCTGGTCGTAGAGAACAAACTTTTTCTACGTGGGTTTATTTTTTTAGATTTTGCAACCACGAAACAAAGCTGTCTGATTTGTTGTTTACATTCAGGCAGTATATTTTAAATGCGTACCTAATTGATGGATAAATATTAAAGATCTACCTATTTATTTCTTGTTAAAGATCAATAAAACTTCAAATCTTTTAGTGTTGTGGAATTGTGCAAATATTACGTAAATCTTTATATCCACCCACAACGTATTATACAAGTCGGTTGCTTTGATAGATGCAAGTCGATAATTAATGTGGCAACCGTTTGTTATGATATTATTAACAAAACGTTTTGCTTATCGCAGAGAGTGATTTAACGTATAGAAGTGGTTTTCACTTTAGAAACTGTTATGATATTGTTAACGGTTTCACCACTTTGGAATTCCTTTGGTTTAATAAGATATAACCGATTGTGAAAAACAATAACATTCTTTTTTATTTACATTAGAACACAAATCACAAACACATACAAAACATCAATATGTAGAAAATACAAATGCAAATAGCGAATTCTACATATACGAACGCCAGAATCTGATTCGAAAAATAGGCAAAGGAATCTGGCCAAAACCTTCCGAAAACTGTGTGACCAGACTGGAATTTCAAGACGCAATCGTTTATAAGAGTCTTTGGGAACCAACCAAAGCCCTCGACTTGCTTAAAGTAAGTCAAGTCTGGATGCGGTGACGCAATATCCTGGAACGCTAGACTGTCTGCTTTATATACAGATCGCTTATGCAAGAAAAAAGAACTTCCTCTTTTTGAGTACAATAGGTATTGTCAGCCGGGCACGGACGCTATGGTCGCACAAAGGTGGCTCTCACTTTCGCTTAGACGAGGTTTCACTTTTATCGCCTGGGATATATGGCCCATTGTTTGCTGAATCGGATGACCGGCCGTTTATTGCACTTGCAATTGGCCCTGTCGCATTACGAAGCGGGTAAACTTACAACCCTATCTGTAGTGTCTTTGTTGCCCAAGACCTTCGCGCTGTGTTGGGATGGAAACTACGCTGTTTGAAGAACTGTAGTCCGACTAATCAGTTCTCGTTTTTTTTTAAGTTTGCCTAGCGCGACGTAAATTAATAAAATTGTTGAGGTCAAATAATTCCTTAAATGCAAGCACACCATTGACTTATACACCCACTCATTTAACTCGTATAGCTACACCCCGAATTTTACTTTTATTATATTTTAAAAACTTGTCTTTACCAATTACACTACCTGTCTGTAATATTGCTACCCTTTGTAGATATAATTTATTTTAGTTTCCTATCAGTTCTTTCAAATGATTTAAACATTATATATAAATGATGAATGGGTTATATATTGCACACATTTCCTATTAAATTTGATCAAGGGTGTGATCTGCGGACTATCAAATCGAGATTTAATTTGCGCTGCATGTACTGGTTTGATTCTGGTTATATACATCGGTGGCACTAATTGCTATTCTATAAGCGAATATTCTACCATTGGTAGTTATGATAAATTACAATATTTACTGTTTCATATTATTCGCCCAACAAAAGAAAATCCCAGGTCATCAATGTTGTCTGTGCGATCTAAGATTTTTTTAAAATATTAGTCAAATAAGCATTCATACTTTGACAATTGATGTTCGCAGAATTATCATACCATCATAAAATACTAAATTATTAAGTAAAATGCCATGTAGATAATATTTCTTAAACATTTTTGAAGTCCTATCTCTATGGCAACCTTCTTTCAAGGATTTTGTTGCAAATATCAAGAATGCATTTTTAATTAATCCTGTTCTGCAACTAGCATGAACAAGAATAAAGCGCTCTTTCCTTCATTCCCTTCAGGTTTTTAATACTTAAGATGTTTGAGTCTTGCTCTGATTGACCAGAATTTCCATTAAAATAGATCCTACTTTTATCTATACAAACTACTTGCAAAGGTGACGATAAATTGGGGTTTGCCAAATAATATTTTAAAAACTGAAGACCGGTAGTGCCAATATTTAAATTCTTGACTAATACTCTACGATCATTGTCTTTGAGAAATGTAAATCCAAGGTCATGTAGTGATTTCTTCTAAGTATTCTGCTGTTTTTTAAATTCTGAAGAGTGAAAGGCTTCTTGACATAAAAACATGGGATTTTAAAATTCTATAGCAGAAGAAATCAGAGTGGTACATAATCACCATTTGCAAAACGCCATGAATAAGTTTTTCCTACGTGCCCTACGTACACGAAAGTGTGCGTGGTACACATTTAAATTATGCAATTTTTTAAACTTAACTAATTTCTAATAAATAACAGTTATAAAACTATATATTTGATTTTGTTTGAGCCAATCACGTCCAATAATAAACTTACTTTTCTATCAAAAATCGTCAAGACCTATTGGCGAACTTTATACCGGGTGTCAACGAATTTATTAGACAAGTCATATCTTCTAGAGTATTAGGTGTATTAAAATGAGATTTGGTACAGGTAAATGGTATAGGAAGAGGAGAATTTTCGCGTATTTTTCACTTTTCGGTCACTTCCGGTTTCACCGGAAATGGCTCCGATTTCTAATTTTTAAATAGAACACCCTGTATATTTTTGCATATTTGGATTTCAGAGACAATTTTGAATCAGAATGTGACATTTTAAAAAGTTTTTAAGCCTACTTGATTTTTTTAGAGCCAGTTTTAATATGGCATCTAGGTGGCCATGATCAGACGCAAACTAATCTAAAGACCTCAGGTGATGTCAGAAAATTACAATCGCAAAGTTTGAGTGATTAGTATGATAGATAGGAATAAGACAAGTTGGCAAAAGCACGTTTTCTTGTCTAACTATTTTAACTCTAACTCTAACTAGCTTTAAAAAAAGAACTTAACAAATATAACTGTAGAGTAGCTTTCAAAAATCTTAACACCCTCGGAAAAATTTTCTTTAACAACCTTAAGGACAATATTGAAATAAATAATGAATCTAATGTAATATATGAGTTGAGTTGCAAGAACTGTGATGCTAAATATGTCGGACAGACAAAACAATTGCTGAAAAATAGGATTTCACAACATAAAAATTCAATAAAAAAAGGCAGAAAAACCGAATCTAGCCAATACAGCTTTATCTGACCATGCTGTCGAAAACTTTCATAATTTTGATTTTAAATCCCCTAAAATATTACAGAGAGAAAATAATCTACAGAAAAACCTAATAATGGAAATGATAGAAATTAAACAAAGTCCTCATTCAATTAATTATAAAACTGATATCGATAAATTAAATGTAATTTATTATAATTTATTCTAAAACAATAAATTTCATATTTGATTAATCTTAAATTCAAAATAACAATTGTATTAAATGCCTATAATAGTTTTAGAAAAGATAGTACATTTTTCTCATTTGGTCATAAACTACTTTTCATAATTCAGGTGTATAAAATGGCGGCACCTCGACCAAACGAGTATAGCCAGTCAAAAATAAAATATTAATAATGTAACAATAGTAAGTAGTGAAATATTTTAATTAGATAAAACTTTAACTACAATAGTTACTCTTTCTTTTCAGAGATAATTTTTAATGTTTTCGTAATTAATAAGAGACCCAAAACCAATGTTTCCATTATTATGCTGAGGATTTCAACGTGTTTTAACATAACATTTTAAAATATTAGACAACAACAAAACTGTAATGATTTTCCTTTAACAACTATGCCAGTAAATTGTAAATCTTATTTTTCTGAACGCTGTGAACAAAGTAAGTTCATTTTTATTACATATTGAAGTTAAAAAAATATTAATAATCTTTTTCAATAGGGAAGTAAGCATTTAAATAGTCCATGAAGTAATAACAGCTAATTTGAATTTAATAAAATAACAAGGACTATTACATAACTGGATTAATATTTTAAAAAGAAACCCAAACTCCAATTTCTCAATTAAATTTCGCTGAAGGATGTCAACATTTTTCTACATAACAATTTCAAAAAATTAAACTACAACAAGATGGAAATTGTTAATTTACTAATTGTGCAAGTAAATTAAAAATCTAGTAATTCTAAACTCTTTGAACATAGTAAGTTTGTTTTTTAATTTTGGATTTTAACTATAATAATTTTAATATTCTTTTTCCATAGTGAAGTAAACATTGATAATGGTTGATTAAGTGATAACCGCTAATTTTCGAATATAAGTTTTTGAATAAAATAACAAGGACTAATTTTTAAAAGGAATAATTTTGACTAAATAGGTACGTTTTGCATTTTTCAATGTTTTTTTGGTAAATCGTTCACTTTCCTATTTGTTATATTATGTGATTTTTACTATGTATTTTAACTTAGAGATAAGATGTAAACTGAAGAAGACTTTTATTAAGTCGAAATATATTTTTACATTTCTCACTTTATACATTTATTTTAAATTTTAAACAATTAGCTGAAAAGAAGTTTTTCTACAAATGAAATAATATAAACAACAGCTGTAATAATTTTTAACACAATTATTTAAGGATTATACAATTAGTATTAACAAAGTACTTCAAAAGCAATATAAATATCTTGCTTTCTTAAAAAAATCTGATAAAACCATTCTTGCACAGCCTGCTGCACATCAGTGTTCTCTCAATGCCAAATTATTTAATAATGGCGTAAATAGTTCCATTGCTAATATTATTGAGGCTCTCAATATTTCGTAGTGCACTTATTTTCTAGCAAATGTTTTAAACGCACCTAACAGTACTTGCAGTTTTCACAACTCTTGTCCAAACGTGACTTGTGTTTTGTGCATTCCCTACCTAACAGGTATTTTCTTTGATATTCCACACCTGCCATTTTAGAAAAACAAGCTTCTTTGTAAAACCCAAGCGTTTCTGTTTCAATTTCTTCAGAAGAACACGCATCGGCGGTTAAACATAAATTACAGCGGGTTGATCTTATTTGAACAAACTTTGTATTGTCAAGGGCATGCTAAAAATCCATAGAATACATACAGTATCACTGCAATTCATTTGTAAAATTTTGTACATAAAATAAGAACACCTTACTAAACAACTAAAATCCATGTGTTTTGTATCAAGGGTACTTACTAATCATGGCCTACTCATTATTACCGTGTTTCAGTTAGACCTAGACTTACTTACGTTAATATTCATCTTAATATACAAAATTGGTATTTTAAAATTGTGACTCTGAATAAAAAAGTATTAAATAAAAGAGTATTAAAATTATATTATTGTACTTGAGGTTCATGAATTAGCTCACAGTGTCTCGTTGCAACATAAGAAGTTAGCATTTGTTTTAGAAAATTATAAATCTTGTAAAACACCAATGCCAGCAAGATTTAATAACGAAACAGAAAACACATTAACAACAAAAGAATAGAACATGAAGTACGTGAAACATGCAGAAGGCACTAAATAAAACAGCTATCATGAAACCAACGTAATAAATTTCCTGAGAAGATATGAAACTTCTTTATGTAGCAAAAATTACAACGCAATGTATTCATTTTTATTTAATATGTATCCATTACATAACACTGTTTAGCAATTGCCTGGCAACATTTAATAAATGAAAAAGTCAGTGCAGAGAAACAATAAACGTTTAAGAAACGTATAAAAATTATGAAGCGTACATAATGAATAAAATTAAAATAATGTGCTATACATATGTATAATGTATTTAGTTAATGTTGTAGCGATATTAAAAGTTAAAGAACGTTATCTAGGTTAGAATGTAAATTAAACGAAAATTAAATCAAACTAGATTAATATATTGAGTAAGTGAATAGAAATTTAAACGGGTTTAAACCGAAATATGACCAGTTAGTTTTAATGGCTACCTAGTTTCTGAAAAAGTTGAAGTTGAAGTAAAGTAAATTCGTTTACTATTTACGCAAGAAAATAAAATGCAATTTTAATATCCTGTTATTATAATATTAGCAAACACTAAACAAACAGAACTTTTATTAGTTAAATCTAAAGGTAGGTGTATTACTAATAATTTCACTTCGTGTAAGTGTAGCCCTCGAAATATTAATTTTAAACATGGTCTCTGGTACGGTGATCTTTTGTGAGCCATACTTTCATATGAGCTATAAACTGTACTACACACGTAATATTACGACCAACCTTTTTTTAGGCCGTTTTAAAAGTAAACATGCTTCGGCAGCACATAAAGACAATTTCTGGTTGTTTATTTTCGACTCCATCAAAACGAAGGGTCCGCAGTTAAACAAAATTACGGGTCGTAAAATGCACGATTTTTTCGTGCAGGGGACTGTGAATGTGCTGAACGAAAAAGATGCCTGTTTTAATTTCTGCACCAGGTTCAATCAATCCTGCTCAAGGAATAAAATAATGCGAAAATGCAGCGCCGGATGGTCGATCCAAAACAAAGGCTCCGATTTTATGTAGAATTTTATAGTCCTAACAAAACGAAGAAGTTAATCAGGAGATCAATACGGCTGTTGGGCAACATCTGCTCCGTTCCGGCAAAAGAAAAAATGATGGCCATAAATCATAATTTGCCATAATTAAATGCTTTTCCCTACAGAAGAAAGCTTTTTGTATTAAGCTCTTAACTTGAGATCTAAGTATATTATAAAGGCACAAAATAATTTTTTCGTAGCATGAATTTCGCACATTCTAATGTAATTAATGATTTATTCCTCTCGGAAGCCTGAGTGCTCCAGGAAGCGCGAAACTGAACTAAAGGTCATCTCTTAATCAGCAATTAAAATATCTTTGAAGTTAAGCTCTAAAACGAGATTATTCGCATAAAGTAGTATCTACTTAAAATTATGTTAGCTTAATACACTCCTTGAATGCATTTTCAAGTTTTTCATGAAACGTTCCTCTAAATTAAAAGAAAATAGGGAATTTTAATCACTAATTTTAAAACAGTAACTGTTAACTACTTTACACAAAGACTTCACATTTAGTAGTTTTAGTTTTAGACTAATAAATACTAAGTTGACAGAACCTTTCTTACTTATAAATTGCGAAAACCAAATTATATGCAGTTGTTTAGACAAAAAAAAACTTAAAAATATGAAGATTAATACAGGGAAAGCAAAGACCATGGTAACAGGAAACATAAACGCTTCACATTTTACCAGTACCAATATATGGCCTAGCAACGATAACACCTACACAAAATTGACCTGGAACTAGAATATTAGATATTATAAAACGGATAGAAGGACTTAAGTAGCAATGAGTGGGACACGTATCAAGGCAAGAAAGGACGATATGGACATATAAAATTGCACAATAACGACGTAGAGCAAAACGAGTTATGGAAGAGCACAAGAAGGTGATTAGAAGATATCAAGAAGGCGACCGGAGGAGAATGGTTCGAAATCGCCCAAGACTTACGTCCAGGAGTGGAAAAAAATAGAATAAGTTAGCAACTTTAAATTTCTAAGAGGATTTGTAAAGAGCGGAAGAAATTTAAAAAAGCGAGCAACGGAGATTGTACAATTCAATTGTAAAGTACTTGGTTTGTTCCTGTAGTTGCCAAATTTCATGTCCCTGCGAAAAGTGCTTATTTAAACTTGACCAAAATTCGCTAAATTTAGTTTTAAACTGGTTGCCTCAGGTAAAGCTCAGATGCACAAGGTCAGTTCTACTCAAATGTATAAAATACATGGATAACACAGCGTTGAAATAAATTGTAATATGTGTTTAATTATATACAAAACAATTCTTAATTAAAGAATATATTATGTACACAAATATTATAAAACAAATTTCCTTCGGCGGTAAGCGCTGGATGTTTTCGGTCGGTGGTGCGGCAGGCAGGTAATAGTAATTTACGTTACAAGGCCGGAAAATGACTTATTAAAGTAAGAGTTTAGATGTTTACGGACGAGGAGAGGAACGAGCCGAGTCTGGAATTTCTAAACGAGTATTTTAATAATATTTTTCGGCCGTGTATCGTACAATGTTTTATTTCATACTGTTTATATTATCGTCCTAATGACTTTAATCCTCTATATAATAAAGGAGAACGATCCAGACTTGTGTGTCCGTCACAACTGCAGACGCGATGTCCTGATTGAGCGAATGCGGGTTACGGTAGCGGCGGCATTTGCGTTTGCATTGGAGAGGGGTGGAGCCCCGAGGGACCCTTTGGAGGAAGGCGGTGCCCCGAGGGCCCCCTTGGAGAGGGGCGGAGTCCCGAGGCCTCCTTAGAGAGGGGCGGAGCCCCGAGGCCTTCTTGGAGAGGGACAAAGCCCCGAGGGCCCCCTTGGAGAGGGGTGCAGCCCCAAGGGCCTCCTTGGAGAGGGGAGGAGCCCCGAGGCTTCCTTGGAGAGGGGCGGAGCCCCGAGGGCCCCCTTGAAGAGGGGCGGAACCCCGAAGGCCCCCTTGGAGAGGGGATTTTTTCCAATAAACGTGTTATAAAAATGTATAAGTTTTTTTGTAAACAAGGACAAGAGGCCGGAAAACGTTGCAACACTTTCCGGTCTTATGATGTAGTGTTCCACTTTCCGGATTTAAATTAAGGACGCAAAGTCATATTTTCCGGGCAGTATGAAATAAAGCAATTTTCCAACTATATGAGAACCAAGTCCACCGGCGCTAGACAGGTCAGAAGGGATCAGGATAGCGGGAGGACCTGGTAATCAAGATCGGGTTCAGGTCTTAAGACTCAAGTAATTTAAAATGGCTGTGGATTCTCGTTTTATACTCTTCGAGCACCTAACGTCACACAATAGAAACAAATTTCCGCGATAAAAAAAGTGAAGCCACTGGAACCAATAACAAAGGTAGATGTGAATCATGGGTATTATGCGAAAAAATAAACTAGCGTCGAAATGAAATTCTTACGAAGAATACAAGAGAAAACAATTAAAAATCGAACCAGTTAGTTGTTATGAAGATCTCTAGACTTAAATAGAGATAATAGTAAACCAAAAGTAAAAGAAAAAAGCAAGATAAGCTTAATATTGTAGATATAGGCAAAGTAGCGAAACATAGAAGATTATAGAGAAAGCATTGGGGCACACGACGTCAAATTCAAACTAACCCAACCTTACACCGAAAGGTAGAAAGATTGAGGATTAAGTAAGTTTCGACACCAGAAAATCTAGTGTGTAGAACCTCTTTCAATTCCTGAACATTATTCAAAACTTTCACTATGGAGGATATATAATATTAATTGGGAAACGAAATAGAAGAAAGTTTATTAAGATGCCGTCACCTTACCATGCTGTGCTAAAATGAGGAGGTGCACTGTGTTGCATAACTCATATCCTATCCAAGACAACCTTTGTCAGCCTTGCTGTTTACATCCATACTGTAGGAGCATCGACCTGTCCTCTTTGATGAGGTTCGGGCATTAAGACCCCACGGTTGCCAAAGCTGAACTGGGAAATCGCAGTAAAATGGATACCTCCACAGGGTAATATCTTGCATAATCCAAGCAACGCATTTTTCAGAAAGTAATTTCTCCAGTTTTTATTTTCAAACTAGGTACTATAATTTACAAAATTTAATCTTGAGTGACGGGGAACAACATACAATATATCCTACGTAATTTCCATAAATTAAATAAACCTGTATTTTTCCAGCATAAAGACCTTGATTAAAAGTTAATTCACAAGTGATAATTTGAAAACTGTGACAGAACGTTACCTTGACCGAAATAGTTTATCACGTTATTGGGAACTACTATGGCATTTTTCTTGAACGGATGTCTGTATGAGACGAACCGATTTTCAGACACATAGAAAGAAGTTCTATATCCGGGAAGAATGCTCTGCACCATAACAAAGCACTGGAATAAACCATAATCTCAGAACGTCAAAAGTTTTTAGTGCCGAGAACTTTTATGAGAGATAGTAAAAAGGCAAGTTCAAACTTTATTCACCTTTAGTGTCCAGTGGACGCATTTATGTAATAATACTGTTCTCGATCTTAATTGGGGCAGATCAATAATGCTGCTAAAATATAATTTACCACGATCAGATTACGCAGAATATATACTACTACAATCCAATTATCATCTTTATCATCAGTAAGAATTAAAAACATTGACAATAGACTACCAAAATCTGTATAATCTCAACCCTCAAAAAGCTCATGCATGTACTACACCATTTAAACCTGTCAACTACCATTCCCTAATTTACAAACTTCGTCCCAGTAAATTGGTACTTAACTTAGCATTCAACCTACCTACCTACATAATTTAAACTTCTATATTGAGTGAGTTTTCAAACAGATGAATCTAAAACAGATAGAAGGATACCCGTGGTGTACATAAAAATGTAAAAAAATTGTATATGTCGAAAAGCTAAGACGACATCTCAGAATATGATTACTGATTACAAGGATTTGACCTCCGAGGACGTTTAAAACTACCAGTAACAACTAAAGTGGTGTAAATAGCAATAAAAATGATAAGAACTCGTATCAATCAACTACCACAAGTAAGAGGCAACGTGTCCAGGTGGACCAGTACGGTTATAAAAATTAGACGGAAGGAACTAATGTTAAAGTGCTCAGAATTACACATAAAAAAGCAGTCCATAAAACAACATGCAGCATCTAATAAGAAATGTAAACAATACCATAACGATAAAAGAACTGCCAAGTTAAAAGTAAATGAAAATCTCACTGAGCTGTAATAATACAAAAATTCAATAACCATCTGCACATAATTGCCTGGAGGCTGTCAGGTTTCTGTTACTCGCGCTGGTTCCGCCCTTTTTAATTCTGAGCATATGGTTGAGACTGCAATTCCTATTTTAAGGCAAGGGTAGTCATGCCACCCAGAGGACGTTATAATTTGGTAACCACTTGGGACGCAGGTTGACACCCCAAAAATTTATGGCTTGGAATAGTGGTACCTAGATGTTAATGAATCAAGCACTTAATGCTGATTACTTTTATTATTAAATATTGGCCTCTATATGCAATACACATATCGCTTACTCTTTAGTAATTAACCTATTAAGAGGGGCAACCCAGTCTTAACATTCGAGCATATTTTTACCACTCGAGCGAGCGCAGCAAAGCGAGAGTGGTAATTTTTGTGAGAAATGTTAAGACGGTTACCCCTCGATATGCGTTCATTAGTTTATTGTTCATTGAGGCAATAATTTTGAAACAATAATAATTACTAAAAACTGCTAAATCGAAATAGGACTACCATGAATATGTGTGATGTTGCTATAGTGCATGCATGTTAAATGAGTGGATGCATGTTAAATGTATCTTAACATTCGAGGACTATTTCAAAGAGCAAAGTAGCAAACTGTCAGCATTTACCAAGGCTGCGATGCGTTAATTTTGCAATTATGTTAAACATGTTGTTGCGATAGCTGGAATAATTACATTGAACTCTCATTAACTAGTACATTGCTCTGGTAGTATGCATTCCTCAAATTTTTAAATAAAAAACTAAAAAAAGTATGTTTATTT
Organism: Agriotes lineatus; assembly: GCA_940337035.1. NCBI lineage: Eukaryota > Metazoa > Arthropoda > Insecta > Coleoptera > Elateridae > Agriotes > Agriotes lineatus. The sequence goes on from OW679199.1 coordinate 73,853,069, forward strand.
CATCAATGTTATGAGGCAAATTGCATATTAACAGTAAAGAAACCTTCTTCATATTGAACAGAAATGCCTGGAGGCTGGAGCAGGTTCCTGTTGATTGCACTGGTTCTTTATCCATAATTTTTAAGCACATGAATGAGACTGCATTCATGTATTAAGCCAAATATTGAATGAGTATTAATTATTATTGACATTTTAAATATAATTTATATATATTTGGTTAAAATAACGATAATTAGGATTTAATAATGGCAGGTATATTGAAAATATTCCCAAAGATGCGATATTATTTCAAGTTTTAATTTCTTTTATTGATATTTAGTTTAGGAATGAAATATCGAAATGCGGTTTTTACTAGCGTGTTAGACCCTTATTTGGCTATCTTTTGTTGCAATAAAGGTGATCTCGTTGCATTTAATTTTTTTGAGAAAATCCATTTCATTTGTAGTGTTGTCGCAAAACGCCCTCTATCGGCGAGACAAGCAATTTAAATCAATTCGCGCAAGGCAGTGTTAATACCCTAAGAAAATCCCTTTTCAACGACTCTAAGTTTGACAAAATCCGTTCAGCCATTTTGATGTTATTGATATTTATTTCCTAAAATGTTCGGACACCCCCCACCACTTTCCCTGAAGAGACAGAGAAAAAAGTATTTAACGAAAAAGAATCCAATTTATCTCAGCTTTAAATCGGTGTCCATTTCTCAAAAAACGGGATTTAAAATTCAAGAATGCGATTACGCCCCCTCGCGGCCATTATAGAAACTTAAAAATAATTTCCAGCATTTTCTCTTGGCCGCTTTAGTCATACATTTTTTTTACCCCAAGTTGTTACGACCATTACTTTTCGAGATAGGGCCGAGTGCCCTTCTTAATTGGCTACCCGGTACAGAGAAATGACACTCAAAAATACAATACTCTTACTATACCTTATATTCTTATATTCCAGGCACGTCTGGCAAAATTAAATAAATTGAAAATAGGTCTAGTATTAGGACGGTATTCAGAACTATGAATACCTTGTGGTCGATACTTACAAAGACGAAACCGTTCAACGAAAAACAACATTTAAATACTTGAATATATAGTGTTTCTTGTGATTGTGAGAAAAGTTATATCAGTGAAAATCCAGCGCCTTCAAAAGTTAAACAACACGAAATTTTAATTTAAAAATACACAAGTAATGCGTGAAACTATAGAAATATAAAAACATCCACATAATACAAGCAGGAAAGATGATTTTAGGCTTAGTAAAACGTGGACTCCCGTGATACGCGATCTAAAGCATTACAATTATTGTGCGTCATACGGCGACGCCTCACGGATTACGCTGCACTTGAACGACCAATCAGAGTTACGTCGCTCCGAGCGGCTGGCACAGAAGACTATAAATAGCTTCACACCGACCTTCAGTTTTTAGTGCAACTTTCACTCTGACGATGCAATCTGCAAGGTTTTGCGAAACGTTAGACAATATACAGCAACAAAGCCAAATCTGCCCAAGTATCCTCGTTCTCAAGGTAGTCAAACTACACGCGCCCCCAAAGAGCATTGCCATCCCATGCATCCGTGCTCGAGGTCACAAGGTGCAATGCACATTAAGAGAATACTGGGTGTTTATTCACAAAGACTACGCGGTCTACGCCGAAATGCTATATTAACAAGAATAGATTGATAAACCAAAAATAAGGAGTGGCCGAAGCATGTAATGCATTAACACCACAACTGTTGCAAAATGTCTTTAAAAATATGAAACGACATGTGACTCTGCTTAGAAGGAAATGAAAAGCATTTTTAACACTTTTTGTAATAGTAATAAATCAATGCTATTTTATGAAAGCCTTATTAAAAAAAGATAATAGTCTATAAAATTTCATTAACACAGATTATGTATAATTTTCTGGTGTTATATTACACATGACTTAAAAATTCCAAATACACCTTTAATGAAGTTACTGTTCCTTCATACTACACATTATCGCAAGCTGTAAATATCTGTTGTCATAGAAAAGAATTTTATTGTTATTTACAAAATAACAAATGTGTAACCACTCTTTTACAATAAATTTGAAATGAATATGTTTAGGGTCATGGTCACGCACACACACATCTGCCCACCAATTCAATCAACCAGAAAGGTATTTTTAACCAATGGGTTAACAATCTTTTTGCACTTTCGGTTAAAGTTGATACTTTAGTCCCCGTAAACAGGGACTAAAATAGCTCATTTAATCCCTAGGGATTAAAGTAAAAATGATACCGTATCTATGGTAAATTTATGTACACACGAGGTTAGTAGGTTAGGTTTTGCTTGTTATTTGACACACACTGACGCAAAACTTAACCTGCAAATCTCGAATTTGACATATACTGACAATACACTTCAGTACTGCCAACTGATTCAGGCTATCCAGGACCTGCTGCATTTCAGTTTTTAATAAATTGTAATTGTCAGTTTCCAAATTGACAGATTCCAAATTTTGAAAATGTTTGAGGATAATGTTCCCAAAAGTGCAAAAAATAGCGTATGTACCTCGGGACTACAGTGCCTAAATTCCTTGAGTGGTTGTTGCCTTCGGGCTTTGCCCTCGAGAAAACAAACTCCACTCGCAGGATTAAATGGTGCACTTTAGTCCCTCATGATATAATATACTATTAAACCTCCAAATGATATCTTCAAAATTAATTGAATTGTTTTGAATTTCTTCCTGATTACAGCTACCCAGTAAAGCTATGAACATCATCACAGACCGCTACACTTTTTGAATATTTATATTGTATGTTATGGAATCTCGTCCACCCAGCAAAATTTTGTACAGAAGACTGGCAGCCTAATAAAGGGAGGCAATTGTACAGACAACGTCATATTCGAGATTTTTAATAAGTAATTTATATAGTCTACATCGGGCCAGTTTAGCAGTGGGTCTGATAGGTAATGTATTTTTTTTATAAACAGCTGCTATCTCATTCAACAACCATTTTTTTAAAAACATTTAGAAGGATTTTTCATATTTTGATTTAGTCCTTTCAAAACGAGATAAAAGCGTTCTTAAAACAAGAAAAAATGTTATTAAGAAGCCGTGTAGCGCAGTTGGTAGAGTGTTAGGCTTACATTAAGCAAGTCCTCGGTTCGAATCCTACGGTGAACGGAATTTTTCCGCAGCCTTGGCTGTCGATATCGAGTTCAGTGAGACTATTCCCAGGTAAAAGAGGTTACAGATAATGCATATTGTAAAGAAATGAAAATATATTTTTAAATATTCTGGAAAATTAAAAGAGCAAGATCTGCTGAGTACAGTAGATGAGAACATCACTTAATGGACATTCATTTTGCTTACTTTGCACGACTCTGAAGACGTTATAAACGAAACTCTGTTTGATTTTTCATACATTTACGCTCCTTCCAACCATTAGCTTCAAGTTTGAAATAATTGCAACTACTGGCAAGCACACACACATTTGTGTAGGCTCTGAAAGAAGCAGAGTTTATTTTGTTAAACATTACGCTTACGCTTTATTTTCAATAGTACCTGCGTTCATATAACTAGAAGCTTTAAAATATTGAACTGACCTTCAAGTATATTGCTATTAATCTGTTTTTTTAAATTACAAATTGCCCTATTTTGTATTATAATGTCAATAATTACTATTGTAGATAACTCCTGAAAATCAGCGGTGGATTCTTTTATCTAGTTACTTGATTTCTAAAAGATTGATGTTCTAATATTTTAAATCTCATTCACACAAGTCAATACTTATGTCCACCAACTGTCAAACAAAATTTGAATTTCCAATGACAAATGCCCAATTTTTTCAAAGATACACAACAATATCAAAAATACAGTAAGTAATTATTTCTTAATTAGGTAGCCTTCTTATTGTCTTCATTTCATTTCTAGTTATGATTTTTAATAAGAAATCACCGACCTTTTATTTGGTTCACACAACGTTCCAGATGGCAACCTCCTTTTGATCTGCGAATCGACCCTTTCAAGCACATTCCTGCAATGCACTGTTCACAGACAGACAACACGTCCCAACTGTCCAAGATCTGAAAACTCCAATTTTCCTACAGCACTCAGCAAACAGATAACCTGCAGACATCCACCTGCTACAGCAAACTGCCACCCTCCTGGAAGGTTTCACTTTTCTCTCATGATACTCCTCTGGAAGTCTTACTCAACAACAAACAGCTTGACGTAATCCAATTTGATTAATGTAATATGTCAAACGTAATTTTTCCAATAAAGTTGACCCAGTATTTCTTCAATGATTCACTTGTATAGAACAATTCTACTTTTCATTAGTCTTTACCACATATCAATAATCTTCATTAGTTAATTCTTTGCTTTTTCTTGTTATTTTTTAAAGTTCCATTTTTAATACACCAAGTAGATGTTACGTATACCCTTTTTTATTTGTCAACACATTTCGTATTAAAAAACAGAGTAATTTTAAATATTTTTAATCAAACCAAAATCGTTTTTCTACATTTTTCAAGTTTGTTATTATCAATAATCAAAAACAAACTTACTTAACGATATCATAACCCTTCTTATACACACTAGTCTTATCTATTTGAGTTTTAAACCTACTAAATTTTTATTTTGTTTCAAATTAAGTATTGGTCATTCGTTTTCAAACTGTAATTTATTCAATTATATTATTTTCAAATCCACCTGTTTTTCAAATAGCTATTTTCCATACACATTTCCATCTTCTACCTGAATAAATCCAAATTATTTTTTTAACCATTGTAATTCCTCAATATTAGTAAATTTGATTCTAACACACATTTATGTTTGTATCATAACAATATGTTTGTATTAGTGTACAAAGTAAAATTAATCATCTACTGCTTCATACAGTAGTTTTAAAGAATTTTTCGTACAAAATATTTTGAAAGCTACCTTTAGCAGATTGAATTTATTAAGTTCAGTTTTTAAGTAATAGTTATTAATCGATGCCAACTTCTGATAGAAGATGCAATTCTAAAAAATCTGTCAAGGGGTTTACACGGAACTTCCCTCGCTCGGATTACATCAATTTACAAAAAAAATCAGTCCGCTAGGATTCAAACACCGTGCTCCCAGGCGAATATTTCGAGTCCAGTTTCTAGTCCGCCGCTCGGGTACGCCGCTGCAGCGCATGAATAACCGAGCCGCGACCGTGCTCGAATTGTACGAGTTTCTGCTGAGTTATAAGAACACAATACTAATCCGTCCCAATTATGACGTTTAGCCTATATCTGTTAGGTCTCATTTTTGCCAACAATAAAGCCTGACCTAGGTGCAAATTACTACTTTTATCTGTTTCACAGTTAAAGCAAACATAAACAAAATTTTATTTTTTTAAGGTGCTCACCCTGTATATATTTCTCCGAAATTCTCTCAGTATTATACCAGGTAGACATAATCTGCATGCAAAATATCGCCTTCCTCCAGCAAATAGTTTTTGAGTTATACCGCCAACACACAGGCAGACAGATGGAAATGAGAAAGCCTGTTTTTAATCGTCCAGGGCTTCTGAAACGTGAAGATCTGCAGTAAAGTATTTTTTTCGCGATTACAATAATTTTTTCGTCTTTTAGACGAGGGAAGCAAAAAATGGAAAGTTTTAAAGACAGCACTTCCTACAAAAATTTTATTGTTATTGACATCGCGACATGGACTTTCAATGCCAATTCACTATTACAACTATTTATGTTTTTTTTTATTAAACCGGGAAGTTAACTAAGTCATTGGTTAAGTAAAAAATTAAAATTGATGCAATAGGTGGAAGCTCAAAAAGCACACAATTTCATATTTAAGTTAATGTGATTTTGATTTACCAATATTATCTAAACAAAGGTATCTTTAAATGCATGCCTGATTAAAAAATATTCAGACAGCTTTTCCCTTAACGTTATCTTGTTATCTATTAGCAATAATCGCTGGCAGTGTTAGCATGTTTTTGTAGCTTCTAGCTTGCTACAGCGCCTCAGTTCCCTTCATTTCCCCCTGTTTGACTTGCTTCCAATGCTCGTCTTCATTACACTGCTTGTATCGGACCTAATAGCCAACTAATGCATGAATTTCTTTTGCTTCCAACTATATTCTCTATCTTCCGTAGCTGGCGGTGCTGTATTGATTAGAATTCTCCACATTCCGAGTTGGTATATTGAGCCCAACAATTTCTTTGTAGTTTTCTCGTCAAACCTGGTATTTTCCGTGCTTTCCTTTACCTATTTTTCCTCTAATTTCATATTTTTGCGGCAGCTGTTTACTTTTTAGCGACTGCTTCAAATTACTTCTCCCTGAAATTCTAATGAAGTTACTCTTTATGTTGAAGTATTGCATGCAATGCACTGCTGTTATACATGGAATTAAAATAATTAGAATGCACTTCAACTTAGTCTGAAAATGCAATTTATGCAATTATAACGTTCATTCTGAATCATGCTTTACATCAGCTGGAATTTATAATTTATGATATGCAGACAATTCATTTTCCGGAACATTCTAGAAACTATATCTGTGTTCATTGCTATTTACAACATAGGGATTCAGCGAGAATACTTATGGAAAATATTTGTTATTGTATAGGAATTTCCATATTAGAAGCTGTAATACGTGTGATAGTTGTAGAATAATAGAAATTTGTCAAATTTAAAATCAGAAAATTTTACTGTATTACATCTTTACAATTTTATATTTTCTCGCATTCCAATTCTGAATTAAATTCTGCAACCCAGAACTGCTAGCTTTTAAATTTACAATTTTCCATTGAAATATTTTTCTGTGTATTAGGTTTGTATTAAAGCTTAATTTAAAAAAACCATCGTGTTGCGTTGAGAATGGAAACCCGAAAGGGCTAAAATTCATATATTCATAATTTTAATTTTTGCTGCTCCAGTTGTAACGACTTTTTTAAAATTTGTATTGAAAATATAAATATAAAGTTGTCTAACTCTATCGGGTGTATCTTAGATGCAAACTCTTACTATTTTAATTTCATCTATGAATTACAAATTCATTTTGAATAAACTAAATATACCTACCTATAGCCCCATAAACGAAGGAAAAATATCTCTCATTTTTCTAATTAAATAAGATTTAAGATATAAAATTGGAATTGAACATGTAGGCGTTATTTAATGTAGAAAATGTTAAAAAATACTAAACTCGTTGTAATGAAATTAGGGGGTGGAATTTTGGATGTCAAGGGGGTAAAATTTGTTCATGATATTTTCCTGCATGCAAAACTTGAAATTGAAAGGCAATGTTTGACACACTAGTATAACTTGTAACTTTTTTGCAACTTGTAAAGTTTTGCTATCTTTTACCGTTAAATCATAAAGAATAGAAAACAACTCTGTGCATTCGATAGAACGCTGACTCGACTTAATCACGTCCTTTAGCTGTTGCTATGGTAACTAAAAGACCTATGTGTGACTCCCCGGCTGGTCCTCCTGACGCCCAACTGATGGTGTAAAATATTATGTACTGCGTATAATCTAATAGCCAGTCCTGGTTGAATCTCTCTGTGAGTGAGTCATATTCACGGCGTGAGCTGGAAGCAGTATTTCGCAGCGGTCGAGCTACAGGACGTTCAACGGCTTATATCAGCAGGCCAAAGAATAAAGTGGGGCCCCGACATCGCCGGACTTGCTGGGGCTCGAGTTAAGCCCTGGATTTCATTCCTAAAGCAACAGAAAAATCAGAAAACTTTATCATAATAGATTGAATTCAGGGAAATTCTTGGTGACGTCGGTTTTCTTGTGCACTTCCGGCAGAAGCGTCCTTTGAGTGTTTTTTGTTTGTGACGTATATTTACTTACGGCAATAATTATCACCTAGGCAACGCTTCAATTACGCAATTACAGATAATTGTTGATTAAGAGCAAACTTATTTTGCAGATTGTTAGGTTGGATTACCATATCTTAATTAATTTCCATTTAGTTAAGTAATACCCTGTATTGTAGCGATCCCATTAATTAAATCACCATTACATAAATCGTTTACAATTAAATTATTAAAAATAATACTCCGATAATCAAGTTTATCGCAAATGTATTTCCTATAATTTATACAAATCAAAATAATACTTGCTAGGATGTAGGGACCCGACCCATATTAGATTAGTCATTTTATTTTAACTTATAAAAACTGCAAGCATAAAAACCATAACAATATATAGAAATTTAATATAATTACGGAAAAAAGTATTATTTTGTATCATTTCTTTGCCCATGCTCCTTCATAATGCTTAATTTTTTAAAACAATTTAAATTATTCTGAAAGCCTTTGTGTTTACTATGATATGTTGTGCATAAGAATCGTCTCTGACAAAAATACCTTAGCCTTTGTTGTATTAAAAATAATTTCATTATTATTTTTCCAAATCTTTAATCATTGCTACACTGTAATTACTCGTCAGTAAAGTGGAAATCAACTTAAGTTTTATGGAAGCAAGGGGTTGGCGTTCACTACTTAAAATTTCCTTTTTTAATTAGTGGTATTGAAAGTACTACCGTTAAAAGCAAATATTTTAAAAACTAGCTAGGTTAATGTTTTTACTTTTCACTGCTGGAGGCGAATTTAAAATTAATTTAAAGGAAGCACATTGTGTTGATTTTGGGAATGTGCTTGATTTGTATTGTATGTAAATTAAACTACCTTTTACGTTATTTTATATATTTTGGTAACTTCTCTCTTCAGATAATTATGCATAAAAACTGAGTTTCAGTACTTGTCGATATTCCCCTGCATTATTAGAATTAAAATTATACGAATTAACTAAAAAAATTGTATTATCTGTTGGACAAGGTTACTCAGTTTTGTCTTAAACTACTATATTGAAGGTCCTTCCAACATTTAAGTTAATTCAAATAATTTTATCAGGTAAAGAATAATTACGTGTCTAAAGATTTGGCCACACCGCTAACCAGAAGTTGTCTAACATGCAATAATTTCTCCATTAATTGGAAGTGTGCAAAATGTATTGTTTTAAAAACGCCTTATGATTTCTATATGCAGAACTGCAAAAGGCAAATGTGAAAAACATTAAACTCATTTTTTTCATTGCGATGCCACTGATCATATTTTTCATCAACTTCTATAATGTATATAAACGAGAGTGAAGCTGCATATCAGGCTGCATCGTACCCGATTGAACGTGCTTCGTCCACGATCGGGTTTGCTTTCTTACGTCGTCTCACTCCCCTAATACAACGATAAGCCTGTGTGTTACGTAGCTTTCCTGGATGAGGGATTTAAGCGTCTGGCCAGCATTCACATTCTCTGTGTAACCGCGACTCAATATAATTCACGTTACTAAGCGTGGTATTTCACTGTTTCAGTCTTATTAGAAGCATTAAGCTATTTTTACCCATTTTGTGCATAATTATGGATAAATTGTGTCCGATTAGAGTTACTTCTCTCAGCACCATTTAGTCGCACAAACTTCATTGCTGCAGGATGCTGTGTCATTGTCGAACGATTATTTATATATTTTAATACGGGAATTGATCAAAATAGTTAATAAAGATAAACTGAAGTTAGAAAGGCTTAAAGTGGTAGAAAAAGTATTATGACGGGCGGATTAAGCTACAATTGCACATTATTTATGTAGTTTATAGAGTACATACGTCCGGAATACATGCTTAATTTATGCTTTTGTTTCTCATGTATCACTTGTAGTAGAGCTCCTAGTCAGTAGGGAAGCATTTTACATTCCTGAAACTCCCTCACTTTGTTGCCGGTGGCTTTCTCCGTTTACCTATCCTGTCGGAGGCTCTTTTCAGGAACTTTTTAGCACTTGGTTTGTCTAGGAGAGTATTTTTCTGTACATGGCTCGTGCAACTTCAAAATAAGTATCCAGAATTTGATTTCATTCTCAGCGAAGATAAATATGGATTTCTGATTCTTGAGTAGAATTTGGTTATTTCCTTTTCACATAGATTTGGAAAGTCAGTTATGTATTTTTAAACTATTAATTGCTTTTATAAATTTATGTCAGCAACAGCATGATGTCTTTGAATAAAACAATTTTTATATATTGCATTCATTTCAGGTTTTTCAAGTCATAGCTGTAAATGATTAATAGTTTTATATATTAGTCTACGGCGACCTTCATAGGAAAGCAGAGGAGAACCGGTGGTTTTGGAAACTTTTTGGTTCTGTGCTTCTTGCTTTACAGTTGTCGTTATACAGGGTCCGGCAACGACGTGGAGGTGGAACATATTGCTAAAACTATGAAAGTTACATGAATATTGTGTATATAGAAGTTATAGGTACGAAGGTCGTGCACATTATTGAAATAGTTTTGATTATACAGGGTGGCTGGAAAAAGTGCGGCGAATCAAACTTTTTTTTAATTATCATTAATTTAACGGCGTTTGGTTTTTCTCCCTTGAAATAAAGCATCTTAAGGTGCTTAAATTGTTTTTTATGTTCAAACACGCATAACTCAAAAACTCTTGAATTTAGAGGTATGAAGTAAGATATCAAAAGAAAGCTCATTAAAAGGGCTTTTCAAAATACAAAAATATACACTGCGTTTTATTTAAAAAAAAGTCGAAATTATTATATTTGCAAATGTTGAGCACCCTGTATAACATTAATACCTACATTCACAATTTTACACTTGGGTAGTTCACGAAAATCATAATTTTTTGGTAACGTTTTCCTTCATTCAATTGTTTTCTGTTGCTTACAGCAGCCGCCTGAAGTTCAGGTTTCTTTGCATAAAATCGTTAATATCTGCAAAACAATTGACGTTAGACCCATACAACTTGATATAAAAATTATGAGTATTTTAATGCAAAACTTTTCAGCTAACCAAATATGTGGAATTCCATTTTTTTAAAAGCAAGTTTGATTTGCCACACTTGTTTTGGTAAACATGTATAATCAAAACTATTTTAGTAATGTGCAGCACTTTCGTACCTACAACTTTAATATACACAATATTCATTTAACTCTCATAGTTTTAGAAATATCTTCCGCCCTCGCTTCGTTGGCGGACCCTGTATAGTACTAGCTTAACACGCCCGTAATAAACGGGAGGGAAAGAGGTCGTCCTAAACTGTTCCAACCTCGAGTGGGTTTTGACTACCTTCAATCTTTCTTCTTCTACCAGTTTAAATATTTCTTTTAAATTTTTTTATTATTTTCCAGTCTCTCCTCTACACCGCCCATCCTAGTCAAATTCTTCAGTTTATCTTTATTGATTATTTGGATCTATTAAAATGAATAAATTAGTTATTTATACAGCACGCTGTAGCAGTGAAGTTGGTGCCATTGCCGCTAGATGGCACTGAAAGTGGTACAGTATGCTGTAGCGCCACAGTTTTTACCATTGACGTTAGATAGCGCTGAAGAAAATAAACCCAATAGCTGCTCGCAAGTCCGGTTCACGAAAATAGCGCGTGACTGATGAACGCAGGTTAATTCACCTTTATATACAAATTGACGGTGGATAATGTGAATATAGACAGTCAGGTTTTGTATGAGTTAGACAGAAATAGATATATTGCGATGACCCTTGCCTATTTGTTTACTTAATTTTGGTACAAAATAAATATAATTTAAATTAGGGCAAATCACCACACAATTCTCAGGTTAATTTATTATTGTGCTCACTTTGCCTGCCAGTAATTTAAGGCTAGTTAAAAAGAAATGTATTAGTTGATGTTCCAAATAAATGTTTAAATGCCCCCTTCTTAATATTTTATTTAACTGCAATATTTTATACTAGCTCACGGCAAAACACATAAAAAACTCTTTTCTCAGTTGGAATCAGAAATTGGCTATATTCATAAATTAGTAGTTCAAATGTGCGATTCTAGTTTATATGATTCACAACCTCGTAAATTGACATTTAACACATAAAGCGGTTTGTGCGTATAGCGTGGATTTGAAGGTTTTAATAGTGAAAATAGACCAGAAAACGTCAGGTAAATAATTTAAATATTCCGCTTGGCAACAAAACCTCGACTTATTTGTTATAGGATGACGTAGGACCCACCCCAACAAGCAATTGTTTATGATGCTTGAAAATTTCCACAAAAACGCAGATTCTGATGACGCCCACGGCGACTGTTGGAAAAGCGCTAGGCTTCTTCAGCAAAGTTTATTCTTATATTTAAATAGCTTTCCCGAACGCCAACACTCGATTTACAGATATTTCCTACCTCGTAAAATAGTGTCGAGCTGGAAACGATGCTGGTCGCAGATGACGCCGCTGATTTTTCTCTGCTGGAGACCCTCCCCTGGCTGCAAATCTCTCTCAGGATAATCCTGCACACTCTGCCGATGTCCTGGTTTGCTGACCTCTGGGTTCCGATGCTTAAATTGGTCGTAGACGGAGATCGGAAATTTCAGGTGATCGGCTGCCGTTCCCACTCGAAGATCGGATTGCAAAAATCTTTCAGTTTTCGTCGTGGAACTCGCCACAAACACTAGTACAGCTGCCTGAACACTTATGTAAATAAACTGTATACTTTTTATTTGGGTGAGAACACTTCTATTATGTAAAAACATTAATTATTTTGGAGTACAAATTGTCAACAAGCTTCATTAATTTTATTTCGATTGTTCTGTTATTAACAACAAAAAAGCATCACGTTGCTATGTTACCGTGATTTTCTGCTATTAATTAGAAATTAGTTTTGATAACAAATAACTATGAACAGAGTAAAGTTTGAATACATAAATCTTAAATTCACATTTTCTTAAATCTAAATATTGTCTTTTGCTTATAACTAGTATTGTTCCTTCTCGCTACACACACAAACGTTTGTTTTTTAAATCACTGCTCTGCTTTTTACACTTTGTTTTTTATTACACTGGTATTTGAGTTCAGCATTTTTACACGTCACTTGCTTTACTTCTTCTCCGTTGCCTAATTCTGAATTGCTCTTTGCAATTTTCTATTCCCTTATCTTGCTTTCACCTACCTTTCAGATTGCTCGCCTTTTCACTAGCCTTTGCTTTTATTAATAACTGCGCTCATTTAGTATGCACATAACAAACCTTTTGTGTCAATTACGTTCGTTTGGTCTGGCTTTAAATATGCCCAAACTTATCATTTTAATTGTATTATCTTACTGAAACCTCAAATTCAAACCCTCTGAGATATGTTTTGCTTTCGCGTGCCTTTATCCGACTAATTACGGCTTCTCGCATCTCATTACCAATACATTTAATAATTTTACTATTGTTTAAAATTGGAGTTACACAAAATATCTGAGCTCTGTGCTTTATTGACCTGGTTATATATTTCGCACTGCAAACAGAGCCAAATTGTGGGCTTAAAACCACTTCAATATATCACTTAAAATCTAGTATTCAGTGTTTTCAAAAAACAAAATACCTGGATTTTGCGCATGAATTATAACATGTATTTCTACAAATTAAATTATTTGCTTCCAGATTTTTTAACCAGCACTGATCTATAGAAAGCAGTTTCGTAAGATTTACTCTAAACATGCTAAAACGTTATTAATGTGGACATATGGAAGTTTACGTTTACATGACCTTTCAGTAATTCGCTTTAATATATTACTGCATCTGAGCGTACATTTCTAAATAATCCATTTTTTTCTATTCACTGATCTTCGTTTGTTTTTCCAACTGCTACTCCATTATTTCTTATTTCATTCGTTGAATATTTTGCGATAACCTAATATTTACAACTAATCCTCCCCTCTTACTATGCTGTTTATAAAACTAAATTAAGCAAACCTGACACAATTGAAAATGGAAATGCCACTACATAATTTCAAATTTTAAAGAGCTATAAAACGTTCAATTCTGAATCTGCTTAAAAAGTGACTTAATAACGCCAAAATTGCTTTGCATTATGCTTCGCTATATTTCTTTCAATTTGACAGAATCTCTATCTCTAATAATATACGATGCCCCAATGCTCCATCCTGGACATGCTGCATAATTGTAGAATTTGCAATATTCCATAAACCGTTCACGTTGCAGCAATTCGTGAAACATCAACTTGAATTAGGTACCACGTCAGGACAGTTTTTGTCGGCATTTATAAAATTATGGCGTTACATTCCCAGCTTAAGCGGACGTTTCACTCATTACGCAAGCGTTGATTAACACTATTTAAAAAAGGTTTTCGCCGCTTCGCTTGTTTCATTTACAATTTACATTCTCATTCCTTGAAACGGGCGTTCTCGAAGCTGTGGGGGCAAAAGAATGAAAAGCTAGAAATTAGAAAGGGTTATTAGGCGCCCTCCAGCATCGCCCAGTATATAGAACGACGTCGGGGGCGCCTCTCCTGGAGACAATGTTTTCTTTATTTACTAATGAAGCCCGAGTGCAAACGGCGCCAGGGGATCTAAATTTAGATGGTAATGCTGATAAAAGTTATTTAATTAAAAATTCCCGATAGGGAAAAAAGCTTTTTTCTACTCCTTTATTAGTAAATTGCTCATTAAGCACTGTTTACTTGATTAGTAAATTCGTTGTTACAAACAGTGTTACGTAATGACTAACACGTAATTTTTTTTATTACGTTACAGTTAGCTTCTGTTGTTTGTACGAAGCGGTGTAGGGATGTGACTGCAGCCGCCTAATTTTTAAGATGGTGTGACAGATGATTTGACAGTTAATAAAATATTTCTTTTTCATTTAACGAAATGAGTGTGATCGTAGAAAAAGTATAGTACGCAACTCGAGCTATAGAGCAATTACACGCTCGTGGAATTACACACGCGCCGCTACGCGGCTTGTGCGTAACTTTTCCAACTCGCGTGTAATATGCTTCCTACAGCTCTCGTTGTGTAATATACTATTAACGGGCCTTCCTGACATAGTAGTCGAATAAAATCACGGGATACACCGTAAAACAAATAACGAAACGCAGAATTGTAAATTGCACGAAATCAAATTAAACGACTTGTATGCAAAGTGTTGTTAATAATGGCGGCACCGCCAGGATGGGGTTGATTGCTCCGCCGCGAGGGCTGTTGTCGCAGGCGGGTCACGTGTGTAGGATAATATCATCCCCAGCTCGGAGTCGCCTATTTATTACGCGACGTGGTGCGTCCGATGTTATTATCAAACCGTATACCTGCATGTGAGGGGGAAATAAGTGGTCTGAAATTTCTATTTGCCCCGAAATAGATGCTCTAACTACGAGGGGATATTGATAAGTAGCTGGCCTACCAAAGAAAGAGCAGTTATTGTAGATAATAATATTTTTTATTCGATATAGTCACTTCTTATCTCTCTACATTAAGTACACACTTCGATGGGTGACTGAAGCGGTCTGTTTCAGTTGTAATTTCAGTGAGAGGTTATATCAAAAGTGCTAGCTCATCCTGAAGACGTTAAATCTAAGCTTCCTACCACAAATCACACTATATTATTACTATTATGACATCTAAAACCTCTTCATTTGAGGAAAATTCCATTATTTTCAAAAGTTTTTTAGTTTAAGGGAGAGGGGCTAATCCGAAAACTATTCTTAATTCGCACATTTTTACATTGAAATCACTTGTTCGTGTACCGGAGTGTTATCCCGGAAAACAGCACATCCTTCATAACTTGTTAATAAGGTGCGTTAATGTGTGAGCACTGTCACAATTTAATAAATTTATAAGAATAATTAAACCAAACGTGCCTTCAGGTAGCTACAGGGGGCCACGGGCGTAGTGATACTGTGAGAGCGTAGCTGTTTCTACTCATATTCGTCGCAATTCGATAATATTAGTGATATACGAGCCCCACCTTAGCCATTAGTTAACACTAAACTCACTCATAAAACCACCGGAGAGTAAAAGTACAGACTACAGACAAACACATTGTATAAACAATAACGTGTATCAAATTCACACAACATATATGACAAAATATCCAGCCGCAGCCACTTCTGTTCGCTGGTTAATTTACTTTCAGGGAAAAGTAGATGGCGTCATAGTTACTAGGAGTAAAAGCATAAACATGCATGAACTACAGGATGTATATAAACGATTCAGAAAAAAAGTTCTCTCAAAACTCTTAAAAATACCGACTGCAAACCTGCAGCTTAAAATACTAAAGCCCAGATAATTCCAGGACACACCTAATGAATGGGAGGGCTTCATCCAGACCTGGGGCACGAGAAACCCTCGGAGATCTTTATCGGAATAGTATAAATACGCATCTTCTAACCTGGGGGTTTCATAGACCCTCGAAGATGTTCGTCGGGGCGACTGAAGTGCGAATGTTCAGACATGCGGGCTCGAAAGACATTCGTGAATTTATTACTTTGCGTGCGATGAATCCGACATTCAAATCATTGGCTCGAGGCGATAAGCGCCTACGGGGTGAGGTAAGCCAACGTAGCTTATTCAGCAGATCAAAGTTTTTATTATCACTACGGTTGAGATCAATTGAACACGATATATCGCTACAATCGCATAACACCTAAAGCAAGAGCACCGCGTTCGTACATTCGTCTCTGTGGCCGTTTATTACTCTTTTCAAATTTCATCTTCCAAAAGCTCGAAACCCACGAAGTAATACGCCCACGACAATAACCGGGCACTAAGAAGTGCGAGCCGGCGGTGTAGCACATTTGCAACTCGCGACTTCAAGCGAAACTAAAATATCGCCCTTTTCCATTATATGTTTACCTGGCATAAAAGCGAGAATTTCCACATAGATCAGGCTTTACTCTTGAAGAAAATGGGACTCAACAGATACAGTATAAATGTTATAAGAAACAAAAAGGGGCAACGAATAAGTTGTGTTTAATGTAGTTGCATCGCAGAGATCCGAAAGGTCTCGCGTGGTAGGATGGGAACGACGGACGCGCTACTCGCGGCCTAGTTGCTTCCCGTTGAAATCCCTTCCGCAGGCGTTGAAATCGTGCTGAATTCGAATCCCGTCTTTTTCTTTTATTTGCAAATTGATATAATTTGCATTACCACTTGTTTCCTTTTATTGTTTTAATATTATCAGGAACGTTAAGATATTTTTACTCGAATTTGGAGTTTTCAAAATATTTAGTATCACAACTTCCACTTGCGAGGGAAGTTTTGAGTAAAGCGTTTACAGATTTTTAAATATCATAAACATTATGGAAATCCCGTCAGTATAAGATACTAAAAATGTCACTAACGCGTTCTAGGCCAATTTGACAATCTTCGACTTTCTTCTAAAGTTGTCACTCAATTGGGTTGTTCGGATCTGTGTTCATCTTGAACGTACAATCTTCCTCCGTTGGCTTTTAAGTCAATACCAAATTTTTGCATTCAGCATATATTGGTAATAAACGTCCTTACCAAATAACCCTCTAAAAAATAGATACCCAAATTTTTTCAAACACAAACGGTGTAGATCTTTTGACTCACACACTAGGAGCACTTGTTTTGGTGGTGGGTTCTATCCAAAGCTACCTACTTATCAATATCCCCTCGTAAGCAGATATCTGGCAACTCTAGCGAGCTTCTGTGGGAAGATAGCGGAAGCAGGAGGCGAAGTTCCGAAACTTTGTTTCGTTCTCCTCTGTCCCTTTGAAAGCACTACAAACTTTGCAAACTGTTATTCTCTTTGCACATACAATTAATTTGGTTATTCTGGCCGAAACGGGCATTTTTCCCTTTGCCCCCAGTTCGAAGCCAGCGTTCAGCCGACACAGTTCCTACATTAACTAGATTTAATTATGATTGTTGCTTTTTCATTCCTAGTGCCAGCAATTTTTCTATTAAGGCCCCAGGCAGCTAGGAAGCCAAGCATTCGCAAATGAACTCCGGCTTTACTTCCAGATTCGATTAGATTCCTACCTGTTGCAGAAAATTTAGAAAATGCACGTGAAACTAATTAAAGTATATCTATATTACTACAGAACGCCCTCCCATGTCAGACAAGAAAATCCGTGAATATAACAGTGAGTTTTTAAGGTGGGTCTATAAGTACTGACTTTCGATTTTAAAAGGGCTATATCTATATATAACCCAGAAAGAACCCAGGAGACCGCGGTTTGAGAATATAAAATCTAGAACACGCTGCAAAGGTTAGATTTTTTTGTTGGCGTGGTTGGATGTGAAGGTTTGTTAGAAAACAATAACTAAAAAAAGGTACATAATTTAACAACTAATTTGCCTTTTTAAAAAATGTTCTTCGTATTTACTAAAAAAGGAACTGCTACTATATATTCGTCAATGCTACGCTTAATATATAAAGAACTAGAGAAGAAGAAGGACTGGTCCCCGATAATAAGTATAATTTTGATGATTTGACCCTCTAACAAGGTTCTGCAAGTAATGTATACTTTCCTTCTAGCAACACTTTTAGTATAGTTTCAGATACTGATGAAAGCATCAGAGCTAAATACAAGTACTAGCGGAAAATAAATAATGTGGAAAACTACGGAGAGAACTCGTGCTTTATGAAAAAGAAGTAATAATTGACTTTGGTAAGAACTTTCTACCTATAGAGGTATATTTTGTCCTGTTCTTTGATAATTTGGTTGATGAAATCATAAATAAACAGAACAAATGTTTATCTTGTCCAAGAGAATGCGACCAAATCATGTGTATACATTACAATGGAAAATTTGCAGATACTCAAGATGAAATAAATAGTGGTTACTATCATATTTTGGGAAATACGCAAAATGTTTATTATTCCGAATAAATTTTCCTCTTAAAGAAGCACTAATATTGACTGGTAAATTATGGTGTAAACAAATGTATTTTATCCAACAACAAAATACAAAAGAACATTCTACAAACGATGTATTGTAAATATTGTAATCTATTTTGTCAAGTGTGCAGTTCACCATGATATTGTTGGTCATATGGTCATGCAGTTAGGGTTATCGAGCAAGCTATAACGCTTTTGGTTCTGAAAGGTGCTATTGTTAAGATTATCACACAGTTAGTCCTCATGTGCGTGTTCTATGGCCATTGAATTAATGTAACTTCTTTTAAAATGTTAATGCCAATTTTCTACCTTCACGTAACAAATATAAAATTTAAATTATTTAATTAAGAAGCAATTACGTTACAAGCACGTAAATACATAATGAAACATACGGATCCAGGTCGCAAGCTGTTGCGTATAATTTTTGCTTTAATTTAGAATTAAGTTGCAGTACAGGAAATTTCTCAAGTTGCCCGGTGTATGTTCAGTTGCCTACCCACATTTTTCATTTTCAGTATGTATTTTAAAAATGCTTAAGCTCCAAAAAATTCTACTGAATTATAAATAAATTGTTAGTATGATTTCTGGTAGCCATTTTATGTGTGTGTGCCTGTGATTTTGAAGTTTTGCTTCATGCAGATAGAAATTTTCTGAATTTTGCTAAAGATTGTCGCTCACCCGTAAGTAATAATTGTGTGTGAGATTGCTAAAATAAATCTGGTTAAGCTGGAATACAAATTTATTTCTGGGAAATCACTTACTATTGGCCATCTTCCAACTTCGGTAGGTTTCTTTCTTTCCGTTTTGTACATCATTTTCGATATTGTGTCATTTCACGATTCCTCGCGCCATCCTAGCGTCCTCTTAGTGCCACGCTCTTCCTATTTCCTCTTCTGGACCCTGATGTCGCCTTGTACATGTACAAAACCCGCAGCACCAACTTGTTGGCGGTTCTGTGCCCTTCAATTGCTATGGCTGCTTCTAAGACTTGGCCACACAACGTCTCCCTCGTGCGAGAACTGGAGGAAAATCAGCCCCACCTGACCTTGCCCATTTGTGTGGATGGCATTTCCCCGGGATCCGCAAGCGCGAAGCCCTGCATAACTCCTCCAGGGCAGCTGCCCTGCCATATTTCCTCCAGGAACCTTCGGTGTATTAAGTTTTCGTGTTTGAATTGTATTAGCTCTAAAACTGTGAAAATACCAAATCGTATAATTTCTATAATATTGGAAGCGTTGTTAGTTACGGTTACGCTATAGAATTTCGGCCCGAAATCTTTTGCCACAATAATGAGTTCACTTTGACCGCTAGTAAATTAGTTTAATTCTCTTATCTATCAGGTGGCAGCCCTGTTGGCGGTATTTATTAGCATTCTACTAGTCCAAGCAACACGTCCACCACTTTCAGAACCAATACTTACGCGAGGGACTACTGGAGCGAACTAGAGATTATTTACAATCGCTTAAAACCACCCGCTAAGGTGTGTATTATACCTTCAGGGTATGATACCATCAGCGTAGTTTTCGCGTTCTAATAATTTAGACCATTAGGCGACTTTATGTGCCTCCCGTTATCCGCTATCGCTGATTTTTTTATATCTCTCTCATAAAAATTGGGCTACGTGTGCTTGTGTTTTTCATTCCATTTATTAAAACAACAGCCATGTTAGTTTTCACTATGTTTGAAACTAAGTTAAACTTATAATTCAAGTGCAAATAAGAGTAATATATCGCAGATTTGTTGTTTTTACACCCTTGAGTATCATTCTGAGATGTACATAGCGTAAATAAACAATTAGGTTACATCAATTTTTGACGTTTTCCTTTATTTATTGTTTTTCTGAAACAGCTGTGTGGTTTAAGGATTTACACTGAGACTGTATGTTTTCGGGTTTTAACCATCTGGAATCAGTGGCGCTTCCGGACAACCCACCCCCAATTCCGGGACCACCGTTTTGTAACATAATAAAGCAATACCGATCTTTTTTTATAAAGAAATTCTCCGTGCAGCAAAGTAACTAACGATTTAGATTAAGCAAATGGAAATAGTACTATATATCAAACTAAAGGAGTTCTAAGCATTAATAGGCTGTATAAAAAAAGAAAGCGCAAACAACAGGTATCAGCAGCTTCGTTAACTATTAACAACGTTTATCACTTTATAATAACTTATGTATGTCGCAACAAGAACGTGCCAGATTGCCTTCGATTGCAGGAAATTATGACTTAACTCGAATTATAGGAAACGCTCATGGACTGCCGAAGCTTTAGACGATGACTGTTGTTGTTGAGACTCTAAGTACAGAGGAGTGTCAGTGTAAATCATAAATAAACATAAAGAGCAAAATAAAAACGTTAAAAGAATATATAAAACTCTATAATAACATAATTTCAGAGGAAAAGATTTGCAAGTTTGCGTATGTGCTCTGACCAAAGACATTCAATTAAACGTTGTTCAAATACTAGTAAAATAAATCAGCGGAGATAATCTTCAATGTGTGATGTATCTAAATTATATTTATCATAGCTGGCTGACACATAATTAAACTTTATCTTCACCACAGTCCTTACAGCTTACAGCGTCGAAGCTCCCTTCGGTGACACCTCGTCAAACAAACGCTTTCAAATTTTTGTTGTTGGCTAGTCATAACACAAAGCCCGTAAGAATTACAAATTTTAAACTAGGAGAAACAGTAAGAATTCCAACTCGATTGTAACGTAGTAATACAGTAAGTTATGAAATATTTTGTAGATGCAACTTTAAAATCTCATTTTATTGAATTTAACGTCCAATAAGTCGTCAATTGTTAGATACAATAGTAGTAGCAAAGAAACCTACTCAAAAAATAATATGTTAATCTCTTACAATCTTAGAATCAACAAACGTAAGTATGACGTTGTATACGGGAAGAGGCTACGAAATCTATTCGAACAAGTATAGGGTTAGCCAAAAGCAATAAAAGTGATATAGTAGGAGTCATGCGTAGTAATAAAAAACGAAATCCTAAAACAGTAATAACCACAAAACTGGATAGAGGGGAGTCAATTTGAAGAAAATGAGATAATGTAGCTGTGGACAAAGGGCGAGGTCAAAGTGATGCACTAATGATTTGAACTTGTAATAAATTTGAAAGTGATTACACAAACAACAGAAAAAAGGTGTGGTACGTGAAATCAAGCATTAGAGTTGATTATAATCAATTTATGTTCAGAATTGCCAGAACCGAGAAAAACTATTAAATGGTACATGACATTACTTTGTAATTTTCTATATGTTTGTGAACTGCTATTTTTATGTTTAAAATTTAGCAACAAAAAATTGTTAATTGGCAAAGGGAGTGTAATAAAATTTAATAGCAAATATAAAAACTAGAATAAATCGCTCATTGAGTTATCAATTTTTAAAACACAGCTTGTTAAAACAACTCAAAGTATATTCAAAAGATAAAGTAATACAATCCATTAATCGAATCGCATCAAGCAAAAAATATCTGCAGAATTGTATTGCAAAACGAATGATAAACATTCACCTTTGTATTCAAAATCTTATTGGAATCACCAATTTTTGTATTGTAGATTAATAAATCAACGGATTAATTTTATATAGCGGTTTTACTTAAACAGACGAACTTTGCAAACTCTATTATTATATTTATCATTGAGTGCAACCGTTAGATAACAATGTAATTGCATCTATCTTTAACGTCTTTAACTAGGACCACAATGCACTCTTAGGAGCTTAAGATAATTGCAGCTCTGTAAATCCGTATCTTCGCCAAATTAGGTGCAGTTCATAACATTTGTAACTATTTAGAAGTTGCAGGGGAATTTTGTTTTAAACAACTACATGTAGTTGGCACGTTCAGGGTGAAAAATAATAAATTTCAACTATTAGAGATACATTTTGACATTACTTCAAACAAAGTGTAATCTATATATAATTTTTTGCTAATTTTGTAATCATTTTGAAGTTGTAAAAATTTATTTATTCGCTTATCAAATTTAGTACATTTTTTTATAGTAACCAATATTACTTTACACGCTTCAGTTGACAGTTTTGAATAATCAGCCAGAAATACATTTAATTTAATTTATTACAAGATTATTCAGAATATTGACGAATTTGTTCTGCTACCTTTTCAATACGAATGGGAAGGTCCTCTCGCAGTGGCACCCTCCCTTTCATACAATTTCAGACATAAAAATAAGATGTGGTCAACCAATAGGACAGCTTCCGCCAATTCATTTACCTTCAGAAATAAAGCGAGTCTCCATCCAAATGAATCTACGTACATTTAAACGTCGTGGTGTGTATTTTCAAGAAATTCAAGACATAAATTCGCATTCAAATGGTGTGGTAAAATAAATGTTTTATTAGAACATTATTTAAAGTCTTCTTCTTAGTTCAAGGTCGCAACCGACGTGTAGCAATCGTTTTGTATCAAGCGTGATTGTCTTGGTCTATGTAGTTATCTAGATAATCTAGAATATTCCTCACGTATTTAACTCTTTGACGCTACTTGTTTCGACCCTCATTGCTCCTTCCAATCAAAATCCGGTTAACCTGTGGACAGCGTCAATAAATCTAGTGGATGAACGTCCATGGTGTGCTTTCCCATGTGGCATTGCACACATAAGTCTTTCTACAACCTCGTGGCGTGTTATGTGGCTAAAGAATTTTAAAATATTGTTGAATGTCACACTTGAAAGGCGATGATCTGATTCCATGCCATCATCTAATCTCAAATGGGTTTATGCTATATCTGTCTGCAGATTTTATTATCCACATTTCTGAAGTATATGAAAATACAAGGAATACCAAAGCATATGCTAAGGGTTTTTTAGTTTTTATGTTAAAATTTCACCATATATTAGTAAATGTTCATAACCGTACGGTATGCAGAATTTCCATTTCGCGGCCCCTATTGCTTTGTAAAAGTATACTCATAGAAAAAAATTATCTATAAGGTCGCAAATGGCAATCGAAGTTATGTTGAAGGTTGAGACAATAAAGAGCATTTGTACTCTCTAATTTCTGTCATACTTCTTCGACTTCTTCAAGAGAACTCGATATTAGTAGAGTGTCATCCGCATGGTTGTTCCATTCATCGAGGACTGTTACCATCAGACGCCCGGAATAGATATTAAAAAGTAGAGGAAACAAAACATAACCTCGTCGTACCCCTTATCAGTTTTACAGGCATGCGGCAGAACATTATCGCGTTTTTATGACTGCAGCGCTGTCTTCGTAGAATTGACAAGAAGCGTAACTAGATGGTTTGATACACCCACACCAAGCGAACTTCCCACAATTTTTGCCATTTAAGGCTTTCTCACATTCAACAAAGCAAAGGTACATAAATGCTTAATTTTTTCGTGCTTTGTCTTCTTTACAAATCCGGCCAGTGGTGGTTGAATAAATTGTTACGGTCAGAGTGCGTCTTTATGGCTTTACAGATCTTTGAGCACGGTCTATTTAATTCCGAGGTCTGCGGCGCATCATTTGAACTTCGCGCACGCCCCTTCTCCTTGGATTTTTTTACCGGTGTGTTAAAGCAATAATGGTCTTGGTTCAGCTCTTCTTTTCTTTTGTGCAATGGTGGCAAGCTTCCTTTGGATTGCCCAGAGTTTCAGCAGGCATGTTAGTATCTTTTTATGGAATTCGCTCTCGCTGATGTCAGCGGTTTATGCAGCTCTGGCAGTTTCTTTAGAAAGTTTCTTCTCTCACTGGTGGACTCATTTCCGGTGCCTTGAGTACCTCATTTGTTTTGCTGTAGTTTCTGCCTGGATTCTTTCAGAATCCCATGGATTTTTTCTTTGGATTTCGCCGTCATTTATAGCTCGCCTAACGAACTCCATGGGTACCCCTCAAAGCCCAATGGTACGAGTAAACTTGGACATTTAATAATTTTCATCCTCCGAGCCTAATTTAGATCCCGTTACATTTTTAAATTGTTGTTGGTAGTATTTAATGTAGTTTATACTTGTACTTTTTAAACTGTTGCATATGTTAACTTACTCGCAAGTCGAGTTTATGTGTTTTGGGATACGCCTTACTCTTGACTTACATTTAGCAAATAATCACCTGTACCTTGTACAGTATACTATTGATTTCGTGATTATTATACTGTGATACTAGTACTTTGTCTTTTTCATTGTTACTGTTACCTGGATTTATGAGCTCTCTTTTAGAATAGTGTGCTACTTCGGTTTATGAATTGTCGGTGATACCTGGATACACTTTTCGTAATTATAGGAATCGTTGGCATCCGGTTTTGGCTTATTAATTAACTTTTCATACTTAAAGAACTGAACGCCGCGCCGTCTGCTCTGAAGTAGCTTACCTGGCAATGGTACCCCGGTTAGTTCGGGTTCAACCAAACAAAAAATGCTGAACCCTTCTTCTTTGTGCTTATAGAGATCAGAAACCAATTAAAAGTCTACAAAATCAATGATGAGATACAAGAATACCGAGACAAATGGGCAGCACATATGGCAAGAATGGGTAACGTACGGCAACGTAGGAAAATGTACAACAACAGGCCAAGAGGTAACACAAGCAAGAAACGTTGAATGGGGCAAATGTAATGTTGCATCGGATTAAGAGAACTGAAAGCTTAAAGAAGAAGAAGAATGTCATAGTCATGCAACCCATTGCCCGTCCTTAGGTTTTGCAAGCGGTTGTTACCAAAAAGAAAATAGAGGTGACATGGTACATATTACAGTTAATTTATTATAAAAAAAGCGTACAGAGAAGCCCAGTTTTTGTAAGAAGCCGCTTTCAGTCTTCGGATTAGTACAAAAAATAACAAAATTATAAACAACTCGGGCCAAGATGTTGCAGCAACACTTTGATTTTCATACTAAATATAATTTTTTTTAGAAACCGCGCACAAACTGAACAAAAATACCATGACCTACATCGAAATTACCCTCATAAGAAGGTTAAGTTTAAAAAATGACCCCTTATTTTCTTTGAGTAGTGTATTTGCATCCAATTTTAATTCGCGTGGCATTAATATTAAGATCTTAATAGTACTATCCTATAATTGTATGTACACTCACACGTAAAATTCCTAAGAATCTAATCATTGTTTTGTTAAAAAATTTGCATTGTCTAACAACATCCAAACGTATAGCTAAGTTAAATTGTAGCACGTTAAAATAGATCGAGATAAAGTGAGCTCACGTGACAAATTAGGGGTTAGAAGACACGTTTAGTTGGCTTAGGCAGCTTATATTCTCTTTAATTCAACATAAATTCTCTAACTCTCAGCGTATGTCACTTAATGTATATCTCGGGAAGCGTTCATTTCCTCACGCAACACACATTGACGTCTGTCCTTATTCGTTATAACACCCGCTACTTCAGCCCTTTCACTGAACTTTGCATTGCCATTCAGAAAGTTGCAGATCAACATTTTGTGAATATATTAAAAATTTCAAATTTTCGTTTCAAGCGTTAGAAAGATAAAATCCAAACAAAATGGTTTTAGTCTCACAACTCAGCTAGATATCCGAGAGTGAGAGTAGCAAATACTTGGGAATGCAAGACTTGATATCCTTATAAATCTGTTAGTTGATATGATTGATTTTTATAGAAACTTTTCAGAAAATGTATTACCCAATGAGGGGTTTTCTAAAACAATTAGAATAGAGACAAGCGTTTAAACCCGAATATTTGATTTCAAAAATTATATCTACCAGAATATTTTTACATGTGTTGGTAAGTTTCCTGATGAGAGTTGTAATCCTATAAAATTAAAATGGTGGAAAGACGCAGAGGAGCAAGATTAAATTGGATATTGTTTAAAACGCGCAGAACTAAGCATTTTTGAAGAGTTGCTGTAGACAAAATGAACAGAAAACATATCAGAAGAATCTCCTCAAACTGTAACGAGGAAAAGATTATCTGTCATCGTATAAATCTGAAGCCGCTGAAATTGTTTTAGAAGGCGAGTTTGAAGAAGAATAGATTAGTGAAGATGACGATACACATGGAAATGCTATGAATTTAAACTATTGCATAGCTGTAGATGTAAACAATATCTAAACTGGCGTTCTTTGATGTTATAGAAATTATATACAACCCCCCTGGGAAAATAGTAGACAAAACATTTTTTTTGCAACTTTTGCTTTTTCATCTCTGGTTCAAGCTAGCAAATATAGGTTCCATTGTATTGATTTATGTATTGCAATACATTAGGTGAAATAACTTAAATATGTCAACGTTATTGGTTTTGCCCACTACTCACTGTATAGTCCATAATTACCCTCCTCTCCCCTAATCGTATTCTTCTCGACAGCAAAATACTTTTTTCATGTTTCTAATAGACACTTAATTATATGATCATGATTAGTGGTTGTTTAAGATGTTTGATGCTGTGCATTATCTGAATGTGCTTAGGTAAATCTTTCTTCTTCTTCTTCGACCTTCATTCAATCCATTTTTGGATGTAGGTTTCCCCAATTTCCTTCCATTGTCTTCTATCTTGGGCTCTTCTTTTCCACATCAAGCCCGCGTGTTTTTTCACGTCGTCCTCCCATCTCATCTGGGGTCGCCCTCGCTCTCTCTTCCCCAGCCAGGGGCGCCAATTTGTTATTTGCGAGTTCCATCTTTCATCACTATATCTTGCGTTGTGGCCGGCAAACTGCCATTTTAATTGTGCTACTTGTTTTCTTATGTCTTTAACTCTGGTTCTTTCTCTTATCCAGCTGTTTCGTTTTCTATCATTTAAGGTTATGTTCAGCATTTGTCTTTCCATTGCCCTTTGTGTCACCGCTAATTTTTCCATATTACGCTTGGTGAGCGTCCATGTCTGGGCTCCATAGGTTAAAACAGGTAAGACGCAGGCGTCAAATACTTTTGTTCTAAGGTGTTGCGGGATTTTTGTGTTTTTTAATATGTGGCTTAGTCTACCGAACGCGGCCCATCCTAATTTTCGTCTTAGGTAAATATGGTCGGAAAATTCTAAACATAGTGAGGTTACACTTTGTAATGCCACTTTTGTTTAGCCCTTGCGTTGGGCACCGTAAACTGTAATGTGGCTTTTTCCCGTGCCCGATACTCTACTCTACTATGAATTTATATTGCCCTTTGGATGCTAGTTTACTCGGTCGTAGAAGTACAAGTGCCGCTCTTACCTCAATGTGGCTAAGGGGTTGTCAATATTGTTGTTGTAGGCCTACCTGTGGTCACCTATAATTCTGTAATTATACACGCAAACACTGCCATAAATTAAAATGGAAATGGCTATGGACTGCCGCTGAGTCTCGGAGATGCTACCCCAAGCTCACACTTGTAATATTTCGTGGAGCGACCCGCACATGTCGCTTGTTGGCACGCCACTGCCTCTCCGCGTCTCGAAACCCGCGCATAACTTGCTTAGTTCTATTAATAACAGCACTTAACGACTAAATAAGCTGGTTTGCGCTCACAAACTTACTCGCGAAATACACAATGCGTTTTAAGCTAATTGGTACATTGTAATAAATACAGTTTAGTTATATTCCTAGCAGAATAATCGTTAAATAACAGGGTGATTATTAACTGTGAAGGTGTCACGAACTGAACCGTTACAATTTATAACATTTTAAATGTGTTCAGAGGACCATCAATCCGTAGAATGAGCATTGATGGGAAAATACCTCAAAAACAATTATTTTGTACAAAAAAGTAGACGAAGATCGTCAACAACCACGTAGTTTATGTATTTTGCATCATCAAAATTCTTGAATTACTAGCGACAACTATATTTTTTAAATATGAATATTTACATAAATCTATAACCTGAATATGACTTGATGATTTGATACTAAACAATAAATATAACATAATTACGATGACGAATAAAAGATTAATGTTTGCGTTAGATTATAAGATTATAAATTTTTGTTAGGCTTAGTGGGTAGGTAGTCTGCGAATTTAAGGTACTCTATGTTGGGTGCTTTGGTTGGACACGGTCGGTTTTTTTGTACTATGAACATCTATCTACACTAACTTGGGATTTGGTTGGTAGGGATGTTGAAGGTGGTTAGCTTCTTTTGAGATAAACATCTATTCGAGTTTTCTTTGGGTTGATTAGATTCTTCTTCTTATCATAGTTTTCTGAAATGCGTTATTTTTAGAATGGTATTTACATCTCTGCTATAGGTTGGTTTTGATGTTACTCGTCGTGATGTAATGAAATGTTTTGGCCTTGTCATTGGAGCAGATGATTGTGGGGGAATTATCTCCTGTTAGGGATATACGGCAGTGTTTAGTCAGCGGTGCTGCTTTTTCACCTAGTTGCAAAAATTACTATTGGTTCGCTAGCCTAAGACAGTATTTTTATAGTATGTCTCTCCGGTTTCCTTCCCTTGCACCTAAATTTGGGTTGACGGTTCTTAAGGATTGCATAATTAGAATAATCCCGAGCTTCTTTAATGTTCCTCTGTTTTTGAGAACTTTTACTACTCGTATTATTGTGTATATTAGGTTGACTGTGCTTTTACTTCAATTTTCAGAACTTTGTAAAAACTTTGAGCCTATCCTCTTTGGTAACCTTCAGTTTATAATTGGTATCTTCTTTTTGAAAATTTACAGTTTGAAAACGTATTTGTTTCCTGTGCATATTTTTTAAAGATTGAGACTTGAAATTGCTTTTCCTGCCTTTGGACAAATGGTAGTGTTATTGGTGGATGTTTTGGGGGCCGATTTCATGCTCTAAAATCGTTTGTAGTCGAGTCCAGAATTTATAAGTCAGTGCGATTCGCTGTAATCTGACTAGTTAAATCAGGATCTGCAAGTATTTAAAAAGCAACCAACCCTTGGTAGTCGTATATCACAGCTATAAAAGATTTCGCCTCCCTTGCACGTTGTTTGACATATTGTCTCAAGTTTTCCATTACTGTGAAATGGACTTTTCAGCTATTTTCGAGGCACTGCCAAGTAAATTTCCAATAACGTTCGATTTGGGTAGTCTTAATTCATACTAAGGTACTGCTGGAGCTATTCTTCATATCTTTCGCTCGTCCGAGTGCTTGCGCTTGTATTTAAATATTCGCATGTCATTAGAATATTGCCTTCGTATTGATATTTTTCTTTGTATATTTAGTGTGGTGCGTTTCTATAGATT
This sequence comes from Agriotes lineatus, assembly GCA_940337035.1. NCBI lineage: Eukaryota > Metazoa > Arthropoda > Insecta > Coleoptera > Elateridae > Agriotes > Agriotes lineatus. The sequence goes on from OW679199.1 coordinate 73,882,820, forward strand.
TAAGATTACTGAATCATAAAAAATATTGTGGATATTAACAACTGTTATTTGTTTTTTGTTTGTTATTTTTGGTACTTTATGTGGTTTGGAGTTCATGATTACATCGGTGTTTTTTCTGATTTCAATTGCCTCAAATCGCATCCGGGCACACCTTCTTCTTAAGAGTCAGCTATTACATTTGCTAGATGCTCCGACAGTCTCAAACTACTGTTTTGGCGTTGTATGATTAGTTTATTGTCATTATTATATAGGCAATTTACATTATGCAGCCCAGGTGTAGTAGTATAAACATTAACAGTATTTTTTATTCTTTGCAAGTAATACAGCTGAATAAAACTTTCCTAAAAGTTGCGTAGTTTTCATATATAAAAGTTAATGGTTCTGAACTATTATTATTTTTCAGTATTGAGAAAATGTATGTGATTTTAAATATTATTCATTCTTCACCGACTAAATTTTAAGTGTCAATTATGATCGTTATTGTATCAAAGAAATTAGAAAGTATTAAATGATTTAGACCCATAAACAACTACTAGAATACTAGGTATACCAATGGTTCTAGCAAACTTTCTTTTATAAGGTACCTATATAACAACAAGTAAAATTCCATTGAATGCGAATACAATACTACATCGCACAAAAACAATAAAACTGAAAAAACACTCTTATTAGCTATCTGAGGCATATTGAATTCATCATCTAGAATTAAGCTGTTGTCAGATAAGTTTTAATGAAAGTGCAGTTTCTTGAATGCCTGTGATATTACTATGAATTTCGTTTCAATAATGTTAGTTCCTGTGTAATACTTGACAAAATTTGTTTTTTTAGTTATTGAAGGGATAGAAGTATGCGCACAACATTTTTCAATTATTAAGAACTTCTGTAGAGATCTGCAATTAGGAATATTTTAGTTTGTATAAGTCAATTATAGTTTTTCCTATAAACAGCTACAACATTCGTCCAGAATTAATACTATCACCGAATGAATAATAATCTGAAACATTCATTTTCTTATTATTCAAGAATTTATATATATTATAAGCCTAAACTTCTAAGGATGCAAGTCGTTTTCCATCAACTGAAGTTCTATCTTCTCAGGCTTTATTTTCTGTGTAATTAGAGTAAATATTTGGCTTTGTATTATTACTTGCACTGTAATAGGGCGATTGTAAACCCCGTCGATCGAACACTAAATTTCAATAGGTCCTTTAGGTAGCCTTCTCGTTGGAGGTAAAATTATAATTGGTATTTTAAAAGCCATTTCGTTTGGGCACCAAATTGTAATGCGGTTGCTTTGATCCCTACATTTTTATAAATTCATTTTTCTTTTTCTCATTTCCAGCTGGCTTAATACGATGAGATCTTTTTTACCTCAGTTTATAATCAAAGACAGCCGCTGTTGAAATTGATCACAGCTTAACCTTCTATTCGTGCTAAGATGACAATGTGAGCCCCAAAATGTTTCTCAAATAAAGAGCCAATTTGTTTAAACACTAATGAACAGCAATAGCTATAGTCCTTGTAAAAAACAATGCTAGCTAGTGGTACTAAAGCACTCTGCTCCAATGATGACTAATGACTGCCTGGATCGAAATGCCTAGATACGGCTCCTACAGCTCGGCCCGGCGATACTTTCACTATTGTGTCATTCGATAACGCGGCCGCCTGTTTGCTAACTGGATCCAAATCTCCAAACTGCAATCACTGGAAGACTTCGGCATTATTCGAAGAACCGCTATTGTAACGCTTCTTTGCTCTCGTAGTTTTGCAGGAAACGAAAGAATTTCGCTTCCAACTGGCGCTGCGACTCACGTTCTACGCTCGGCGTTCACTTGTGGCCGTGTACGAAGCATCTTCACTCTGCCGACGCAAGCCAGCTTCTACCCCCGGAACAAAGCATCTTAGTCACCGAAAAACTCTATCGTCTACTTCTTCCTACTTTCCCCGATACCGAGCTGACTGCGTATATGTATTGAAGTGACTGTCGAAAAATATCTTTTTTCGGAATTCACATTAGCATGTGTTTAGAATTTTTAATGACGCACTTAGAACTAATGAAAAACATGCAAAACCAATCAATATTGTACACAGATGTACAAATAATGCCATTCTAATTATACTCAGGTGAACCAGGTCAATTTCCCGTTTCATACTGCAGTTCTGCTTTCAATGTTCTCTGTATCCAAATGCAAATCAAAAACGTCCCATCGGTCTGTGACGCTACTATTTCATTTATGGGTTTATGGGTTATGAGTTTCTCTTCCGAAATTCTGTATAAATGTCATATCATACTAATCCATTCTAGTATATATTATCCACAAGGATTTCTCATACTTCTGCAAAGTGGGTCAATTTTTGCTGCGAGTAAATTTTATTTCATTTCTCTGTTCATCGTTTCATATAATGCTCTCCACTATTGATCTGCATATCATGATCTTAGTCTCCCTTGCGATCTCTTCGTCTTATCATATAGGTAGTACTTAACATTCTACTTGTTATGGGTTTCTAAATTTCTATGAGAATGTCTTCTTTGTATAAGATATTACAACTATTAGAGATTTTAATTACTTTGCTCACATCTTCATTTCTACCTTTGTTGGATTAATAGTCTTCTTCCGTAACGAACTGGTTTAAACTAGAATGTGTGTTCTAGTTCACATTAATAATATATTTGGTTTGAAATTTATAAGTATGTATCAGTTTCAATTGTGCTAAATGCGATTTAAAATTAGAACTGCGACTTAAAAAGCACAAATTCGTACATATTCAACTGTCAGCAATAGTAGGCAAACACCCAGCTACATAAAAAGCGTTCAGGTTCTGAGTTCAAAGTAACGAGCCAGAAATATTTGCATTTTTGTCAGTTCCGTAGACAGAAAGTCGCCTCACACCCTTCGCGCCTTGAGTCCTCGTCACTTGACTTTTCAGTCTTTTTCAGCCGTTCAGGAGAGCTGCTTTTGTTGCTTCCCATCATTGCCAGTCTAACCTGTTTTTCTCGAACATGCCCGGGCCGGCTTCTTAAGTTGTGCTGGGTAAATATTTTATCACACGTCAACCCACCTGTGAATTGAATTTACATGGCATTCCGGCGAGAGTTTGGCGTCGTTGAAGAAAGTTGCCAACTCGCTCGGCGGGATTATAATGAATTAATAACAACGTAATTATAAACTACACTATTGTTCCGTTACAAACAACGTCGAGCACAATGATTATGATTTGCATGTTGCAAAACTAAGTTGCCGATATGAACTGGGAGAGGAAGCTGAGTAAATTCTAATTTACTTCCCCACATTAAAACATTGAAGGTCCTCTGCGAAATTGGTTTAACCAACTTATACAAGCAAGAGGGAGCAGATGCTCTCATTATTGGGATATTGATGTTGCTATTGAACGTTTATATACCATCCACACTGCCCGTCTAAATTACTTTAGCTGCCAAATCTTAAAAAGTAGATTGTGTAACGGTTTAATCTCAACACGCCCCAGATATGTGTAGGAAATAGCATGACGCCTAGATAACCTTTTGATAAGATGGCGTGAATGCCTTCACCCCTGCTGTGTGCACTGAGAGGCAAATATTGATGCTGAGATCGTCGTCAATCGATTATGTATGTTGATAGGTTGGAGCAGTTCATATCTCGGCCATCCCCGATGATTACGGCTGCTCAAACAAAGGGGTTAATAGGCCAATGAGCTTTACTCTTTTGATTATGCTGTCGCTTAAGATTGCTGATGGTAAAGACAGCTTTATATTAGGTGAATCTTAGGACTAGTAAGAGAATTACTTAAAAACCATTCAACTAAAAGCATTGAAAATCAAATTGTGTTGATGTTATTAATCATTTAAAAAATGCTATATTACAAAAATGTGTTGTTTAAATTTACATCCATTTAGCTCCATGTCCTATCAATTTTTGAAAAATAAAGTCGTACGATTTTTAACGTTAATAAAAAACGCCAATGTCACTACCAACATTTTAAATCTGCAATTTTAACGACTAATCTTCCATCATTAGATCAAATATAATTCACATACAAATCCCTGAGATTCTAATCAGACTGGAGACAAAATTAACTTTAAAGCAATTTGAAATTCATTGAAATATATTGCATTCCAGCCTTCAAATCTCATATATGATAAACAATAGGCTATTTACATAACCGTCAGAGGTATACAGCTTATTCCTAATTATGCTAAAGTTTCTATTAATCCGTTTTGAAAAACTCTACTTTTCATTATTCAAAAGTAGTGAAGGTAGTTTTTATTCATAATCTGGATTATACGGATTATATCCAGGCAAAATCATATCGTCACATTAGTCTTATATCCTTCTTACTAAAGACGCTGGAGAGACTTTCTATACGAGAAATACGGGAAAGAGTGCTAGTTTTACATTCATTTCAACTGAACCAACACTCGTATACCTCAGGGAGATCCAGTGAATCGGCGCTACATGCTGTGGTGAACCGGTTTGAGAGATCGTTAGACAATAAAATGTCCACTCTGGGAGTTTTCATTGTTATTGAAGGAGCTTTCCTCAAGGCTTCCTTTGAAAGCATCAACTCTGCCTTACGCAGACAAGGTGTGGCACCCACTCTCTGTGAATGGATGAAACAGATGCTTAGTATGAGAGCAGTACAATTTAATATAGAAGACTCCATTAGAAGTGTTGTGACGAAGAGCTATATACAAGAGCCTCAGTTTTTCAGGTAATGTCAAATAATGTCAAATACTTGAGAGTTCTTTTTGAAAAACAGCTGAATTGGGAGAAAAATTTAAAAGTGAAAACTGAAAAAGCATGCATGGCATACTGGCAGTGTCGCCGCACTCTGGGTAAATCCTGGGAACTTTACCCCCGATATGACTGTATGCTGCCGTGATTAGGCCCATGCTATGTTATGGAGTACTTGTCTAGTGGTCCAAGGTCAGACAAGCTACGACACCAAGTAAACTGGAACATGTGCAACGTCTTGCTATATAGTCAACCCCACGGCCGCTTTAGAGGTGATCTCATCCCTGATCTTCTTGTGGAGGAAGTAGCCGTAAAAGCCGCCTTAAGGCTGCGCTATAAGGGGCTGTGGCACACAGCAGGCAAAGGTGGCATGCATACCCTATATTATGAATAAATCCGTCGACAAGATCTGTCTTCTGGACACTATGGTAGACAACCTCCCTCTACAATATGCTTTCAATAGACAATTTAATGTCTACGAAAACGGTGGGTTTTCCCAGCATATAGATATATCCATCTTTACTGACAGATATCAAAAAAAGCATGGAACGGGTGCCGGAGTTTCCTCTGACGATCTGAACCTCCATCAAAGCATTCCACTAGGCAAAATGGCCACTGTCTTCCAAGCGGATGTAATTCGAATAGTGCATGGTGCAAAAGCAATTCTTGGAAGAACAATCGAGAATCACTGTGTTGGTATCTTCAGTAACAGTAGAGCCGCTTTACTAGCTCTGGACAGTTGCAAAATTACCCAGTTATGGTACTGCAGTACCGTGAAGATGTCGAGAATATTTCAAAAAATAATATCGTTTTCCGTGTATGGGTGAAAGGACATGATGGCAATGAGGAAGCCAATGAGACTACGAGACTGGCTTCCGAATAACTTCTCTGGGGGCTAGAACCCATAATGATTATAGCCCTAACAACATAAGGCTTTACTCCATATTAAAAAACCTTAAACGGCTTCATACGAAGATAGGTTAACATGCAAAGCTGTCGTCAAGCAAGGATTGCTATTAAAGCGCCCACACCAAAAACAGTCAACTGTCCAGAAAGAACCTTCTACTAGTCGTGGGTATCCTATCTGGACGTTGCACTCTAAATCAACATATGCACAGGATGGGACTGGTGGACAGCCCAAACTGTCGAGAATGCAACAAGGATTATCAGACAGCAGAACACGTTCTGTGCCACTGCCAGCTCTCGCAAGAGTCAGAGGATCGATGTTGGGGGACTTCTGGGCCGATATGGTCAGAATCAGCAACACTCTAGTTGCGGCCATCCTTAAGTGCATTCAAAGGATCAGTTAGCTTGAGTGATACTCAACTTGGAGATCTCAAAAATCGAAGGAATTCCATTAAAAATTCTAACGATGCTCATGTTACGCCTCTCCGTCGAAACGTTAGATTTAAATAAGATATCCTGTACGGCTTAGTATTTTAATAATTAATTCGCCCTGATTGTTTACGTTTCTAGCTGAAGTATACATGAAACCCTTTTAACCACCCCAGTTCTGGTTACGAACGGTAGCCACTTGCCAAAAACATGAAACAGGTTTGCACCTGTAGTATTCTCGGGCTGTAACTGACTTCAAATAATCTACACAAGAAAAGCCAATTTTGTTTATATAAATATTTCGACTGTAAGACACATATGAAATCATAAAAAATATATATAATTATCTCTTAAAATGAATAATCTTTGCTGTCACCCACAGTGTTAATTAATAATATAAAATCTACGGGAGATATAGTTTGCTTCTACACGCAATTGCTACTCAAATTAACTATTATAATTATAACTGACATTCAGGAAACAATATTAAAATAGCGCCGAAATAAGTGTCTTTAAGCGCACGAACATTAAAATGCCCGAACGATACTCAACACTTATTGCGTGACTGCAAACATTTCCTGTAGATCAAGTTATTTGTAAATCATCGTAGTACGTGGATTACTACTCGAAATTATCTCAAATACACCGTCAGCTGTGGTAATTAGCGTACCTGCTCCATACATAATGAAAATGGCGTTTGCTAGAGACGCAAACGCTATCTTATGGCACCCAAAAACATATATAGGCAGCAACCATCTTCTGCAAAGCTTATGAATGCTAGACCCCAATGTTTAAGCCTAATTAACAATAAACAGCATGTAAATACAAACTTCCTCTACGATTCTCGTATTTCTTTAGCGCTGCTCAGTCTTCACATCTTTTCGATCATCAAATTTTGTTTACAGTTTCTTTTAGTATACGGTTGTTCTCTTTACACGTTCTACTATGCAATCTACCACGTTTTCTTATTTGTGTTGTTATCCTTTTACGTAACAAAAACAAATTGAATATTTCTCTCTAACTTATGCTTTAACATAATTATATTCGAAGTATTTATAGTTTCTCTAGCGTGGTTTGTTATTGTAGCTTGCAAATCTTAGCACAATCATCTGTATTGCTTGTGCTTTTTTCTTCGCAACCTAAATACTTCTAAGTTTTGCAGTAAGCCCGTAATACAAAGATATCATGTTCCATTAATTTTTATCTGATATCTCCATGCTGTATATTCGTCGATTGACTTTTTGGATATTCACTTAGAGAAACAGTTTTTTCACATAACACAGGGTTCACCATAAAGATTGGAAACATTTCTTGAGCTACTGTATACAGCGTGCTTAGACTTACACTATTTTCGTTTGTTTTGTTAAAATACGTATATCGTGCTATTTTGTATAAAATGGTATGATCAAAAATTATGTTCATCTGGTATGACTATGGAATATTTCCTAATTTATGAATGAAAATGTAACTCACTTAAAAATCAAATGTCAAGTTTGACATTTAAGTATAGACATAGTTGCATTTATAAATTAGGAACTATTCCATAGCCATACTAGATGAAAATAATTTTTGATCATACTTTAGTAGTTTAGTTGACAGTTCGTAATTATGAAGCAGTTTACAGAGAGTAGCGCGGTTTTGAAATCGAAGCTTAGATCAACAGTAATAAGTCTATTACTGCTATTCAGAGACTATTCCAACAAATTTCCTTATTTAACGGTATACGATTTTCTTTTATGGGGACGTACATAAAGGGAAAGCACCTATATCAAACACAAATAAAAACCCACAATATCATTGACTTACATGTTAATTACGATAGAATTCTTTAGACAGGAGTTTTTTAAAATGTAGTTGTAGGTTAAAAATTGAACAATATATCCAGAGTTTTTTCGAGTGGGTTTTGGGTTTGTACACTAATTGCGTCTTATGGTGACATTGCCTTTGTCGTTATGTGTGGATTTCCGTATTTATGTATTTTATGTGTGTTTATAAATTTACAGGAGTTGAATATGAATTTCTACTAAGTTGAAAAGTTCGGTAAAACATCTTATAATAGACGAATGCCAAAAATGACATCCTTCAGAGAACATATGGATCTCTAAATTGGAGTTTCTAGTTGTAAATTTGCCCCCTTTATGGATTTTATTTTGGTAGGACGTTGGATTCAACATATAAGCCACAATCTCCTTTTAATTTAAATAAATATTTATGCGTGATTCACATTATATTAGCGTGAATTAGTTTATGAGCTTACAATATTTAATTGTTTATTTACGCATGGTTTACCATTTATTGATGTAGTGATATCTATTACTGATTTACATGTGTACTTTCTACGTATGTTGCGCTTCGTTTGTGTGTGGTAAGCTTACTTTTGAAATTAAACTACATACATTCTGCTGTGAACGCGTCGTGTACATTAGGGGTGATCATAAAAGTCGATATTCTAAAAATTTTTAGTTTTTATTTTGGCAGATTGCTCAAAAGGTGCCTTTTGATACCATGAACAAAATACTGAAGTAAAAAAAGAATCAAAAATTATCTACTGCCCTCAGCACTGTTTTGAAATTTTGGTATTTTTGACTGTGGCGCCCAAGGTTAAATATGCATTAGATACGAACGATATAGCCAAAATTCATTTAAAATAGTCGCAGTTTATCAGATAACACTAATAATGAATCAATATTCAGGTGGGGGTAAAATATCTAACCCCACTCATGCACTCACGCATCATTACTTCTATATGATTATCGGCAGAACGAGAGTTGTTGTGCGCACGTGTGCCTGCGCATCGCATAGTGTGTTAAAAATAGAAGCATTTGTTCGGAATAATTATTCAGTTTCAGTAAGTATTGTTATGTTAAATGTAATCTGTAGATAATTTAATAATATAAACCCCTTGACTATACATCACTAGGTACTCACTAGCAAAGCATAAAAGAACATAACCTTCCTAGGTATTTTGACATATTTACAATTTATAGGTTATGTTTCGAAGTATTTTCAATTGGTTCAAAGAAGCCTTTAACTTTTGTCTTATCTTCTACATAGGTAATTGACGAACCACCTAATTTTTCTGTTTATTTTAAGTGTCTACCTATGAATGATTCTGTTACAATGAAGACCCGGAATACAGAATCTGTTTACAAATTTCCAGCTGATTCTATTAAAAATACTATTAAATTTAAGAAAACTATAAAAACCAGGACCGATATAAACTGTCCTTTATTTGGAACACCCGAGGATCTAAATGGAGTGACACTACCAACTTACATGGATGTGATGAAATATTATCAGATGGTGAGAAATAAGTTAAAATCTAATTGTAATAAGGAGCCACAGTTTAATGAAATTGCCACTGAAGTTGCTGAGAAGGTAGCATCTATTTGGATTAAATCTAGTATTCCGATTGTGCCAAGAAGAAGAATGTTGGAAACGATTAAAGCGTATTGGTTAAAATGTGTCGCAATTAAGAAGTCTTTATCGTTATCATCTAACAAAAAAGGAAAGAATTTTGAAGTAAAATTAGATTGCTTTAAAAAAAAACGCTAAATTACTCATGGATGTGGCTGCTTGCAAATGCAAACTGGAGTGCAAATGTGCAAAAGATAAAAAAGTACCCGAAGTAGAAAAAGCTTTCCTATTGGATCAGAGAACTGTTCGAAAAATGGGAATGGATCGTATTGATTCTAAAACTACTAAACAGTTAGATAAAAAAAGTCTTCGTATACAAAAAGATTTATTACGAATTGAAAAGTACAAGAAAAAAGTTTCTTCACAAACAGTCGTGTTTGCTGAATATGTTACTTCAAAGTCTGGTGAATTAAATGACAATGAATCAGAAATTGTAAGTGATAATGATGATCCAATGCCGTTGCAAACTACAGACTCAGAACCACATTCAGAGCCAGATCCTCAGCCAAATAATGAAGTACCGCCGATTTCAAAACGAATGAGAAGTTTTAAATTGCCATCAGTGTTGCAATTGCAGCTGAAAGAACTGGAGTATCTAGTGTGGCGGCTGCTATGATTGCAAGTGCGGCTTTGCAAGATGTTGGATTAATTAAAAGCGACGACCGTTCTCGTGTTGTTGATCGAATGAAAATAAAACGACAACGTGAAAGTCAAAGAAAAATAATAAAAACTAAAAACCGTGAAACAGCCGAACCATTAAAAGGACTTTATTTTGACGGTCGACGAGACAAAACTATGTGTATCGAAAAGATTGATGGGAAATTCTATACAAAATCGGTAACAGAAGAACATTATTCTCTTGTGCAAGAACCTGGCTCATACTATTTCGGACATATTACACCACTTTCAGGTAGTGCTGATAATATTTCGTCTAAAATGTTCGAATTCTTCGTTGAAAATTCTATCTGTACTGATGAACTTGTGGTTATTGGGGCAGATGGGACTGCGGTAAATACAGGAATACATACTGGCGTTATCCGACGTATTGAAATGAAATTGACAAGACCGTTGCAATGGTTTATTTGTCTCCTGCATTGTAATGAGTTGCCGCTGAGTCATTTATTTAACCTAGTTGATGGTAAAACTACTGGTCCGTCAGGCTATTCTGGTCCCATTGGCAAGTTAATTATAGATTGTGAAACCCTTCCCATTGTTGAATTCTCTACTATAGACGGCCCGCAACTTCCAGATATTACAGTCAAAGATCTTAGTAGTGACCAGAAGTATTTGAAGGAAATTTACGAAGCTGTTAGAACTGGCTTTTGTTCCAACGATCTTGCTTTACGTAGCCCAGGAAAGTTAGCTCATTCTAGATGGTTAACGTTGGTCAATAGAATATTAAGACTATATGTTTCAACCACATCACCTGACGAAAATTTAATTATACTTGTAACTTATGCGATGAAGGTTTACACTCCACTTTGGTTTACGATCAAAACAAAACTATCATGTAAAGATGGAAGTCGCCATTTTTACAAACTAATGTCGTTATCTCGCTATCTACCAGATAATCTAAAAGAAATAGTTGATCCGGTTATAAGACGCAACACGTTTTTCGCGCATCCAGAGAATATAATATTATCTCTTCTGACGGATGAATCCAAAGTTCTTAGAAAATTAGGTGTTCGGAAAATAATAAAGGCAAGGAAACAAGCAAGAACAAATATTCTACGAAAATTTGAAGTCCCCGAAATTGACTTAAATGCCAGGTCATATTATGAAATGACATTTTGGCAGAACTTAAATGTAACCGAACCACCTATTACTCGTTCAATTTCCGATGAAGACATTAACAACATGCTTATTACCGGAGAAATTGGCAACATTGACTTCTCGAAGTTTCCAAACCATACTCAAAGTGTGGAAAGAACAGTTAAAGTAGTGACTGAAGCTGCCAAAACTGTGTGTGGCGAACTTGAACGTGATGGTTTTATTCGAAACCGGTTAGACTCTCGTAAAAGCATGCCAAAGTTTGTATCTAAAAAGGACTTCTGTATTTAGTCGAACTTCTCTTTTTCTGTACTCATATTATTATCTTGTAATTGTTGTTAATAAATACTTTTTTTAAATTACTTTCATGTATTAGTATTCGACCATACATTTTTTGCAAACTCTGTGCAAAGGAAAAATAGTTGACTTTTTACAAATTTTGACACGTTGCTGAGGGCAGTAGATATTTTTTTTTCTTTTAATTATTTCGGGGTGTTATTATTCGACCATAAAGCCACCTTTTGCAAACTCTGCCCAAAGGAAAAAAAAAGTTGACTTTTATGATCACCCCTAGTGTACATGTCGCGGGGTGGGTATTCAGTTCGTTTCAATTACACCTGGTCTTTAGTTATCATAGATACAGTCATTTATTTCAGTACGGGAAATTGTTCTTTCATGTCATTAGTCTACATAAATGTCACGTTAATTGCACGGCATTTATTTTTTTTCTGTCTATAACAGGTTGCAACTTATCAAAGAGTCTGCGTCTGTATTTTTGTGGTATCTCCCTTCAATGTACGAGTTGATTATCAGATCACCGAGGAATCTTCCAACTTAGATTCGCGAGTTGTTTAACAATCAAGTTGGTGCCACTCTTATTTGATTTTGATCATTTTAGTGTTAACCCACCCTTTATAGTACATAGTAGCTCATCTGGCCCGTTATACACATTAATTGCAGACTACTTTGGGTATTCACAGCTCGCTATTCTGCTTATATTGAAGTATTGCAAGATTATCAGCATTCTTTTGTACTTCGGCATATTAGAGCGTTCAGCCCTTAGAACAACAGGTCCTCTAACGATTTTCAGAATTGATCTCGGCAGCTGCGATTCCCTTCACTTCTGTTATATCTTCCCCTGTGATCAACCCTTCGTTTCAAACTATGTTCTCATGTTTGTCGAGACCTTCCCCCGTATTGTTTTCTTCCGGTCCTGTTTACAGTACTCGGGGGTAGGGATGGGAGCGTGACGTGAAAACAGTTGTGTCACGGCGTGTCACGTCGTGAACGTGACTAATATTTGAAAATCGTGACGTGAACCTGAGTGAACGTGAGTGAACATTTCCAAGGCGTGACTCACGTTTCACGTTAATTTCACGTTAAATATTTAGTAACGAATAAAAAACTGCAGGGTGCCCCGAGTAAATCAAAATTGTAATGTGTAGATGTGTAGATGCACTTATTATTCTAATAAAAGTAATGTTTTGTTTTTTATACTCGGCTTAACGCTGGAAATGGTAATTATGTTTTATTTTTAAACTAATTTATTGTGTAGATGAACTTATTATTTTAATAAAAGTAAGGTTTTGTTTTGTATACTCGGCTTAACGCTGAAAATGTTAATTGCGTTTTATTATTAAACCAAAAATGTATTCTGTAGATGAACCTATTTTTGGAAAAGTAATGTTTTGTTTTGTATACTAGACTTAACACTGAAAATGTTGATTACGTTTTAGTTTTAAATCCATTTATGGTTTACATGTGTAGATGAACTTATTATTCTAATAAAAGTAATGTAACGTTGAAAATGTTGATCCTTGTACAAAAAAGTACTTTTAAACCTACGAATTAAAAGTGTTGCCTAGCAACATATACCTTCTGTACTCATACCAATACGGGAAACGTCAATTCCAATGACAGCTTTTGCTATTAAAAGTAATGTCTTTGAAGACAGCTGCAAGAAATGTATTTGCGAGAAATAAGTATTTATACCTTGTCGTAAGTTATTGTAGTCAATTTTCATTTTTTACTTCCTTTTACAATAAAGGAAGTATTGGATTCACCCCAAAAGTTCGAAATTGAGTTTTCAACAGATCTTCACGTTTCAGTGTCTTCTGAACCCAAAAAACGTGTTTTTGTTCATTTGTCTGTCTGTGTGTGTGTCTGTGAACAGCATATCTCAAAAACCAAAAGAGGTATGGCGTTGAAACTTCATATATAAGTTTTGTGTGCTATGTAGCAAGCTTTTGAAGAAAATCGCATAACCGGAAGTAGGTGTTTACTCTTTTTTCAAAAAGGGCTATAACGATTTTTTCATACTTTACATTTTTATTACAATTTTAATGTGTATTGATGTGAGATAGCTGATTTTCCAGTCGAATACTTCTAAAATGGGATTATTTTGTTTTTTTTTTAATTTTTTTTATTAACTCCTATTTTAAATAGAATACCCGGCAGTGGCGGATTTAACAGGTGGGCAAAAGCGCGCTTGCCCACTGGGCCCCCCCGACGAAAGGCTTTCAGGGCCCCTGAAAGTTACACCTCCGATTTCTTTTTTTTCTTTTTTTGTTGAAAAAATGTTTCGGTGAGTCCCTTGTGGACAGCACAAGTTCAATTTTCATTCAGGGGCCCCCTGTTATCAGAATAATTGCAATGCTTGATAACTATCGTAAATTAAATATAAAATCAAATAACTTTTGTAATCAATCAGTTATTTAAAACGTCTACGATTTTCTCAAAGTTTGTCGAATATTTCTGACTTATCAAAAACGTTCTAAAGGGGCCCCCGGGGGCCCCCGCGCGTCTAAATTCAGTTGACAGTCAACTGACCACCACTTTCGAAAGTTGGAATTGACGCGCCCAATAATGAGAATTCACCGAGCATGCGCGGGAACTGTCACTATAGTTACCGTACTGGATGAGTAATTTCTACGAGTTCTGCCGAGTTCCGTGTCAATCGAGTTCATTTATCATTTATCCAGTGTTTATGGACAAGTGCCGCAGTGGTTTGCAATGTAAAATGTGAATGTATTCGATAAAAAAACCTGATTCCAGATACTCTAGGTATGTACATTAAATATTGCTCCGTGTGAGAATTTTGCTTACTATAACATAACCTAATAATTTATATTTTTCCATGGTAGATCTGATTCTACTATATATTTTGCTTAAAACTTTTCTGTCATAGTGATCTGTGCGTCCATCATTCAATTACATGATGCATTTTTGAATAAACCGATTTTTTTTTCAAAAATCAACATCTCTACCCCTAACCCTCACTTTTCCTCGCCGCGGTAGCCTCGGTGAAATATTTTGTCACTGCAAACAGTTGTTCCTTTATAATTCAATAATTGTCTATTAATGGTTTTAGATGACATGGAAAAAACAAAAGAAAAAAGTGGATTTGAAAAGAGAAAGATTAGAGAAAAAAGAAAATTGGAAAATGCTGGAATTGACCCTAAGCAGACTAAAGTCAGCAAATTCTTTCCAACTTCAACATCAACACCAAAGTCAACATCAGTTGAAGTTCAAAACGACGATGATCAAAACTCCACGGAAATCGGATTTCTTTCAGCAGAACAAGAATCCCTATCCGCCAGTTCATCCACCAAAAGACATACCGAATCAAGCGATGAAACATTATCTACAAAATCACCGCTAATCCACCCAGAAATTTATAATGACGAAGGTATAGTAGAAATTCTGCTCATACAAATTTTTGGTCCTTATTTCGAAATGTTTATTAAATATGAAATGTAGAGCTGTGAAATCTTGAAAAATGCTACTTCATTTAATATATAAGTTTACATAAGTACGAACATTGGAGTAGAATTGGAATGCAGAATTTTTATTTCAATTTCTACAAAAACGATTCAAACATTTTCATAAAGCCTCTACGATTTAGTATGATCAGAGATTCCGTACTACATCAGATAACTGTTTTTTAATTTTGTTTTTTTTACTGTTACAGAAAACAAGCAGGAGAACAAGAAAATTAAGAGCGGATACAATGAATCGATAAAAACTGGACCTGAGACTAGTGTCAGTCGAGAAAAATCCTCCGTCGACAGAAGTGTTAATGATCAATCGTTTTTCAATAATGAACAAAAATATAACTTTGCACTCACTGATTCATTTGATAAAGAACCAATGTCCTAATCTGAATTATTATTCTCTGCGAATGCACCGCCAATAGTTTCGAAATTCAACAATGACAAAGGAATTTATAAAAATCAGATTTAAACGAAGATCAGAAAAGAATGCTTTTACTTGCTGGCCCTTGTCAACCTACAGAAGCTGATATGCCCAATGGCAAATTCAATCTCACAGAAAATGGGCGCCATTTCAACTTGCAGTATTATTATAAACGTACGCAGAAGCCTTTCGAAGAAAATGATCTTAGCCCTTGGTTATCATACTCACCGACTCTACATCATGCTTATTGCCATTATTGCTGGCTATTTGGAAATGAGGATACGAAAAAAGGTATATGGTGCACTGGTTACACGGATTGGAAACATGTTCCGCGATCCATTTCAATACACAGTTTGAGCAAGACTCATCTCCAGAATGCAGTTGCAGCAGCAAGTTTTCTCAAGAAAGCTGATATCCGTCATCAACTAAATCAACAAATTAGCGAAGAAGCGAAAAAATGGCGTTACATCATGAACATTTTTTTGATACCATAAGAACTTTGTCTGGCTTGGGTGTCGCGTTTCGAGGCCATCGTGAAAAAATGGATGAAGAAAATCCTGGTATATATTTGTCTATCATCAAACTCATCTCCCGACATAACTCGACTCTACATGATCACATCGAATCCTCGAATCGGATAAAGTACTTGAGCAAAACGATTACATTCGAATTATTGAATATCTTGGCTGATCAAACGCGAAATGTTATTATTAATGAATGCAAAGAAGCAAAATTTTTCACACTGATCGCTGACTCAACAACTGATGTTGCTCACTTGGACCAAATGGTTATATTGGTGCGATACGTTACAATCCAAAAAAATGAGACAGGAGCCAAGATACTATGCGTCAAAGAACGTTTTTTATGTTTCATTCGAATCAAAAAAGGGGATGCTGTCTCGATTTCTCATGACATTATTGGGGTCTTGTTTGAAAAATATCTATTCGAAAAAATTCATCTAATGTGGTGTTGATCCATTGTTGCTTAAAGTGGGGTAGGATTTTAAATAATAAAATGAAGAACTTGTAGTCTTCCCCACAAATTCATCTATGTGGTCAAGCTTTCGATGGCGCGCCCGTTATGTCAGGAGAGCTGAATGGATTACAAGCACGTATCAGAAGATATGTTGGAGAGAAGGCCTTCGTTCCGTACATCCATTGTACAGCGCATCAACTCAACCTGGTTCTATCTCTTGCAGCTGAAAAATTCGCCAGCCCTTCAATCAAACTCTTTTTCGCAACATTACAGCGAATTTTCAACTACTTCTCGCAGTCTCATCGGCGATGGGAAAACCTTTTGGAAGAAAGCAAAAATCTGTCTCAAAATAGAAAATCTTTCGGCATCCAACTTCTGGAAGAATTGAAACTAGAACTGTTTGAGACCAACTCTGACTGTCGAAGAGAGACACAAGATGAACAGTGTGCTGTGCCATTGGAAGATATCGAAAGCGAAGCGCTGTCACAGAAACGAAGACTCCACATCAAAGGCTTGAGTGATACTCGTTGGTCTGCACGGCTGAAAGCAGTAGAAGCAATTATCCAAAATCTTGACTGTGTTGTCAACTGTTTAGAACGAGAAACATCGAGAGAAAAGGCTACTGGAGAAGATATAATGGACGCAAATTCTCTACTTTCGGCGATCAATTGGCTATTTTTACTAAACCTGACATGGTGGCATTCAGTCCTATCATTCATTGACATTGCTGAAGTGCAATTACATAAAAAAGAAGTTGATCTTTTGATGGCCCAAAATTGTCTCGAAAATGTAATGAAGAACTTGCAAAACTTGCGTGAGGAGAGCAAGTATGATTCTTTCGTTTCGAAAGCTAAATCTCAATGGGAGAAGATGGGATGGAAGAATCCGGATTTTCCGATCATTAGACAACGACGAACGAAAAAAATGCCAGGCGAGAAAGCAGAGGACAGTTCTCTGGATATGGCAACGAAACATCGCATTGGGTACTTTGAAGTTCTGGACAGAATGTGCAGTGAATTACAAGAAAGGGCCAAAGGTTTTGATGAGATAAACTCACTTTTCGGATTTCTCAAACCTGAATCCTTCAAAAACATGGAAGAGAAAGAATTTGAAAAAAATGTGTGCAATTTGATGGAGAAATATCCAACTTTTTTTACAACTGCCCTGAAGTATGAGTTAATCAGTTTTGCGGATATATATTTCTCACAAGAACAAGATTCTACCAAGCATAGTCCATTGCAATATTTGAACTTCATCGTTGAAAAAAATTTGATCAGCAGTTTCCCGGAGTGCTGCAGTTTATTGCGTTTATTATTGACCCTTCCCGTCAGCACTGCCAGCGCCGAACGAACAATGAGTTCATTGAAGAGAGTCAAAGATCGTCAACGTTCTACAATGAGTGCAGAAGCATTGGACGATTTCAGCGTACTTTTCATCGAACAGCAAGTCGCCAATCAAATTGATCTGGATGCAACCATCGAAGTGTTCGCGGAGAAGAAAGTGAGAAGAGGATTCAAAAATATGTGAATTTTCTCGATGTAAAAAAGAATACAACTTTTATAATGCTCGATGAATAAATGAAAACATTTTTATATTCATTAAATTCTTAAAACATATCTTCCACTTTCCATGGAACACCTGACACAACATAATTTTCTAGGGGGGGGGGGGGGAGGGCTGAAGAAATTTTGCCCACTGGGCCTTTTTCCTTAAATCCGCCACTGATACCCGGTATATTATTACATTTTTGAATGCATATTAAAATTTTAGAGAAAAGTTGTCTCTTCAATTAACGCTTTGTATTGTACCGTTTTTGTAGGATTTGTAATTTTTTAAAATTTTTGACAAATGCTTAAAAATTTAAAATCAAATTTTTGGCCAATTATAAGATCACTGTAAAAGGAAGTTGTGTGCGTGTATCACACCAGATTTTTATGTCAACTATTCCGATTGCAACATATCACGTGCAAAACAAATTTTTAGTTCTGTTTAAGGCTTTTTTCATTGTTTTAAATTTGAACATTCTGTTCTATCTGAATTTAAATTTTGAAATAAAAGCTGCGTGTCACGTCGTGAGTGGCGTGTCACGCCGTGAACGTGCGTGAATGTGAGTGTTTAAAGCAAGCGTGAAACGTGCGTGACGTGAGCGAAAACTCACTCACGCGCCCAGCTCTACTCGGGGGCCTCCCGTCCCTTCCCTTCATCACTACAATTTTAATAGTTTTTATCAATTTTTAAGACGTATTAGTGGTTCTAGATCCGTGTTAGTTATTACAACTAATCCGTAGTTATATTGTTCTAAATTCAGATTCATATGCTAAAGTTGGCGTATGTATGTTCTTATATATTGTTTGTTCAATAGATTCTGACATAAATTCCGGCCAGGAGTAAGAATATATTCTCATTCTCCCAACACATTATTCTTATCTGTGCACCTAATCCTAATTTACATTTAATTTTTTTAAATGTACAGTGTTTTTGCAGATTCTATGGCAAATAAAATATTATACGATACACATGCGTAAAGCTTCTTTAGTCACCATTAAACCATTTTTAGAAGGTCCTTATAACTGTTAATCATAAACTAAGCGGCATACATCCCAAAACCTCTAGTTTTTGTATACCTTTGCAAATATGACATAATATACCACAAGATAATAATAATATACACCGCTATATGTTTTCTTATTTCTACGTAAGGTGCAAGGAAAGCTGTAGCAACTGCTAGCACAACAGACGATATTCCATATAAAATAGAGCCATTTAGAAGTGTTTCTTTTGATAAATAATACCAATAAAGCGTCCGCTGCCGGCTGCTCGTTTGGGGGACACATTAGCCTTTGCCCATTCACAAAGGGCAAGTTTGGATTTATGAACCTTACTGAAACATCTTTAGAAATATAGTCTCTTTTTTCTATAAAAAGACAATTAGTGATTTCGTAAAGAATATGGTTCTATAAATATTACACTTTCGTCCGTTTAACTTATCTAGAGAACATATAGCTGTTGGATATTCTGCTTCTTTAAAGACTTGGCTATCTACAGCTTTTACATATGCAGATAGTTATATTTTCCAAAAAAATCTGTTTCTTGCATAAAGTCTAAAAGCAAGCGAAATAAAAAAATTAAAACAAGCGTTTTTAATATATTGAATTTAATTTATCTCCAGAAACTGCTTTTGCTACTATATATAGAAGTATTACTTCAGGAAAATGCTTTCAGGCAGAATCATGAGCCTCATCTGCGAAACAGCAAACGCAAAATGAGAGTTCGAACATGTAATTGCGTCTCCTTTAAGAAGAATATAAAAAATTCAGTTAGGAATCCCACGTATTGCAATTTATGGGGGCGTTTCTGACGGCTTTCAGAAAACTTTTGTGAACGCATCAGCTCCTTACAAATTCAAGAGTAATTTATTGTAGAAAACAGTTGTAACCTTGAAAACTTCCTCATTTGAATGTAAGCCTGCGTTAGTTTTCAACAAAAGTTTTCAAGCTACAGTTGACTGCTCTGGAATTCGTAAATAATTTTAAATCAGAATTTGGCATTGCCAACTTTCGAGGCAACGAATTTATAGAAAATATAAATGCAGGTCCTTGGGTCCAGATATAAACAAACCGTCATTCCTAATGTAATAAGAATTTATTACGCACATTCCGTATATTCAGTATATCTTTGGCTGGTGTACACATTCTAAAATAATTCATTATATAAAATAATATCACTTTGAAATTACTATGAAAACAGCAACAAGTTGGCTATAAATCACCATGGAAACAAGCAAGCATAATAGAGTGGGTGTGGCAAAACTCAAAAACTTTTGTACGGTTCCAATTCCTTAAGAGATTCTGGCCAATTTCTGGCTTATAGGCTTTACAATTTATTATTTGTTTTACTTTAAATGTATAAATTTATCAGGGTATCGCATTCTGATAGCACATGGCTATCAAATATCGCGTGACACAAATATTCTTAGTTAACAGTTATGTCCTAACTAATAACGGCATTATAAGTGGATTATCTACAACTATATTGCTTTAACCATGTTTGAAACTACTTTAAGGCGTTGAAGGGTTTTCTTTTAATTTTCTGGACTTGCTAACTTCCTAATAAACAATGACCTTTCCAAGAAAGTAGATAAACATCTTTGTAATAAGCATGCCAGAAAGGGGCCTTTTATAGCGTCATACTTTGTTGTAAAATTTTAATATCACTTCGGTCATATTTATATTATTTTGCTACTGATAGAAAATTTTAATCAGACCTTCCGATTTCGTTAATAAACAACTGTACCAGGAAATACTTCATTACAGAGCTAATAAGAACGTCGCGTTAATGCTGGCATTGGACACTCTATTTTTATTGTACTGCATGGTGGAGTCACCTAGAAACCTGTGGACAAACTACAATTTACCAATGCAAACATTTTTACTTCAGATATGCGACTTAACCAAGGGTTTGTGTCCTTGGTCTGTGTAGCTGTGAGTAGATAAAAATGTTGGCACAGGCAGATGTCTTAGCGGCTGCAGATATAAAAAAATATGCTTATGCGGAAAGAACAACGACACATTACTACATAAAAACACTTATTATCATCATCCACTATAATTAAGAAAATCTGGGAAATTTCAGACATAAATTAAATAAACAGGAACCAAATATTAGAATATTAAAATATTTAACTGATTTTAGCCAAATGTTGAACCTGCAATAATAAATCAAGCAAGAAAGTGCATATTTCCTAAAAAATAAGTCTGCTATATCATCATTTGTAATAATAACATATTTACTTGTAATAAATGTAAGTGAAGATATAAACTAAAATGAAATTTTTAAAAAGTTTCCGGTATACAGGGAATCGAGCTCGAGCCTCCCGGTGAAAGCCAGGTATCCTACCCACTACACTATAGCGGTTTCTACCTTTCGACCCCAACTAGCTTTATACTACGGAGAAGCACGATATGTAAACCAAAATGCACTTATTTTAATGAATGAGTGTTTATCACTAAATTTAGTTCAACAATAAAGTATTATTTAAATATTGATGCATTGGAAATCAGTACTTTTTAATGAATTATTTATTCATTATAACCAACATTTGGCATGATTTCTGCTTGCGGAATTAATAAAATTCAACTGTGCTATAACTGTTATAGGTTCCAATTTAATAATATTTCGTTTTTTTCATATCCGAGTTAGCTTTTCCAGAAATGTTAACCTATTTTTGTTTCTATTTGTGGACTAGGGCAAAGTACTCAACAAGGTGTGATAAATATAATAAATAATTAGATAACCATGCAATTGGAAATTAAATATGAGGACATGGGAACTTTTTGAACCTAATTGCACATTTTTAAAGCAAATCATTGGTTTTTAATTACTTTCGAACAAACTAACGCTAATTTATGACAAACGAACGAAATAAAAACGTTTACATTTAGCACTCATAAAGTATGTAAAGATTTTGTAACCACACTGCGTAGTTTTTTTACTCTAGTATACGCATATTTTAGCAGTCCCCAAAACGTGACGCAAAATATGGAAATTTGCTATTTTCTCTTCATTACGCTAGGTTGGGCTACTAACGTAAACATGTTTTGAATGCATGAAATGCTGCGTATTAACTAGTGGTACAAGCACAGGAGCTCACATAAAAATAGCATTGTAGGAATATTACCCAGAGAAGGAAGAGCTGATTGGTAGTTTCCTATACAATTATCCTTTAAATTCCCACGTACATGTTACATGGCTGATCGAATTTAGTCGTTCCTGCATGATGTAATGGTAATCGTTATTATTTATATACATCATGTTCCGGTAAGTTCCAACAATCACTCTTATTTAAGATATACCCAATTGTAATTGGATTTCTATATCTATTTTTAAATAATCTTCGTGTATAGCATTTTTACAAAATCTAACATGCTACTCTAGGTAAGACGATCCCTAACTAAAATTAAAATAGCTGGGAATAATATTGGAACTTGATTGTCTGAAGCATGCTGTTGTACTTACCTTTTAGTAATCACATAACAAGATAATAATTACTACAGACTTTATTTCTGTACAATTATTTTTTGTAAAGATGCCAATTGCAAATAAAATTGATTGTGTCTATAATTCTTTAGTCGCCAAAATGTTAAGCAATCGGTTTTAACATTAAATTGTTTTAAGACTATAAATAAAATAAAAGAAATAGTAGACATAGACTTAAACTCAACAGCTTTTGACCAATGGTATGTTGAATTAAGCCAGTCTGTAATCAACAGGACAAGGTCATCTCTTCCCGCCACACAAATTGCACACAATGGATATGTACAATCATGACAATTTAATCATGTGCACCTGCTCTACTACATCATTTTTTTGATAAACGATGTGGTAATTATTTTCCTATTCCATGTGAGGCCTCTACTAGACCCAGCTATTTAGCATAGAATGTTTACATATATTGACTTTCATTTATTTTTGACATCCTTATAATGTAGTAATCATATAGAAATTGGAAATTCAGTTTCTTTTTGTAAAGATTGTAAATATATATATGGTGTAAGAATAAAAAAAAACATTAAGGGGTGATAGTACTCATCAAAATAAGACAAATAGTTTTAATTTTTGTTTCCTATAGAGTCTGCATATGTTTAATTTTTGACTACGCTTTAGGATAAATCCGAAGTCAGTATATAAATTTCAATAAAAACTTACTTCTTGATTAAGATTTTAGATTATTCGAAACGTCACTCATGGTTGTTCTTTATTTTTTTTTTAAATATAATGCTGCATATATAAATTTGTTTTGTTTTCTTCTTTTCTACTTTGGAGCCTTTATCTATCGACTCCTAGATGTAAACATTTTATTGATAACCAATATCTTTTAAAACCTCCCTATGCATATCTCTCCACCTGTTATTGCTTTGCCTGGCTATGCTCCTCCCCCCAAGGTCATTTTTGATTGGGCAACCCTTTAAACATTATCAGTAACTTTCGTTTCAGAGCTGGACAAATTACTTTTAAAAGAGTAACTAATTACCAATTACGGCACAATGAAGTAATTGAGTTACCAGATTTTCAATTACTCAAATGAAAACATTATTTTTCAATTACTTTCACTAGACATTGTTGTCGTATATTTGTATTTAGTAGTACATATTTAGATAGCCCTGTGCTAGTACATCATTTTGAACAAGCAAATTGAAATTAATAAATGATCATTATGAACCAACGTCGTCTAATGAAGCTATTTGTTGTAAATTGTTGTGGAAAAAGTTAAATTATATTTTATTATACTTTACTCTGTAATCTATACTTACGGTAGACCTATTTTCGCTTCTTGCACAATAAGTATTAGCAAGCTACGGTGCTACATCCTGCACAGCTTACATTACACAAGACACAACACATGCACATCTTATCTACAAACATACGTACCCGCATCAAATGTCTTGTTGCTAGGGCTCAAAACTAGCTGTTTTCTAACTAGTCATAGGTAATCATGAATTACACTTACATTTCTATAGGAATTCTCTATTGCGATTTGCTTAACATGTAACTTAATAAGGTCTTATCTTATATTTTGCGTTCTGGATATTTATTACCCAATCTAGGCCAGTAATTTAGTAATTGAATTACCAGAAAATAAGTGGTTTTTCAATATTAGCTTTATCTGTCTCGATATCGTCGTTCAGTTTGACTTTCAAATTTGCGTTTTCATAAATGTCTCCCAACAGCTTTGAATAATTATGTGAAGTCGATTATTGCCTTGTTTAGAGCCTCCAAAATTGAGCAAGTTTCGATAGAGACAAAGGCTTTGTGATAACCGATAAAGATCATGTGGGTGGAAATATTATATTCGGTGGCTTTTTCAAGAAGTATTATGGTTTTCATAGAAGCCCGCCTGTTAGGCGATTCGTTATAATCTGTGTCACTAATTTGTACAAATGTGAAAGTAGGCTTTTAAGCTTATAGTTTTTCAGGTTACCTATCTCATTGCTTACAAGACAGAATTACTTGTGCAGTTTTTCATATTTCTAGATTTCTATATTTGTCCAGATATTTATTCATAAGCAACAGCACTGGGTCCTTTAATATCTACTAGGCAACTCAGTCAACAATTTCTTCTCTTCCAGAGTAGCTCTTTCTTTTTCTCTATTTATATTCGGCAGTTCTTCTGAGCCTACCTTGATGACAGCTTCGATTTTGGCGTCTGACCTGTGGGACTTCGTATTCCATATTTTTAAGTAGGACTCCTTGAAGGACTTTATGACGTCAGTATTTTTAGTTACCACTGTATTTCGTGTATTTTCTGTTTTCCAGACGTTCAACGTTCGGCTACTTAATGGTTTCGATCACAACACTGTCATAGTGCAGTTCTTCAATCGTATCTTGAATACTTTTTGTACTGTGTGTTCATAAATAGTTCTACAAAATACTTTATATTTGTTTGTGTCCCGAAATTGTCTTGTCTTCTCTTTTCTCTGTGTGGAAGTATTTTAGTGACCACTTGGATACTGAATGTTATAGTTGAGAATAAAGGATTCGGATCCAGATCAAGTGTTAGGTAAAGATTAGTTTTATTGATAAACATCTTCTGTCTTTTCAAGAGTTCGTTCAAACGAAACTAGTGGACAGGAAATTTAAAAGAGAGTGGACTTGGCCGAAAGTCAGAGGAAGCACAGTCAAATTTAACTCGGATATCTCGAGAATACCGTATACCGTTTTCACCAAGTGTGAGACCTGATGTTGTGTAAGATTTATATCGAAAATTGAATATGCCCTTGCCAATTAAAAACTAATATATTATACTATCTTTGAGATTACTGTTGAATTGCTTCTACTATTTGGCATTAGCATTTTTGACAGAATTATTTTTTTATTTCATCTACAAATGGCTAAGACTATCTGGGACTTTAAAAACAATTTTTTACGCGCGGCATAATGATTTGCAATCAGGCCAGCTGAAGTAGAAAATCCAATAACTACTTTCGTAGCTAGGCAACAAGTAGGTACTTGCTGCCTAGCTACCAAAGTAATAATAACCTTTTCTATTTCGGTTATTGTTATTGCAAATAGTATTTGAACGTTTTCCAACTAATGGCATTGCCATATTCTGTACAATTTTAGGCAACCTGTATATTGGCAACCCACACACCCCATTGACTCTGAAAATGTATAAGACTAAAACAGAAGCGTAAGCGACCCAAAAATTCTACTTAAAATATTCGAGCACGTAAGAAGCAAAATACGTGAAGATTGAGACAATTTCCAGGACACAAGCCCTAAAAACGACTAACACAAATCAAGATAAATAAGAGTGAAATCAAAGAAAGCGACCACACACATTTCGCCACACGCTCAGATACCAAAATTAGTTTTCGCTACTAGACCGAAAAGACGAGCCGGGATTATACTAATGGAAATCCCTAACAAAAAGCAATACCCCCGCAACCATCCCAATCTCAAACCACAGCCACACTGCCAAAACACCCAATCCCACTACTCATAACAGGAGCACTGGAAAGACCCGAACAGAAATTAGGTGCAAATCCCACTTTGAAAATAAGAAAATCCAAGAAACAGGTGGTACTGGAGCATAGTCATACCAAACAAAAGGCAGATAATAACAGAGTTAATTATTCTAAAGAAAATGAGTGAATCCGAATAGCGACCTACCCCGCAAAGTCCAATCAACCACCTAAGAAATAATATTAATAAACCCTTGTATGGATTTCTGGGTTGCTACACTTTACAAACGTAGCACCCATAACTTCTGCAAACTAATAGATTAAGTGCACCATAGAAATCAAACCTGTCATGGCACATGTTTGTTGCTTTCTAGTTTGACAGTTTAAATTTTTGTTTTGATAATTGCTAGAGTTATTATACAACTTAATTTTAAAATACGTGTTGTGCAGCAAACATTAATTTAAGGAGAGAAAATTTGAGACCCATAATTTAATATGACTCTGAAGGAAAGCTTTGGATGACTTCGTGCTGCATTTGGTGATCAAGCGCCTTTGCAGAGAACTATCTATAGCTGGTTTAATAATTTTTAATTTAAACGAATTTCAATCAGCAACGATTTTAGCAACGGAAGGCCAGTTTAAGCAGTTACCAAAACAAGCATAGACGTCGTGCGAAGAATGATTGAGGTAGATAATGAAGACACATATAAAATTATTAGAAGCACCTTGAGCATTTGCATAACTGTAATAAACAACATTTTACATAATCACTTGGCATAAGAAAAATCGGTTGTCGGTGGATACCACACAGTTTAACAGAAGCACAAAAACAACATCATGTGAAATAATGTAAGAAAACTCAGAAATATGATAAAGGTAGGTCTAAAGCACTTTACACTGTTGACGAAAGCTGAACCCCGAATCTAAGTGACACTCTACACAATGAGTGCTTTCAGCAGATCCTAATTCAGTTAAAGTGAAGCCATCTCGAAGTGTTTGTAAGAAAATGATTACTTGATTATTACAACTGTCGTGCTTGAAAAAAATTTACGGTTACTTCAAAATGGTACACGCCCGCCAGACGTTTTTCAAGTGAGATCGTTCTGTACCATGGCAATGCTTCAAATCATACCGCACATCCAACAAAAGAATTTTTAGAGACTTTCGGGTTGCCAGGTCATCCTGCATACAGTTTCGACCTAGCACCTTCCGATTACTATCTATTTCCTTGATTAAAGGATAAAATGCGCGGTGTGCGATTTGCAAGTCCCCAAGATGCTTTGGAGAGCTTCAAAAACCTTGTTTTTGAGCTGACCCAGGGAGAGTAGAATTTATGTTTTAAAATGCATAGAGTTTAGGAGCGAATATTTCGAAAACAATAATAAAAATAATTTTTGGTTACAAAACCTTGTTTTATTAGATTGCAGAAATATACTGTGCTACCTTCGTATACAAATGCAGGAATTTTACGTAAATTAAATATGTTATCAGTTAAAGTCTACACGCCACTTATAACGTATAAACTTCACACTAGATGAAATGTTTTTTATTTTCCAAAGAAAATCTTGATCTGGCACAAGAAAAAATATTTTATTGACTTTGTAAGTCAAAACTGCTAACTAGCAACAGTACTATTCTTGTTGTACATTGCGAACGATTGCAATCCATTACTATGAACTACGCCTATTATGATGAGCTCTGACAAGTGTTTCTTCATCGAAATGCATCGAAAGTAAAATTTATGGAAAATTGGTGAACATTTCTATAAAAACTTAAAAGTTATCTCCACTTCCCTAAATACTAAGCAAACGCGAAGTTTAGTATTAGAGTTAAAAAGACAAACTATCTCATACCCTTAAACTGCCTATTTTCTATTAAATGCTGGAAAAGTCAATCATAACTCAAAATTATGTGTCTTAACCTGCCAGTTGCCCAAAAAATTATCTTAACTAAAAAAATGCGTTATACAAATATAATTTAAATATTTTTTATAATCAGTACAAGAATTATTTCCTCTAAATCGCAGTCTGTTTTAGCTTTCAGCAAATTCCTCTAGATATAAAATTACTGTATATAGTCAGCCCACCTTTTTTCTGTACTGCGTATATTTTCTACCATAGCAAAATTAAGCAATGTTGCTTATTTATTAATATTTAATATATTTATATTAATAAATAAATTTTTCAACACAAAGAATAAAGAGCTTGAAAAACTTACAAGTTAAACATAATTCCCATAACTCGACTTCTTATTTTCAGTATTTGTCAGGAAGATTAAAAATGGCTTTTTTCGTAAAACTGACCCCAAAGCCGAAAAATTTCTCCAAGATCAATACTAAAAGTTATATAAGTCTCGCCTTGGTTTTCATCCCACAAACTTTTACTCAATTCCCGGATATAGCATGCTTATCCAGGTATATTTTAATTAAATTGATTAAATTAAAAAAGTTCTCTTTAAATTTATTAATCAACGGCAGATTTCCCTTCGCCTCATCAATAAAACCCGAAATTATTTCGCAATTTCCCGTTAACGAACTCTGCCCATAATTGGTGAAAAAATGCTCCGTGGTAACGAAATCACCACGGCTTTAAAATTTAAAAAAATCTCAGGAATTTGGGTAACTGTTGACTGCAAAACAGGCGGCCACAAAAACGGGAATTTGCATAAGCCGAAGATGCGAGTCGCCCGTCGGAATTTAAAATATTTAGTCCATCTACAATTTAGA
Organism: Agriotes lineatus; assembly: GCA_940337035.1. NCBI lineage: Eukaryota > Metazoa > Arthropoda > Insecta > Coleoptera > Elateridae > Agriotes > Agriotes lineatus. The sequence goes on from OW679199.1 coordinate 73,911,430, forward strand.
ATTCTTTCAGTCCTGCCGGCGGGTTCTGAATATTCAGGCCCGGCACTAATTAGGGCTCTCGTGTAATGATTCGCATGAATATGTATTAATAGAATGTCTTGTTGCAGACACGCCGTCTCCGGCCTGCTCGCTCGTCAAGTACTCCGGGTGGGAAGAGATCCGGGCGTCGGACTTGAGCGTCTGGACGCAGCTCGATCTCGCTCCGGTTTTCATCACGCGCATGAGGTCAGTCCTGGACCGCTTTCCGGGTCCATTAACAACCCTACCGGACTCCGACCGGAGTTTAATAAACATCGCTGATGGCCACCGCCAGTATTAGCGGGAATTGTTATAAATTGATAAAACGATGTCAAGCAATAAAAGTCCGCGATAGCGTTAATAAATCTTCAGAGATAAATTGTATCTAAGCATCATTTATTACAAAAGTGAAAAATAAGAGGAAAAGTCTCGAGACACTAATTGTCGTGTATGAAGATGAATGGCCCAAGTTTTAATTCCATTTTTTTATTTGGCTTGTCCTATTTTAAACAGAAATTAGCCGAGGTCCGGACTACGTAAATCCTGTCTATACCATTGCATAGAAACCTACTGCTCCACATAGCAATATAATTATGAAGTAAAAACTACAATACTATATATCGCCTTGTTCTGTATAGCGTGTCCCAAAACTATGCTGTATACTACATATCCCAGTCAATATCTATTTCATCTCAAAATATTTCAAACAAAAGTTGTTTAATATCTAGTGCATCACAGGGCAATATTTAATTATATTTTTTTAAACGAAAACATGTGTCCTGCATGTTTGATAAAGATTTATTTGTCTTGAATAAAATATGATGAAATGCATGAAACTTTATTTTAATACAAACACTTATTGCGAACGGTTACTCATTTCATTTAGCCGATTCTAATTTATCTGACGGCAATAAACTGTTGGAGTAATATCAACTCGAATGCTTCATTTTATCTGAAAAACATAGATTTAGTTATTTGTCATACTAGACGATAACATTTTATTTTATCGACAAGCGAGAAATTTTAAGTTTCGAGCGACGAAGGAGCGAGTAAATTAATTTCGCCACTCGATAATGAATTTTATCGTCTAGTATAACGTTCCATTTTTTTCTATAGCCAGAACTTGAACAATTTAAAAAAAATGTAATTTAATTAAAAATTAAAAATTAAAGTAGGTACTTTATCCACCCTTGATGTTAAAGTGCTACTTTATCTACTCTAGTACTACTTTATCCAGCCTTGAGGTTAAATTGCTACTTGATCTACTATTTTGAGTTGATAAAGTAGCACTTTAACATCTGCTATAGAAAAAAAATTAATAATACTGCGATATGCAAAATAAGGAAAAAGTGTACAAGGTATAACCCAAATATTATACATCTTAATCTATTTTAAATTTAAAAATCCGACAAATATTTTCCAAATACAAGCAACAGCACCAGATACCGAAGAACGTGAAAATGTGATGTCGTAAAAAATGTCCACAATCCTGCCCGCTAAATTGTTCAAATCATAATTAAAAGTAATTCATTGTACATAGCGTTCTAAGAGAGAAAAGATAGGTTCATTTTAAACCGTGTGTAGTCCGAGAATATATTATTGACAGATGAGAAAATCGAAGATATTACTTTGGCTTAAATGTATGGAATAAAGGAAGAAGCTGCAAATTTTCATAAAAAATTTAATATTCACCGATAAGGCAACTTCTTGTATAAACAAGACGCAAACTCCATCTAACAGAATATTCTTGCATCAAGACCTCGTTTCGAAATTAAGTTTAAAGGTTTACCAAAAATGACTACAACTGCTATTGAGGAATTTAACCACGTATTTATCACTTCCAGTTTGTGAGTGCTGTACAGAATGTAACTTTCGTGCAATTATTTCAATTTATTGAAGTGTCTAGATACTTACCACCACTCTTTCGCATTCTTCTCCAAAGTTTACCCATGTAAATGTATTGAAGTTTTGCATCATGTTACCACTAAATCGCCGTTTACAACATCTAGCTAGCTCATTGGTTGCTCAGTAGCTCATCGGGATGGAGGCGGGTCTTAAACAGAAGTAAAAACAGGTGTTGACTCACGAAAATTAAGTACGGAGAAAATGCGTCGGTTAATATTTAAGGTGCTACCTAGTGTTAAAGACGATAACAATGAAAATTTCACTAGCAACACTTCCTGACGGTGGAAAATATATACGAGTACACTACCCACCTTCGAAATTTAAAACGCACTTACTTCTGTACCTTTGGAAACATTTGCTTAATTGCAAAACATGAGAAACTGCACTGCGCTTTACAAATAAAAATAAAACCGAAAGTTTCAAAGAAGCCTTTTAAGATAACATTTATAGTATTACATAGGAGCAGGCCAGTCTTGTAGCTATTTCTTAGAATTACGCCGGAAATTATTAGTAACACTAGTCTACGCTTTCGGCGAAAAAATACACAGGGAAATGCAATATTGATATACTGGCACGGAGGGCGTTACTGCACTACGACCGAGAATATGCCCCAAAACTTATTTCACAATATAAAACTTATTTGATAAAACATTCCAGAAATTACTCTAAATTGCGTGAACAAAATCTTAATCTAGCACTTCAACAATTTCAAAATTTACGACAAATAACACATTAAACGAAGAAAAGTCACAGAGCAGGTAGTGTCGCACAAAGTTCTGAACGAATGTACTGATCGGTTTCCATCAAAGTTAAGCGATAGAGACAGCCTCGACGATGCATGAAATTCTTGTGCGAAGATAATTCAGCATGAATCTGCGCGTGATATTCGGAAAATGTCTCCAGGGACACATAGATCTGCAGGAATAACTGCGATACGACGCTTCAATGAACAATTGTAGCTCCTTTAAATTCGATCACAGATTGATACGAAATTATCACGTTACTTTAAGACCATACAGGATTCGGAATTTTAAATTTAGTAGCAATTTGAGAAAACGGCCAAGCTGCATAAAATATCATTATTTACGCAACTGCACATTCACACTAAAATCGCAAAAGCTTCTACCTTGACCGTCTCTAGCTAAAATTACGGTTCGAGCTCAACCACAGGAAAATGTTTATCTTCTTTCTTTCTGCGACAAATATATGGCGGTACTTTTCCCAACTCATTCCTATAAAGTTTAAATATCTACTAAAACAGATAGCTGTCCTGCACCTGTAGTGCGAGGCTGACTTCAAACAACATGCACAAAAAAGCCAATTCCATCACACAAATGTATTGACCTTTAAAACACACACACATAAACAACCAAGAAAATAGAATTAAACCCTACAATAAATGGCACATTAGTATAGGGCACAAATAGGTAATAATTAACCCGCAGTAGCTGGTGACTACACGCATTTACAAGCAAAGGCTAGAAAAATAACTGTATTCGCAATACATGTACATTTAAACAACATTAATATAACACCTAAATAACTGCCATAACAAGCTCCAACATTAAAGTGCATTGAAATCCGCCATCGGTATTTTATGCATCAAATCCCGGCTTTGTAATGCACATACATAGTTAATGGGCATATACCGCACATTGCTTTCAGCTCGCGAGATTTTCACAACACAGCCTGGAGCGAACGCTTACCTCTTAAGCTGCAAATATTCTGCAATGGGTCCCTCAGACTGAATTTCGTCATCAACCCTTGAACGGTGCGACACGTCGACATTTCCCACGAAAAACACGGGGGAATCACCTGGCTGCTAGCTCTGGTGTAGTTCTGGCGGTTGACGTCACGTAACCAAATGTAAGTAATGAAACTACTTGCGTGCTTTTTAGTTCGCGTACTTGCTCTGTACACGATTAATAGAACACTTACTTTAAGTGTAATCACTGACTTGTAGCACGGACGAATACTTACATGCACCAACTATTTACTGCAAAGCTTTATTTCTAGTCGCTCACAAACGTGCGCTTTTGTGTTGGGCAAGCTAGCGACTTCGGCTTAAGTTGGACTGTTGAAGTTCCACGTGAACACCTTTCGTTTATCGTAGCACCCATAAAATTAAGCGCCTCGCGTTGAGCATAGCCGCATTCACGCACTTGTGCTATGCTAAATTATATTGATTAAATCTAATTGATAATAAAGAAGCATACAAGCACACACTGGCTGTATCTATGTAAATATAAAGATAAACAATCTATGTAGGCCAGCTGCTCGTTTGAGCCTTAAAACCGACCCGAGCATCCGTCGCCTAAGCGATTTAATTTAATAATTAAAGTATTAAGATAAAATAATAACATTTAATATATTTCTTTTCTGGGTAGCTAGAAGAAATTGCCTAAAGCAAGCTAAATAAAATCAACTTGAAAATGTATGTGTTTCTGACAGTCATACCATCAATAATACTTACAGTATCAAGTTCGGTGAGGATTCGTTTTTTCACAGTCTCAACTCATACTGCAAATAAAAATACCGTTCACATGCCAATTGTGAAACAGACAGCGTTAGCAGCAACCTGTAGGCAAGTCCAATGCCTTAGCACGCATCAATAAACAGGCTCAACTTGAAGAACAGCTTATAAATTAATGCAAAGATGATAGGCTTTACATGACTTACATGTACTTGACAAAGTTTTCCTGTCATGTTCAGGCTCACTGTCGCTGCCCTTCCACTCCTCATGCACATTATAAGCATCCGCTTCTGATTGTTCCAGTGTTGACCACAGTTCTCCAAGGCTTCGCAATTGTTTTATAGTGACGCCATCATCAAATATCAGCAAATATTTCTGCAGCACTTCCATAGCTGCCAGTGACATAATCAAAGTTCCTTGGGTAATCGGATACCCAATAAAAAAAATGCAAACAACAAAGGTTCAAGACGTCGTAGAAATACGGGCTGGTCATATTTTCAGACCCAAAGATGGACGATGGACAACCTTATTTACAGAATGAAGACCAAAAGGCACCAAAATAAGTTAGGGGCGACCACCCACTAGTCGGACCGACGACTTGAGGGCAGCAGGCAAATGGATTCAAGCAGTCCAAGATAGACAACAGTAGAAAATAACGAGGGAGGCCCACTCCTGTCTTGAACCGCTTCACGGGTTGTTGACAGCTTAACTTTTGTTAGTAATTTTTATAATTGTTTATACGAATTTCCCCATGTTGTTCGGATGTTTAGACCACGAAGGTCACTCATCTTACATGTGGCTTAACCACACCTCCTCAAGGTTATCATGCATTCCTTTGGAGTTATGCTATTAACTTTAATATTAATTTTAATCATTAATCTACTGCTTCTCGATTTTTAAAAGCCTGATGATGACGTAATTGTCGAAACATGTCGCTTTGTTAACCACCTATTTGTTCATTATATGTTATACATGGGGAAGGTTTGAGTTTTACTATTCCATTTTGATATTCACCCCATTTCGAGATGATTATGGATCCTTCAACTGGAGGGAGGCGTATGCCCAACACTGGACGCAAATGGCTGGATGAAGAAGAAGAAGACATTTGTAGGTATTAAACCTAAGTACACATATTGTGAGCACACCAACTACCATTTCTTTAATCTTGACACGTAAGACCTTCAAGAGACCGTTCCAAATAGCTTCACGGAGTATAAAGTGAGAGCAAATGTCGGTGTAGGGTTTTCTACTAACTCAAATTTTTGCTTAACAGCTTCACTTGACTACAGGGAAGAAAACAATTTCGGCTGTGGAATTCTTTAGGTATATAGCCCCGCTTTAGCCCTTTTGGTAAATCACATATACCCAGCTTCGATGAAAAAACCGGCGACATCTTAACAGCCCATCATACACCTCCAAATGACAAAATAAATGAGTATCGGTTTATAGACGTCTGTTATCAATGCATTTTCCCCAGTGGATGCCTGCCTAGCCACACATTACCTTGTTGTTATGTTCATTAACGAATCAATTTCTCTATTCCTTGGTAGCAATGCAAATAGATACAAATACCTCTCAATTCTCTTTATGGAAACATCTTCGTTGCTTCAATGGCTTCTTCGTGTAAGCAGGCATTGCATTAGATGCAGGTTTGGCTTTTGGTATACCAAATCAGATCAAAATTTCCGAAATATATATAACCTATCTAGTGAAGTCATTTTGTGTCTTCTGATCGACATCAATAGTTCACAGATACAGGAGTCCGAATTCTCTGGACAACAATTTATATCTAGACATCATTATCAATTACTACAAAAGTGAAAAATAAAAGGAAAAGTCTCGAGACACTAATTGTCGTATATGAAGATGAATGGTCCAAGTTTTAATTCCATTTTTTTATTTGGTCCGTTCTATTTTAAACATAAATTAGCCAAGTTTGGAGCTGCCGAAGAAATCGGATGCCAAAGTTTTAAACTCCGGTTCCACATAACCGCCGGCGTCCCTGACCTATATTTCCATATTAAATTAAGATAAAAAGCCAATTCTCACAGTTGGAACTCCGAAACCCTTTCAAACCTTTTAAAAGCCGAATTATAAGCTACTCCATGGAATTGGCCACTAGAGTAAATGATAAAAAAGCGGCAACTAATATACAAATTTGATAGACGCTGTCGTTAGAGTCCAAATAATCTGTCACTGTTACACTGCCATCCTGACAGCTTACGCAGTTTTAAAAACCTATTTCTTTACATATAATCGTAAGGTGGGTAAACAATTCTATCGAATCAAAAATTCAAGGAAATTTGAATGCATAATCCTGTTTTTGAATCGGTAAACTATAGTCTGTTGTATGAATATTTAGTTGTTCTAAAGCTAACAGCTATTATACCCGAAATGAATTGTATTTTATACTGTGTCAATACAAAGACGATTAAACTATTGTTTCCTGAATGTAATGTTAGGTATTCAAACAGCTACCAACATAAAATCAGTGATGCAATATTATTCAAATTTACTTGCAGAATCGGATAAAATAAGATGGAGTAGATTAGTGGAAGAGGTAGTTTTTACTATATTTTTCCTAAAACCCACTTTACTATTTCTGCATTTACAAAACGAGTTTTCAAAAATAGAAGAATACTTTTAGTACGTTATATGAACTCCTCAAACTGCTTATGTTGCTAATCGAATTATGATTCGGTTATTACTTATATTACGTCTGTCACTTTTGTATATTAACAAGTTAACTTATTATAAAATAATTAGTGCAGAAATATTATAAATAAATCTAGCTAAGCATTTCTTATGTGGCTATTCGATGACACATTATGTAATGACGACAGAAGTGAGTAAAGCATTAAAATATTGTAGTAACTAGCTTTTGACCCCAGCACGTAGGTAGTCTTACCCTACTTAATAGATATTTATGAAACAAGCGCTAAAAGTGAATGTTTACGTACGAGACATGAAAATTATGAAATGAAAGCGAGTTTTATTAAAAGGCCGCCGAAACGACTTTTTAAAAAACGTTTATTTTTATTTTACAATGAAATATAACATTGGAAGCACACAGCTAGCCGCCGGACAATTTCTTACATCTAGCTATGATACGAACACAATGGAACTTATCGACTGACTGGAGCTTAACTTAGAAGTGCAAGCTACTAGTATATATACTATGCCTAATCAGCTAAGATAAGCGTTATCTCTAAAAGGGAGCGTGAGACAGGAAGCCACGTGCGTTCAAGGTTGCAGACTTGCAATTCATATAAAGAAGCTATTTATCGTTCAAGGTTGCAAGCTTGCAGTTTTACACAGGAGACCATTGTCTATTCATAATATAACACGTCCGCCGATAAAATGTTCAATAGCGGTATTCAAATATGCCTCTATTGAACTTACAAAAAAAGAAAAGAAAATTAAATTTATGCATTTACGTTATCTGGTTCAAAATCTTTATTTAGAAATCTAATAAGTTTAATCTTCATTGTGTTTTTATTATAATACAAATACAATATAAAAATTATTAACATAAGAATAGTACACAGAGTAAATATAATTGCAGACACACTTAAATTATCAGATTTAATATAATTAACAGGTTTTAACAAATTTTCATATTTATTAAGTTTAATTCGGTCCTCAACCAATTTCTGGGTGTCAAGAGGTATCAAGTCAATCTTTGAAACATTTATGTGGTTTGATTCAGGAATTATTAAGCGGTCAATGTTTGAAATTTTTAAATTAACAATTTCATTTGAGGTTCTTTTTGCGGTGAATAACATATGTTTTTGATTTATTGAAACAAGACAGTCTGAACTGAGGTGTAAGAGGTTAGTGCCAGATATTCCTTTTCTAAAATTCTGATTTTTACATTTGACGTCCAATATTGCTTCAGATGGGGAAGATATTAACCATGTCGCAGGATTTATTTGTGATATTTTGATTTCTGTTAAATTGAATAAATAAGGGATACATGTTTTATTTTTATTAAATGACAGAAGTTGTGTTTCGCACAATTTGTCGTTGGGGATTTCAAAGTAGTTATTTTGATTACAAAAGTAGGTGTCTAAAGTTATAAGTTTACAATGACTTATTTCAATGGGAATGCTGTTTTTAACGTTAAATAATAAAGTACTATAAGTAGGTATAATCATACGAAATTGATAATTTTGGATAAAAATCGGAAATGGTATTAATTGTATCATTTGATAATCGTTAGTTTTGGAAGTAAGAGGTATTTCGAATATAAATGTAATTCTGTTTTTAACTTGATAAACTTTTGTAATGATAATTGACTCGTATAAATGTAAATACTGTAACTCTGCAGGATATGGAATAGTTAAAGCTTTTTCTGATATGCTATTGAGATACGTCGAAATTTCATTTAGATTTTCAATTAAATCGTCATTATCAATTAATGACATATGCATCTGTTGATTTTGGGCAAAAGTTAATGCATTTTCTAGTTCCAAACAAGTGTTAATAAGTAGTTGCAAAAATTGAATTGCTTCTAGCAAGACTGTTTTTAAGGAGTATGTAGCGAGATTTTTGCCTAATTCCTCATTTTGTAAAATTATTTTATTTATATTTCTGTCTAATAATTCTTGACTCTTTGCTATATCATTGATTACTGAGATGGTATCATTTAAAATTTTAGTTTGTTCTAATATAACGTCATTTTGAATTTTATTGCTTTCTTGCAATTTAGTAATCATAGATTCATATCTGACTCCATCGTTGGCGTCGAGGTTTCCAGTTAAAAATTTGAAAGCGGATCCAAGTCCATCGAAAAGTCCTCTTTTATTAATTTTGTGTTTAACATCAGGAAATAATTGACTTAAGAGTTTATCTGTTTTTTCAAGATATTGTTTTAATATTATGAGTAAATTGTTATGATTGATAATAACATCATCAATCCTTTTAAATTTTGTATATTCAATAACGTAACTTTTATTTTCAAGTAACGGTATTATTTTCATTAAATTAGTTCTAAGTGTGTCATAATTAACAAATATAGGGGTATAGTCTACATTTCTAATAAGCGTCCATTCGCTTTGTTTAAGCACTACGTTTCCTAAGTTTAGAGGATATAATCCAGGATTATCTTTTAAATTTTTAATAATAATATCGCTCTGTATAACTAGTGATTGAGTCAGCAGGGTACAGGCGATGAAGAGTGTAGTAATCCTGAAAAAGAGAGAGCAATAGTTCCTTTTAGTCAGGGTGTTTTATATTTCCATATATATTTTTTTTAAAATTAGATTTAATTTTGAATTTCAATTTTACTTCTGAAATTAGTTCTAACAAATATTTTTTCATTTAATTGGAATGTTTGATTTTTCCGAATTGGTTTTAATTTTAAATTTTATCTTTACTTCTGAAATTTATTTTAAATAATACTTCTTCGTTTAATTGAAATGTTTGATCTTTCTGAATGGGTTTTAATTTTAAATTTAATCTTTACTTCTGAGATTTGTTTTAATAAATACTTTTTCGTTTAATTGAAATGTTTGACTTTTCTGAATTTGAATTTAATTTTAAATGGTTGTAAAGGTTTTTCTTTGTTTTCCTTTAGCAATATCAATTATAAAGGTATGTTGCTGTGAACATCTTAGTTTTAACGCGAGAAATATTGTGATTATTAAAATTGTAAATACTAGATTAATACAAGCTTAGGTCTTGTTTGTTTGTTAAGTATAATTTTTATTTGAGTTTTTTCTGATTTAAATGATTTTAGTCTTAAGTTTTTTCTTAAGATGTTATTTTTTTAAAATACTTTTGATATTTGAAGTTACTGATTTATTTATTAGAATTTATTTGTAATACTTAAAGTTTTTCAAAAATTCAAGGGTGTGAACAATCTTATTTTTTTCTTTAAACACACGGTTAAAAATTTAGTTATTTTGGCAAAATTTTTGATAAATGTTCTTTAGTAGACTATTTGGTTAAAAATTATTTTATTTAGATTTTTAAGTGCTGGGAAATTTTGATTATTGAATTTTTAGATGAATCTGATTTTATTCCTTCTAAAGTAGTAGGTAGCTATATAATCTAAATATTTTACAAATTTATGTTTGAATTACTAAATATTATGAGTTGATTTTTATTGTCAGTTTCGTAACGGATGAAGGTATTTCGGGAGAGTAAAATACATCTCTGTGTTGAAAACATAAATTAGTCAAAAGAGTTTTTTTTTTTCGTTTGAATGGTCTAATCTTAAATTGTTCTTTAAATTGTTATTTAAAATAATTATCTAAAATACTTTTAATGTTTGGAGTTTTTATATTAAAGTTGTTAAATCTGGTAGACTGATTTTTGTTGAGTTCATAATTTTATTTTTATAAGATTAAGGATTATAAATATTAATTTCTTGTATTTCATTTAAAGTATTAATTACGCTTGTTTTAAATTGATTATTGTATGATTTCAATTGCTGAAGGCTTAGTCATGCCTTTTTCATTAAATTTTAATTTTGGAGTTATTTTAGTTTCATTTTTTTTTATGCTGATAAATTTTACGGGTTATAATAAAATGGTATCGTAGCTCTTTCTGTCTGAATATGCATCCATTTATAATCTATTCGTGCGGATAATTTTGAAAATAAGTCGGATCCAATAAGTCCTATATAGTCTGGGTTAAAATTATATAAATAACATGTATGTGTTCCGTTTTCATAAAAAAGACTGGGGATTGGTAAATCTGCAATTAAGTTATGTTGAGAAATTCCATGAGATGTAATTATCTCGAATTCTGTTTCATAAATATAATTTGGAAAATGTTGTTGTACAAATTCTGGAGAAATTATTGTTTGTGAGCTACCTGTATCAATTAAAAGTTTATCGCCAGTGGCGGGAATTATAATATAAGGAAGATCTGATTTTGAATTTATATTAAAAGTTAAAATATGCTTTTCCGAGGCTCTTAATGAAAATTTACTGTATCGTTTGGATCTGGAAATTCATAATAATCTGATGTAATGTCCAAGTCTTGGGGTTCATTTTGAAAATATAGGTTTGATTGGTTGTATTCTGGATTTTCTTGAGAATTTTTGAATAAATTTTCAGTGAAGTTTTTATTTTCTTCAGGGGAGTTTTCGAATAAATTTTCTGTTAGATTTTCATGATCAACAGGGGAATTTTCTTGTTGAACATTATTGTGATAAAATAGTTGATTAAAATTTCTATTAACGTTTTGAGAACTTGCTCGATATTTATTAGGGAAATTTGATTGTTGAGTAGCTGGTCTTTTTATAGTGCTAAAGTCCATAGGTTCTGGTTTATTTGTTGGTGAAAAATTTGGTTTAGGTGCAAATGCATTAAAGCTTGAATTTTGAGTTATTCTAGAATTATTAGGATTGTTAAAATTCGTTGGACTTTTAAAATAGTTGGGATTTTGATTAAAATTACTTTTAGGATTTTGGTTAAAATTACTTCGATTTTGTTGGAATGGTCTTTGCATAAAATTTGGGTTATTAAATTTAGATTCATATGAATTTCGTGTTTGAATATTGGAAGTTAAATTTGGTTTGTTTAATTTTTGACTTTGAAAATTATTTTGATTTTGAGAATATCTGATATCAATTTCTTCTTTTACTATGCTTAAGGCTTGTTCTAGTAAAGTTGGGTTTCTACTTCTTACGAAGCTTCCTAAATTTTCATTTAGTCCACTTGTAAAAGTGCGAAGTGCTAAATCTTTGTTAGCCTTTAATTTATAAGTGATAATGTCTTTTGATTCTTGACTCAGAGAAACTTTTGAATTATAAATAGCTAAATGAGTTCTAACTTTATTGAAAAATTCTATGGGAGAGTCTTTATTCTGTTTTAATTTGGTTAAATCGATTAAAAGATTCAATTCTGACCTTTGGTCGCCAAAATTTTCAATTAAGACATTTTTTAAGTCTTTCCAAGTATCGTACTGGTAACCTGTGATTACTTCTAACGCTTGACCTTTTAATTTATTCCTTATCGAATTTAAAATTACTTGGTTGATATAATCGTTTAAATTTTCTGTACAAAATTTAGTTGCAATGATTTCTGCGGATCTGATAAATTCCGAAAGAGTGGCTTGATTACCATCATATGTGGGAATTTCATTTAATAAAGCTACATTAAAATGTGGGGGAAACAATGATGCGTTTTGATCAACCATATTTGTTGTAACAACCCAAAATTATTTAAAAATAAAATTCTAGGGATTGAATTCCTTGGTGAGCGTGATCGATCTCGTGACATAAAATTTTTACAATTGTTTCAAAATATAATTACAGGTGTTTTAACTAATGATTCAAGATAATAGTGATCCAAACATAAAAATTTTATAGACAAAAATTAATTTTGCTTTATTTGTTTCACTTATTTTTAATTTTTATTTATGTTAGTAAACAGTTTAATGACTAGGGGATGTTTAACAGGGGTAGGTATCCTACGCGCAAGAACGCAAGCACAAATGCAAATTAAGCACACCTATTATGTGCAGCAATTGGTCTGGCTTACTACGTTTTGCCTGAACTTATAAATAAATATTTAAAACTATGTTAGTATAATTTTTAAAACTTTATATTAGTTAACTTTGTTGTTTTAGGCGAACGCTTTAATAATTATCACTTTTGAAAATTATATTACGTTACTTTGTTGCCTTTGAAATTTTTACTTTGTTATTTAGGCGAACGCTTTAATAATTATTACTTTTGAAAATTATATTACGTTACTTTGTTGCCTTTAAAATTAATTATTTTGCTTTTTCTTTAAAACTTGAAAATGATTACTTAGGCGAACGCTTCAATAGTCGTTACTTTGTTGCCTTTAAAATATACCTTTGCTTTTTCTCTAAAGCTTGAAAATTATTATTTTTTAAAAATATACCTTTGCTTTTTCTCTAAAGCTTGAAAATTATTATAAAAATATGCACTTACATTGTGCGTTAAAATTGACGAACGGCGTGCGATCAAGCTACGTCCTGTTGTCTTCAAAAAGGATGCGTCGATCCTATTGATGTCGGCTGGCCTGCACAGAGGTCCTGAAGTCCGACTTGGATAGTCCAGCTTTGCGCTAGAGCGTTATCCAAAAGTTGTCCTGGGGTCGTCGTTGTTGACGTTGCCAATACCAGAGACTGATCCCAATGATCAAGAGTGGTCCCAATGACCAGATGGTTCCAATAACCACGGAGGAGCAGGAGCTGGGTCGACGGGCGCTTCTCACGATCGGGCGATGTTTGTCCCTGTTGGAGATGTCCGAAGATCCGCTGGGTGGTAGGTTTCGATTTGTGGCAAAGAGCTGAACCTCAAGGAAAGTTGCTGGTCGACTCGATGTTTGTAGTTTTCCAGGTTTTCCTCCACAAATCCGAACGACTGCGCCAGTTTTATTAAAAGGCCGCCGAAACGACTTTTTAAAAAACGTTTATTTTTATTTTACAATGAAATATAACATTGGAAGCACACAGCTAGCCGACGGACAATTTCTTACATCTAGCTATGATACGAACACAATGGAACTTATCGACTGACTGGAGCTTAACTTAGAAGTGCAAGCTACTAGTATATATACTATGCCTAATCAGCTAAGATAAGCGTTATCTCTAAAAGGGAGCGTGAGACAGGAAGCCACGTGCGTTCAAGGTTGCAGACTTGCAATTCATATAAAGAAGCTATTTATCGTTCAAGGTTGCAAGCTTGCAGTTTTACACAGGAGACCATTGTCTATTCATAATATAACAAGCGAAGGCTGAGTTTCATAACATGTCGAGTGCATAAACACTTTTAGCACGAGTTTGCACATAATATTTTTCTAATGCCTTAAATTTACTGTTCTTAATCCATAAATGTCGGTTTAACAAAGGTTTGCATTTATGGCAGTTACAAATTATGTCATAGTAAAGAGATGGCCTTGACGGCACAGGTGACTGTTTCTACAGCCGGTAGCTGCCAAAGTTAGTTATCAAAGGTAATTATAATAGTACACATTTGACTTTATTTATTACATAATGCGTTAATTATTTAAAAAACACTTTACCTCTAACAAAAGAAGTAACTAAAATAACTTTATAACCTCACTTCCAGTTTAAAACTCTAAATTCAACAGCTGTTTACTTTTAGCAATGGACTAAAAGTAAACAGCTGATTTAACTTTTAACACGCTGATTTATAAAACATCATTTTTAGTGAAACAAGCTAGTGTGAAAAGGCCTACTTTTAGTAGTGATCGTAGAAAAACAATATTCAGCGTTTTGAGATGGAGTGTCCTAATAACGGCTGTAAACTGTCAACAAGCTGATTGGAATTCAGCTCCAATTAATAATACAACAAAGAACACTGAAGACTGTTTAATGTTCATCAAGAAGGAAGTCAAACAAAATTATACTAAATAAAGCCACAAAATGGCTAAAACTTCTATTAAATAATGTCAAAAACAAGAATAGTTAAGAGTACCTTACTAAAATTGATGCTACAGAAGCGATTAAATACTCCCTGTAGAATTACAAAAAAAGAGTCAAACAACCCCTAAACTACAATATACCAATCAATAACAGCCCTGGAAGCTTGGAAAGAGAGGTAAACGAGAAGGTTTATACATTTGCTCAATACTTATGTTATATCAGCGTTATGTCAATGTTTGCCTATTCATTACCATTTATGTTTTCTAATAGCGCTTTGAATAACGTGTCGGTTTCTTAGTGAATATCCAATTGGAGTAATACAATAACAAACGACTTCCGAGATTGTACCATGTCATTATTGAGGTCGAAGAACTCAACGTTTCGCTCACTTTTGTAAGGAGCTTCATCAGGAGGAAACGCAAAGAGCACGGTAAACCACGCCAGAGGCGAAACTCTTTTGCAGGGGAAGGGATAGAAGAGCAACGTAACTCAACATGTAAACCTGAAATAACACTCCTTCTCGCGGTGTTATTTGTATTAATGTCAAGCTCCACTTTCTGAGCCAAAATGTAATAGCACTTCCTTTGGTGCCCTACTTGAGTTACCAGTTGAAATATATCTAAACTACACTTTGTAGTATTAAATTAAATATCTTTTACTAAATATTAAAAAGAAATACCATCAGGTACAGTTCACTTGTGTACTTACCTTACTTCTTAATATGATAAGTAGGAATTTACGTAACTCCTAAATTAATTTGCCATTTGAAATTATGTCATGTAAATATTATTGTTCAAGCCACGACTAATCAGTTTTATAAGCAATAGGACTTCTAATTCCCAGCTGAATTAATTAATCTTCAAGCAACAACTTCCTCTATTGAAACTAAAGACTGAATTCCTTTTAAAATATAATAACTATTTGATTTTATAAATCAAATACAAGTTTCAGGTACTTCATAAAGTTAAATTTGTATGTTCAGTTTGTTAGTAGCACATTGAAGTTTGATCTGACGTTACAAAATAAAATACAGATTGTCAAAAAATAATTTAATCAACTGTTAAATGTATCCAAACTTGATTAAAAAATGAATATTCTAAATATAACCTAATTCCAAAATGTTCAAATTTCAAAATATACTTGTCGAAAACGTTGAGTACTCAAATCATTATTGAATTTAGAAAAATAATTCTTCTAAAATTAACTTCTAAATATAATTACAACTATTTGCCGCACCATACTTATACAATTTCTTATTATTTTGTAACAAATGGTCACTAACCTTCTGAACGTTTATGCCTTGTACCTGAATGCTCTACCTCAGCTCCTAACTGGATAGATTCTAGTCAGCAAACACCTTTTGGTTGTTCCCGACCAAATCAAAGCTAGTTGTAGCTCTTTATGTGGATAGACAATTCAACAGCATACCACAACACTCACTTTCACTAGTTTTACTGGCCTCGTAGTAATTAATATACCACTTTAAATGGAATAAAACAATCTTGAATTTTATATTTGAATAATATTTGTGACTTACTTAAAGTCAAATTTAATCGCAGAGAATACTGTATTGGTACTAAGTATCAAATCATCAATTATTATTCTTCACAATTAATGGGAATTTAACCCTTAACGTGACTATTTCTCGTAGATTTTGTTACTCACACAAAATAAACAACCTCGTAGTTGCCCTTATTACCCCACCAGTTAAAATATACAACTGTTATATCATATAATCACGACGAAAAAAAAAAGTGTAGTAGAAAAAGTAAAAAACTAGCGACACCGAAGGGAGGGACCAACATGAAGACGACAAAAGCAACAGACAAGGTAAAACACGGAGATGTACGAACCCGTACCGTTACGGTTGATTTCTTCAACATTATTACACGATTATGTGTTGCGCACGTCGTTGTCGTACTGAAATGTCCGGAAATGTCACATATAATATCCTCCTTGAGTGCTGGGAATTACATTAGTGACGACATTTCAGTTTTAAAATTTTCGTGTTTATTATATATTATTATTATAAAAGCATACATATATATATATATATAGCTTATGAAACTGTTGAAATTTTACAATGAGTAATTCCGCAACAAATAACATTTTAAAGCGACAGGACTGAAATAGACAAATCTAAAAGTTCAGAAAGCATTACAACTGCAACAAGCTGGTTGCAACGTGCCAAGCAATTAGACATGTTCGCCGCTTATACTTGCAATGTGATTTATCAAGTTTAAGACACAAACACGTGCCATTGATTTCAGCAAAGTTTAATTAGCAATTGCGGTAAAATTCACAGGGAACACGTTTGAGTAAAATAAATATTTAATTCATGCAATTTATGGACAAAAACCAGGTCTGGATTAGATGGATAGTAAATGACTACAAAATCCTTCTTATTTTAAAGCTTTGGAAAGTCTGACAATTGAAACAATAAAACTGTGAATATGCTTGGTATCACAAGACATCAGTAATTTATTATGCAAACCAGAAATAAATGTATTTAAAAATCTTAAAACAGAGGAAATGTGCAACTTATGCGTTTAAAACCTAATTTACTATCACTTCCAGTGACATGGAAAATAGCGTCGCTTTAATTTTTTCAACTAGCAAGGTGCAATCCTCTTTCGTAGATAAATATTTTTTTCTGTTTTGACATAACATGATATTTCTTATAATAATTTCGAGTCGAAATGAACCAAATGAAAAGATCCACATCTCAATTTAATAGTGAAATGAGCAACCCACGAAAATTGATCGGAGAGGAGTCGCGGGAAAAGTTGTTACATTCGTTTATGGTAAAAATGCAAGTCAGCAAACTTTCCCAATATTAACATCGTAACGTTTAGTATTCAAAACAAGTAGGATACCAAAAAGAGCTCAAAAACTTGCAAAAGACGTAAACAATCGCCTAATTGTTATGATCAATAGCGATCTAATGGATAAGAACACCATGTTCAACAACTTACAGTGACGCTCCGTCTAACCAAACGGAACTGTGGGGCTGCAACGTAAAACAGGCCAGAAAGAGAAACATCAACAATACTTATATTCGAAACGACACAACAATACATTGAAAGGCAAGACTACGTAAAAAGGCATTACCATCACCAGGTCCACGAACGCAGAGGGGATACAGAAATTAAAATTATTAACATATAATTTGAATACGACATACTATTCGATTTGCCAATAGTATACATATTCGAACGATAAAAACGTCTGACTGGACAATAGCGCACGAATATGATTGAGCGAAGCTGTGGCAAGACCCTGAATACAAAAATATTAAATAGTATTTTAAAAAACAACTCTGAGGTGACTCGCGTACAAGATCGTCGACAAAGCCTCCTCGAATGCAAAGCATTCTTAAAAAGTAATGCTATTGATTGCTTACAATACATAATCTTTGCCGAATTTCCAATAATGCAGAGCTTTAGGGTTCACGCGTTTACCATTTGTATATAAAAAATAAATCAGGAAACAACTGATGGTCGTTTACTGTTCAGAAAAGGTTTCCCGTGAGTATATTAGATCTGTACGCGGGGAAGCTCTACGACAGCCGCAACCTAATAAACTGCGAATTTCCCTCATATCGGAAAGCGTTACTTGCGTTGCCAGGTGCGCGAAAGATTAAAACAATTGGAAGGCCTGACCTTAGTGGCTGCAGTGAGAATTAGAAAAACCCAAGCAGAATCATTGCTACATGTATTAGGATCTGTCTGGCGTTGAATATCTCATCTGGGACGTGTTGAATAAGGCATACAGCTACTTTACGAACAGGTTCTTTTCTTGATAGCAAGTATATTGGAATAGTGACACACGATTATAAAGCCATCGAACAGAGAACTTAACAAAACTGCAGGAAAAATACCTCAGATCTCAGTCGGCCAACGGATAATTTGTTTAAAAATTAACTACCATATTCCGAAGCAATGAGGCCGCTGCAGCAATATAATGGTAAAACCAATCTACCCTTGAATCAACGGTTTCCATTCAATATAAACCCTACGCAACCGCGTCGTGTAGCTTCAGAAGCTAAAATCAGAATCGAGAATCTCTAAATTTTCAAAAAGGAACTAGATACCACACAATAGACTCACGCTAAAGCTAAGTAAGGATTGTTTTCGAAAGGCAAGTATGCCCGAAATCAAAATTTGCTAAATACTGTTTCGACACTGTGATACAGTAAATTCACTTAATCCCTACAAGGAAATGAAAGTTTAAGACATCAGATTCTAAACTTGCCAGACACACCTCGAGAAACCAACTAGGCTAGTTGACACACGACGTAAAATAGGCTGAAAAGAAATATACGACAACACAAGCGCTCAATAAAACAACAACAGCTAGTGCCGAACAGAAATAATGCATTTTTGACCGAGGCGACATTTCCCCGCCCACTTCAAAGATTGCATCTTGGTTTCCACATTGTAGCTGTAAACCCAGTTTTCGTGTCCTGTTCCTATGTTTCTAAAAAAGTTGTCATCGCCATTTGCATGGTGAAGCAGTCTCTGACTGATGTTAACTAGTGTCTCTTTTTGATCTTAGACACCGACTGCCGTGGTCATATGGTCAAAGTTCTACTTAGAATTTTGCTGAGATTAAGAAGTTCCAACCTTAGCAAGGGATCTTTTAAATGCTACACATCGTAGTAATATGGGACCTATGGCTTTATATAACTTCCGAACGATGGCATTCTGTAGAGGCTTTAATCTGCATTTGTTTATTCTTAAAATCCTCACCGGAACCAGGGGTCGAACTGGCGACCTTAGATCAGTAGTCAAAATGCTTAACCACTGAGGAACCGACCCATCTAACCGGAACGACCCCCACCAAGCGGTTGGCGCGCTTTTCAAAAAGTTCGCTCTTTAATAGAACGCACTTTATATCCAGTAATCAAGACAGTATCCATACTGAAGTAAACCAAAGTCAATAACTTTACAATTTCGTGAACGTGATTAGTAAGAAACATCGTTCAAGTAATAATCGTTACAACACCTACAGTTCGTGTCATAAATTACACAGCTAAAGTAAGTTACAACCTCAGAATGCAGAACGTGACCTACATAAACGTAAGTGCTGGTTTCTGAAGAACCATGAAAGGTGTGATCGAATACTTCTGTTGTGCCGGATTCCATGGGTCTGGTGATGTGCCTATTGAAAGTTACGTCCGAGACGACGTCCAAGAAAGAGGCACTCTAATAGAACTCTGGACGACTGAAACCAGGAGACTCTTTCCAAGCGGTCACCTCCTAAGAGACGCCAGGAATATCTTGAAGACTTGAAGTAACTGGAAGATATAATCCAAACCCCAAAAGATAAAAGGTGGTCCACGTGCTTATCAGACAAAATCGGATAAAAGAGCCAAGCGACGAGTGGAAGCCCGCTTTGGAGCGCAGCGGTAACACAGAGTAACAACGTAATAACCTGATCAAAAATAATCGTTAATCAGTATATGTCAGTGACACTGAATTCATATTTAAAATCCTATGTGGTACTGAATCTTAATATTTACCTATACCTTTATCGCGGTTGGCAATAGTTTTAACATTTTTTTCATTTTATTTGTGTATTAAAAGTTTCCATTAATTTCTAATTATGAGATACCTTCAATAATGGGAAATTTTAATGTTCAAGCAGCTGGTACTTATATAGTTACTTATAAATTCATAATACATAAAAGAGCTTATTATTAAAAATAGATTACTTTTTGGTCAAAAAACAATACGATACCGTCTATTAACTTTAAAATATTCAAGAAAAGAGGCTTACTGTCCCCATTCAGCTCTAAACATTTAGCCAAAGTAAATCCTTTGATTAAATACTCTACCTGAACCCGCTTATTTTTACCATCTAAACCAAATCCATAGCCACGGATGCCTCTGAAATGAGGAAAAGCCGATTAGTCGATTAATTTTCGTTCTTTTCGAGCCCTAAATATTTGGCGTGTTCGAGTGCAGGCCGCGGCGCTGCCTTATATTATATTTAAATAAAATGCAAATTTCCGCAAGCGAAACTTCAAAATCATAATGTTAATAGTAATCGGGCCTTATTCAGCAATTTCCGCTTTCGTAACAAGTACAGCAACTCTGTGTAAACTTCTAAATAAGTTTCAAATTCGCAATCCTGTTTAACCGTCGCGACTGAGCTGGTTGGTAATAACTTTAAAGCTACACGCGTGAATTATATTTCCATCAAACTTAGGATTTACTTGAGAAATGCACGCCCTGAAATATGATACTGCGTTATGAAAGTAAATAAATCTCTCTCAACTTTTAAAAAATACATTCTCTCGGCGGATAGTAACTTAGGGATGATTAACTGCGCGCAGAGAGAAAAGGAGATATTGGCACACATTCAATGTTCCAAGATAACTCGCCATAAAAGAAACTTTATGGGGTGTTCACGCTCCTGTTGTAGGTGTTGAAGTGGAAATTTTACAAGAGATGCACCGAATATTGCCCCAACAAAGGATGGGATTACCGGCGGGCGATATCCTTGAATTTAAATCCGAAGTCGAACTGAAAGCTTCGCCCTTATAGAATTACCCAGATAAAAGCAAAGCTGTAAAGTCCAAACTTGATTACGGAAATTCTACTTTGCGGTCTCACTAAATTTTAGATTGGAAAGCACCAACACAAAGTTGCAATAATCATAACCGCAATCAAACTTTTATTACTATTCTCACCATTTATTTATTTTTAATACAACCTTCTTTCTATGTTGCAGATTGCCCGACAATATTTTAAGGACCAAAGAATTTGCGACAGCTGTGTCATAATTCTTTTAATGTTTTTACTTCAATTTTATACACTAGCCGATTTAAGGGATTGTATAAAATCAACTATAAATTATTTCTATCCGACCTTCTTACGTACACAATATAACGTTCTAATACTAATAAAATTTGAGTAAAATAGTTTCTGCCGTTTATCAAATTATTCTCGAGTTGCAGACCCACGTCTCGTCACCAAAATACGCCATAAGCTAACACATTATTACTGTACAAACAATTGTAGTACGAAATATAAAGGCTTTCAAAAGCTGCTAACATCAATTACTTACTTCATAAATTTCTGCGAAAGTATTAACTTCGGAAGAATTCAAATTAGTCGTCGTTCACATAATATTTGATGTCGGATGGGATCAAAGATCACTAAAACTCGTCGTCGTTTACGTAAGATGTGTTGCAGAAACTGCTGTCGAATGCAGTCGAAGGTGTCTCTAGTCGGTGGTAAACCTACATGGTGGTAGTTTACGTCGCTGGTAGTTACACTCGAATGTACATCCACATCGGTGGCAATCCAAGTCGATGGTAATTCACATCCGTTAGTAATTTTAGTCTTAATACTCATCGGTGACAGTCCGCAGTCAACGTTTCTCTTTATATAAAAGTCGACGAGAGTATGGTGTGGAGAACATGGTAACCATGCCCCTGAATATTTAATTAACTCCACTTTCTTCAAAACTGCGCATGGACTCACCTTCCCATGAAAAATCTTCGATTCAGCGGTACTTCATCATGCTAAGACTAATATTGAGCAACTTTTTGTTATATAGGTAGTAAATTGTTACATCCCAAACAGGGCATTACGATACGTTAATGAAAGAATTTCAGAGGTCGCCCTAGCTGTACCCTGTAACAGGCTCATTTGCCCGGGTCAGACATCAAGGAGAAGGGCGGTTCGCTACAACGATACCAATTAGGGCGAGATGATGATCACTCAGGGTGTTAATAGTAATTTTAAAAGAGTATGGATGGAAAGAGATTGAGGGCCACAAGCTTTGTTCTACTTATACTTAGGATGTTCCGGAACGGCCCCTGTAAAAGCTCGATATCCAAAGACGGTCGCATCGCCTTGAAGATCCTGTCCGGCTCTCAGCTCGCTTGGAACTTACCTGCGGTAATTCTTGGCATTCGCCAAGATTCCTTACACGTTTTCTATAATACACGCTAGTGCACCAATAAATACACACAACTATCTACCAACAACAAAAGACTTTAGTAAATGGTTTTGAATTAGTATCTATTGAATAGTTTCAAAATATAAAAAGGCATTGGTCTTATGAACATGTGATTAGGTAAACGTTACATAATAAATTAAGACCAAACGGGGATAGTCATGTTATAGTATTTAACATTACTAGCTTGGTAAGAGGGTTTTTACTGGCGAATAGAAGGATATGACTGGCGAGCCAAAGGCGAACCAGTCACCTCCTTGAGCCAGTAAAACCTGTTACCTTGCGTGTATTGTTGAATATTTTATTTGTTCCTCACTTGTAAATAACTGGAAAATTACCATTTATTCAAAATATCAAACTGACAAGCAACTAAATTCATCAATATGACACATACTAAGGAAGACAACTCTGGCTTTGCACGCTATTATTTATCTATGAGCACGCTTGTAAAATTTTACTGGCTAGCCAATTAAGAAACATTTTCAAGGTGAATACAGTGACTTGATTAATTGATGTTTACAGGTGAGGAATAAATAAAAGCATTCTGGGCCAATGTAACAGATAGTAACTACGTTAATAATAAATCATGCAGCACAGTCAATATAATTCAACAAATCTCGAGATCGTTTGGGGATCGTCAATCGATCCAATGACGTTTGCAACGCCCCGCTATTTTTGATCAGATGGGTACTACGATTGAGCTACGCACGCAAACTTTAATTTTAGTGGACGCACTCTGCAGTTCAAGACACACTGGGACTGGGCCTCGACTGGCGTTATACAAAATAACGATTGAAGCACTTTGAAAATAAAAGTCACAGTACCCTTATAGTCCTGACGAATGGTATGTTGATGCAGGCTGAGACGGCTTCAGGAGGGTGTTGATGGAGGCTCGTAAACCAACGTCGGTAGGCAACAAGGGTAGAACAGAAGGGGGTGGCGACTTCACGACACCACAAAGGGGGGCAGACAGGATTATTCCTCAATGTAAGGGAGCAATGGAAGGTAGCATCAACGATGAGCAGTTTATGACCTGCTAAACCTTCTTTGACATAGACGAGCATCACGTGA
This sequence comes from Agriotes lineatus, assembly GCA_940337035.1. Classification (NCBI taxonomy): domain Eukaryota; kingdom Metazoa; phylum Arthropoda; class Insecta; order Coleoptera; family Elateridae; genus Agriotes; species Agriotes lineatus. Next base: position 73,935,242 of record OW679199.1, read on the forward strand.
GGCCCCAGAAGAAAATCCGCCCCAAGGCTTGAATTTGGGGTCTGCCAACCGGCGATAATGGATCACACAGCTGCCATCTTCCTTATGGTCTCTCGGATGGTCCTTCAGCTACACGACTCCAACAAGCACCCACAATACAACATCCAAAACACGCCACTTAAATCAATTTCAAAGCTAGCCAAAAGACACTTTTAACACAAACGCATCTCGAGGGCGCCACCGAAGCGTGCGCTAACAAGAACCACTTGTTGACCCTCTTAGAGGGAGAGATGAATGCCGCGAGACTCCAACTGCACCGGGGGCGGGGGAGGGGAGGAAGACAGGCTTGCTCTCTCTCTCTCTCTAACTTTCATGAAAGAGTAAAATTTACGCCAAGTTGTGCAATATATTTGCGCTCACAACACGGAATCCCCGGCAACCGACGGGCGACGCTCTGGCGCCGAGAAGCAATTAAGATTGAAACGTCATTTATGCGCCAAGTAAGCTCATCTAAATTTAAACCAAGCATATGTAAACTTGAATAAAATTCTGCCCGAGACATGACGAAACAAATGGGTCGAAAAACGCTAATATTCTAAAAGAATAAAAATTAAGTTTTAAGACATAGCTATACTATCAATTTGAGCGTAACTGAAACGGGAAAGTACTAATATTTAAGATACAAAAGCTAAAAAGGCGAAACTGCGCTAAATGAAAAAATTCTCCATACAAAATACTTATAGAATTCTTACAGTATGCAGCATTTAAATTATGTAATAATTCAAATGATTTAAATAAATAATTATTAAGTATTCGATCTTATATTTTTTATATGGCATTCTGTAATGTCATATGTTAAAACCAGCAAGAATCGCCGGTGATGAAATCTCATAGTAACATGCAAGATAACACCAAACTGTATGTTCGAATTATAACATATAATGTAAGATAAAACAGTCACAGTTGATTCATCATATCAATTCCTTTGTGCAGCAGTTCCTTTATTACCTTTTTAATTATACTCTCTTATGATTTGTACTATGGTTCACTGGTCGCTGTAGCTCCCGAATATATCCACTGCTATCCTGAACTCCCCTTCCCCCAATCAAACGCTGGTAACTGCTGGAAGACTTTCTTTTGGATGTTCAGCAAACGTTATCGCTTCTTCACAAACTATTTGGCCTATTCGTATTTATGAGTAGGATTACTGAACTAGTTGCGTCGTAATCTATTGTGCTCCATATCAGCTGATGATGTTATATTTTATGAACAATAATACTGAGACAATAATTTTTAAGTTTTGTTGACAGTTTTATAGGTGCATGGCTGTCCTGTTGTAGTTTGGTTTATCTTGTATGTGACGTGGTAGTTGTTAGATAGAAGTTATTTCTCAATATCTTTCTCGCTAATACTTAGTAAAAATTGCTTTTCTTTTATTTTTGAATTTGAATGAGTGTTTCTTCTATGTAGTTTCTTAGGTATCCCTCGTGAAGTTCTCAATTTTGTTTTCAAATTCTTTGGATAAATTGAAGTTGGAGCTTTAGTGACAATTATTATTGGAAAAATTCTCAATCGCTGGTATGGTGATGTAGTTTTATTGATCGTTCTTTCTTACAATATAGTACAAACGGTTACTATCACCGGCAAATGATCTGATTCAATATCCTCATTGGTAACAAATAAATAGCAGAAATCAGGTATTTTCTGCCCCTCTGTAAGCTAGTAAGTTGTTGGACGTGAATCTCCTTGTCCAGTTTGTAACCTCCACCGAGGCTTCCGGTTCCACCTGGTGCTGATCAGAAAAACTGATGACGGCACATGTGACTACGGCGAAGGCACCGACATCGCGGAACATATGTAGTTCGAGTTCCCGTTGGAGGAGCAGCACGGAGGTCTAGCTGACAGGCGCTCGGATGACATCGCCGAGCTCGACATGGCAACAGAATGGTGGCGAGTACTTAGGTAGTGAGGTCTAGTTATTGTAATTACATGAGAACATGAAACATTAGGTATGAACAAAAATGGAGATTTTAAGCCGAAAAGGACTAGTTAATGTTAAGTAATTTAAAAATAAAATATTAATATCATTGTTAAACAATCAAGTTTGTTATGTAACGTGTTAAAGGCCGGTGTAGCACAGAAATTTGGGCACTGTCGCAATTGTATTTTTGCTAGCAGAAATTGGTTTATACGAGTATGTGAATAACTGTCCCAGATGAAATTTCTGCTTACAATGTTTTTGCCCTTCCCAGAATGTAAGTCGTAATTTCCAGCTGCAGTACTTTGCTTTGTAATCAGCTCTTGTGAAGAAGTCTTTTGGTTACAATAATTTAGTGGATATATACTGCAGATATAGCTATTGATCGTAACATTTGCTGTTTGGATATGTGGTTGCCATATTTTTTCGAGCATATGCTATTCAATAGATTTTCAAATTATGGCTGCCGCTGCCATTTAGGTTATTCTGTTGTTTTTCTGGTAGACTAGTATACCTTACTACTAGTATTTGATGTCACTATGTTTTCAATGTTAGTAATATATTCTTCTTCCATTTATTATAGGCCAGTGGCCTATTTTAACCACAAAGTGGTTCTATGAGCCCTCTTTGCCCTTAGGCCGGGTAGATGACTAGCCTTGCCCGTCGAAAGTGAGGAATATATTAATTTTATTAAATAGGTACTAGAAATTCTTCTATGCCTTAGTATTTCACAAAGCTACCTCTTTTTATACAATTCATTCAGTTTAATTAGCTTAAGAAGTGAAATTCAGCATTTTTAATCAAGACCAGCGCTGGGTCACCTATAGTGCTACACAACACTATTCAGCAAAATACATCTACAACGTGTGGATGAATTGCGGGGTTTGCGAATAGTTCGTTTTATGTTTAGTTTTAGCATTTATTCATCAAGTATTACTAGATTACCATGTGCTTGTTAATTAATGTTCGTAAAAAATTTTACTCAATTGCCTCTACAAGAGTATGCTTTCTAAGCCGTAATTACTTGGTCCCAGAGGCTGGAAACCGCCGATAAACCTCGATAAACAGACCTGCTTCATGCTTTTTCTTAGTGGTTGGATTTCTTCTTTCACATCTTAAACTGCTGACTCTGTTCTTCAATTTATTGTTGAAATTATATATTCTTCTTCTTATTATTATTATAGGCCAGTGGCCTGTTTTAATCACAAAGTGGTTCTATGAGCCCTCTTTGACCTTAGGGCGCGTAGGTGGCTAACCTTGCCTGTCGAAAGTGAAGAAGAGTTCCCTTGTTTAAATGTTTAGGGATTAACGACTAGAACAGGTGGTAGCGGAATTTATTGTTGTAATTATATATTCTGCTGCTGTAAAAATGCGTACTGCTGTTGCAAAATGTTCTGATGTGATGATTTAAAAAATGTGGATTCTGATGCAAATTTTTGTTTTATTCATGTTTTCTTTACTTTTTCGTGTGTCCATAATTTTGACATCTCGTACATTGCAGAATCATCTGCTTCTTATTTTTTTCAAATCTAACAAGTGAAAACATGTTATCAAAATTAATTAACTTCCTTCAGTCTCCTATAGAATATTAGGTACGGAATTTTTAAGTTCGTCGGCAATTTTAGACGAGCTAAATTATTCACTCGTTATTACTGGAAATATTATTATTTCAGGAATTATTAAACGGTAATTTATAAACGATATTGTGATATTAAAAAAATCAATCAAGTCTACCCCTACTTTTCAACTCGATATCGCAAAAATCTTAAACAATTAATCAGTCACATATCTTCAAAAAAATATATTTTTATATGTTATTCTGCAACGAAGGTTTGAAAAAATCATAATAAGTACTTATTCTAAATCACCTTCTCTAGTACTAGCTAGTAATTTCAAAAACCATTGCTCAGTATTTTCAATAGCTCAACGTCAAGTAAACCGAGAATAAATAAGAACATATATCAATTTTCATTTATGAAAACCCTCGAGACTGAAACTTCTTCGGTGTTATGAAAACAGGATTGCGCCATTAGGTTGGGCGTGATTAAATTCTTATTTCCTGGATCGATACACTTACTCACTAACGGTTTTCATAATATCCGTTGTGATTTTTATACACCGGCTTTTTATAGATACTGGAAGATTTCTTCTGTTTTACCTTTAAATACTTAATCCACGGTTGTATAAACAAATAATCATGGACGTCCACATTGACATGACTACGATTCATTTTCTTCTTATTACTTATTAATTGTAACTACAACGTACATTTAGAAATATTGCAGGTTAAATGTGAGTCAATGTATTGACGAAACAATTAAATATTTTTGAAAATTTTAAATTGAGGACATTATTCTATATGTTTTTAAAGATGATGGCTCCTTCTGCCCGAATGCTCTTTTATACTTAGATGTCTATTATTCCATGTATGAGATTGTTTACTGTCATACTTCTAATTTCCTCGTTTATCTGTATTTATCGTTTAATTTTATTTACACAAAACCAAACAACGCTTCTGAGATTTGCTATGATACACAGAAACAGATAGATTTGCAATACTTGCGAAACCTTTTGATTGAGTATTGGAACGGTCGATCCAGTAAGTTTGTTTTACAGACTTGTTCCTGAAACGAAAATGTCTTCATCTGCTGCTCTTGATACTCCTTATTTTATACTCCTCAGTAAGTTCATATTTCGAATATCACCAAGTAGCAAAGCTCATTGCACATAGGGATTTATCAGAAATTATTTGTTATTCCCTTAAGAAAAAAAAACTAATGATCATAGTAGTAAATCTGTTTTGCAAATTATAGATTCGTTGTTGTTGGACTACTCAATAAATCTCCATAACGGCAGAACAAGGACTTCTTCTTCCTCTTATACCAGACCAGTAGCCTATTTAATTTGACAAAGTTGCAACTTTGCAAAACATTTACTGAATTTGTTATTTGTCTCTCAACCACCTTTTTTTATTCAACATATTTTGAAATTTGTCAAATTGCCAAATATCTATACATAATATAAATATGAATCAACCGTAGTGCGTCTTTTAAGATATTTCAGGTCTTTTTTCAAAATGTTGGTCAAAAGTTTTGCATCTTCTAAATTTCTGATTACATAATATATAGAGGTAAATCTATATTTATCTAGTTATTCAATTTGTGCTGAGAAAAAATTACTACAAAAGTCTAAAGCAATCCGTGTTAATACACAATATATATAAACTTAATGGCAAGAAATACAAATGGATCAAGTTCACTGAATTTGAAAAAAAAGCTTGATTAACAAATTAGAGATCTTCTTTTAGAAGGAAGAACAAAACCTCGGGTATTTTACCGAGAGGATTCATTTGGGGAAAGGAAAGAGCCCCAGAACGCCTACCAACTAAAACTGCTCCTTCTTCTCGTCGAGTCATGCTAGAAGCATCTCTTCATACTAGTTCGGCATGGTCAACTCCATCTGTCTTATGCTTGCCTGTCTTCTCTCGTTCTTTCATCTTGCCCCTTCTGCATCATTATTATTTTCACGCAGTTGAGTACAGTTTTCCAGTTTTCTTCGCTCGACACCATTGTGTCAACCAGGTTCTGAGAAGTAAGTCCGTCTTGTAGTGCTTCGTTCATCTCTTCTCTTGCTGCATGCCAGTGAGGGCATTGGAAGAGTGTGTGTTGCGCTGTGTCATCTCCTTTGTTGTAGTATTTACGTGATCCACAGTTTGTCTTTCCGATACGATGCAAAACTTCCATGGACAGTTAGCACCTGTGTCAGGTGGTAGTCGTTCTCGCCGTGTTCGCGAGTAGTCCCGGGTTTGATTTCACTGTATGTGTCCACTGACTAGATTTCCTCTCTCACTCATCTTTTGTCTGTCTTGATCTTGTTCAGAATACCACACCTTTCGCTTGTGCTAAGGTTCCACGGGATTATCCCTGCAAGCTGTGGCGATCGTTCTATCCGCCCTGCATATTCTTATTGCTATTCTTCGTTGTACTGATTAGTGCTTTGTTTCTGTATTTGCCACATTTAAAGGCTTTTTCCCGTACCAGAGCTCCATAGAGAAAAACTGAGTCCGCCACGGCCGTGAGCATTCTCCTCTTCCTGTCTCCAGCACTACAGATTCGGGGCATGATCTTCGTCAGTGCTGCTACTGTTTTGCTCGTTTTCCCTACCGCGAAGTGTATGTGTTTACCAAAGTTCACGTTCACAAGGTACTTTACCGAGTCTTTCAGCTCTATGGTTGTGCCCTGTAGTTTCAACGTTGCTACTCGGTTGTATCTTCTTCTCCCGTTGAACATAACTGCTTCCAACTTTTCAGGAGCTGGTTCTAGCCCTTTTCTTCCAAACCTGCTGCCAATGCCCTCCAAGGGCGTATTTACGCTTTCTATTAGTCCACAGGGTCGATCCAAGCACTAATCCTTGTGGAACGCCCTCAGCCATTGGGTGTGTGCTCCCGTCTTCTGTGCTGATAGATCTATTACACAAGTAGCTTTGGATTATGTTTACCAGGTAGATAAAAATTTTCCTTCGCTTTAGTTCCCTGATAATTTCACGCCACGGTGCCGAGCCAAAAGCATTCATGACATCAAGTATGACTAATACGTATAGTTTTCGAGTGTTCCGAGTTTTCTTCATTTCTGCTTCTTCGGCGCACCGTACTTCAATAACTGCTTTCGCATTTTTTCCTTCTACGACACCGTATGGTTTTGGTGATACATCTTCGTTCTTTTTAGTTTCTGCTGCAGCCTCATTAGTAGCAGTTGCTTTAGTAGCTTTCCCAAAACATTTAGCATACACAACGGCCTGCAGCTTCTGGAGTTGTCTTTCGGTTTGTTGGGTTCTTTATCAGTACCAGCAGGGCTTTTCTCCATATTTTAGGAAACGTTCCCTCCGCTAGCTATCTGTTTATGACCAGCAGTACCTCTTCTGGCTTCAACTTAATGGCTAGCTTCACTATATCAGCAACGATCCCATCGCCTCCAGGTGCTTTATTCCGTGAATAGGTTTTTCGGTGCCCCTTTCTCGGCACAACATATCCAGTTGATTTTTGCATGCTTTAGGAATAAAGTGTCGATTACTTTCACTACCAGATCGTTGTAAATGCGTGGAGTTGCTATGTTAAGTCGTTGTGTGACTAGTTTGTACCTTAGTCTCCATGCATCTATCTCTACTTCGTCGCATAGCTCCTTCCATTTTTGGTGTTTCGACCGGTTGATCTCTATTCTGCTCTTTTGGTCTGCTTTGGTAGTTCTTTCTTTAGTCGGATGCCTTCCGGGCTGGTGTTTCTTCCCCTTGCTCTGGTTAAGCCTCTTCGTCGCACGAGTCCTTAGTTGACTAATCTGATCTGTCTACCAAGACTTCGGTTTGTGTGCATTTCCTGTCCTGCAGCGCTGTCCCATAGAATCATTGCATGCCAAAGTGCCTTGACGAAAATGTCCGCTCTTGCTAAACCCCGCTCGTTAAGTTACGCAACGTATTTTGAAATCTATCTACCTCTATTTTGCGAAGGTTTCACTTGGTCATGCCGTTATAATTGCTGCCATAGTGACGTTTGTTCGCTGTTCTAGATAAATGGAAGTATATGTAACAATGGTCGCTCATATTTTCTATGTCCAAGATCCTCCAGTCTTTCACCAATTGGGATATCTGGTCTGTAGCGAAGGTCGTGTCGTTGAAGCCTGTGCTATTGGCCCTTCTCCATGTTGGAGTCAAGTCTTCGTTTATGGTACTCAGATCGTTTCTATGAGCCCACTCTAGTAATATTCTCTCTCTGTTGTCTTCATATCTAAGCCCCCATCCGTTTGCTTTGGCATTGAAATCTCCAATGATAAATTCTTTGATATTGGATTCATTCACGTTCCACTCCAGTCCCTCAACAAAGAGTACAAAAGCCACTAGCGGGACATTTGGAGAAGATGTAACAACTGTATATTCTGTACTCTTCTACCTCAACTCAGCACAATCGATAATGTTTTCCTATTTTGGGTATTGGTATATCGGGATTTACAATTTTAAGTGCCACGTTAAGCTCCTGCTAGACTAGAGGTCTAAACTAGTTTAACGCCGATTAGCTGCCGCTAGTTTAATGGCAGCTAATCGGTATTACTATGACTTCCAAACATTGTTGCTTTCGTCACTAGTTTTACACAAAATGGTGCGACCCTACTGAACAGGAATTCGTCCAATATGTCACTTGGCTCCTGGTTAGAGCTTATGAAAATAATTTGAATGCCCGAGAAAGAAAAAATATCATTCGAAAGCTTTATGAAAGACTTAAGAAGCGATTAAGTAGTCTACGTATCACTTATATCAAACACCAGAGCCACATAGTTAATTAAACGAACCACGTTGAGGTGGTTCGAGTATATAAACGAATATCAAATACTAAAACGTTTCTAGAGATGACGCAACCTACTAATAAGCTCTAATGAAGAATTTTTGTAGCTTGTTGATAGCATTCGAATTTATCAGTGTGGTTGTAGTAAAACATTTTAAACCTAAATTCAGTTTGAATCATATGAGCAAACGTATACAGGCAGCTATCGAAAAACAGTGCGAACACGAAGACTACAAGAATCCAATTGCAGAAAAATCATGATGACAGAAAAACTTTACAAACCTAAAAATACACAGATATACATTTAACCTGTATCCAGTTAAAGAAACGACTACAAATTTCATTCTGCCACTCTACGACCGACGTTCTAATTATAATTTTAAAAACACTACGGGAATTCCTACCATGTACACTTGCGTCGTCAAAAGTTTGTGTTTTAGTCCACGGGGCCTCCACAAAACTGTTGTAAAAGAAAAGGGTCAAGAACGACCCTTGAAGCTCATTACGTTACGCAGTTAAAACACGCACGGCATTTAAAATTTTTCCTGTTTACGCAATCCACAATGCACCCTCTAAGAGTATTCGAAAGCCGACAACATGGGCATTAACCGGGAAAATAAACGTGGCAAGATTTTACGGGCACCCAAGACGGCTGCAATTTTATTATACAAACCGAGAAGCAAAAATTGTTGTTCTAGCGGGATACAAGATTTAGTAAACAACATTATATTACATTATCCGGGATAAAAAGATCTAAATTGTGCCGCGCCGGATTTGTAGGATGTGGGAAATAGGAGAGCGTAGAGCGATAAATTGCAAGATAAAACCTGCGGAGGGAACCCATTCCTTGTTTTTGGTTTAGTAATTATAACAAATGGCAGACCGGGTTGCAGGAGGGAGTGTTGGCGCTGCGACGATCCTTAACCTAGCAAATCCTGAAAAACTCCCGGCTCCGGGCGCTCGCCACCTCGCTGGACAAAACCGTTCTGGAGAATATAATCACGGACTGAGACCTCGTAAGGGAGAGTCTTAAAATTTCTTCCTCCGGCTCTAATTATCTCGTACGGTTTTAAGAACGGGTCTGTCTTTTCTCAGATTGTCCGCCGTATCTGGAACTTGCACATCCGCCAGATGGTGCTTCTGGGATCTTGCAGTTCACAGATAAATTATATGTGAACAATCATTCTAAATTCTCTGCCTCGTCTACCTGAATCTGAACCTATGAAACCTACTTTTTCAAAAATTATAAAATTATACTAATTGAAATACTAATTTTAGAAAGAGCCGAGCCAGGAGTTATTTCATAAAGGAGTTTTTAAATTCTAGAAAATGTTATTAATTTTGCTGTGAACGAGCTCTTGACTCATATAAAACCCAATTCTCAGACTCATATCCTAACGAAAAATAACAAAGGCGGAAGAAATGCTCAGTGAATGCCACATGAAACGTACAAGATTATAGAAACAACAACAAGGAATTGTTACTGACATATCACAAAAGAACACCAGTACAGCTATATTATCTCAAACAAACAAGAAGTCTTCACTGTTACAATGAAAATGCAAATGGGGCTTTTCAGTAATACTAATAATAAAAAGGCTCAAAATATTTTCAAGAAGTTGATAATCTATAGGTGATATTTTCAATATGACATGACACCATAACCATAACTAGCATTTGCACTGGTCATACCGCAAAAGCACCGCACATTTTGAGAATAATCATCGTCATAAGAGTTCGTCCTAATGTGATTTGTTAATAAAATTTGTATTGCAAAACAACAGTGATCTTCATACCATTTTAGTGACAAATGATGTGACAAGGTATAATATATACGAAAATTATTATCTTTCCCTATTTTAACGATTTCCCTCTTAATAATTGTTATTTTGAAACTATTCCCATTTTTAAAAAATGTGTTTGGCTCTTATTGACTGGAAAACCAAAAGAGCTCGTCTTTTGTTGGGTAAGAATCATTCAAATTGGGTAAATCAATAATGGGAAACTACTAATATTCATAGCAACTTGAAGAAATGTATCATCCCGACTGTTTAGTAAGGAACGTCTCCTGCATTACTAATAGTATCGGAGTGTATATCTAGTCAGGACGCAATTTGCATATTATTGATGTAGTGTTGAAGCTAAAGGATATAAAACAATGCTGGAAGAACATTTAATACCATCGATTTCAAACCTTAAAGCTAATGAAGAGCATTATTTTTTTTAACATGATGGTGCTTATACCATACTGCCAAAATAATTAAACACTGACTATAGAAAGATATAATTTCTCTTATAGACTCGGTTAGCAACAGTCCAGATTCGATAGAAAATTTACGAAATAATATGAAATCCCAGTTTCGTTATCATCCAGTGAGAACAAAAAAACAACTGACGATCTATTACGACGACGGGCTCGTATTAGCTACAAGTAACTAGTACAAACTGAAGATGTCGTAAACTTTCTAATCCCACAAATACATTAATAGATACATGTGATATCACTGTATGAAGGAACTCAATTGTATAATCCACTATGTGATAATAATAGTATATTGTGTATCTAGGACGAAAAGCGTAACATTCCCAGACGACTGTGAATATTGTTGGGCGAGGAGAATGCCGAGCCCAACAACACAGGAGTCTGGGAATGTTGCTTTTCGTCCAAGATACACATACTATTTTTCCGCCAATCGATACGAGTAATTAAAAAATTAAGAAAACGTGTGTTTTTAAATCCTCTTTATAATAAAGAAGAACGATCCAAACGTGTGTGTTCGTCACGACAATTACAGACGCCATGTCCCTGATTGAGTGAATGCGCCTCGAGGGGCGGAGCCCCGAGGGCCCCTTTGGAGAGGGACGGAACTCCGCTGGCCCCTTGGAGAGGGTCGGAGCTCCGAGAGCTTTCTTGGAGAGGGGCGGAGCCCCGAGGCCCCCCTTGGAAAGGGGCGGTGCCCCACGGGCCCTCTTGGAGAGGGTCGGAGCCGCGAGGGCTTCCTTGAAAAGGGGGCGGAGCCCCGAGGGCCCCTTTGGAGAGAGTCGGAGCCCCGAAGCCCCCTTGGAGAGGGGCGGCCCCCGAGGGCTTCCTTAGAGAGGGGCGAAGCCCTGAGGGCCCCTTGGAAAGGGGCGGAGCCCCGCGGGCTTCCTTGGAGAGGGTCGGAGCTCCGAGGGCCCCCTTGGAGAGGGTCAGAATCCCGAGGGTTTCCTTGGAGAGGGGCGGAGCCCCGAGGACCCCCTTGGGGAGGGTTGGAGCATAATGTAGGAATACATAGAAAACAATACGGGAAACTAAATAGTGCTATGGTTCTTATGACTTTATTTTATTTGAATTGACATTAATTATTATTCTAATAAGAGTTTTATCCCGTTTTATTCTACTACTTACCTTTTTCTGTCTACAACTCGAGCACGCAATTGTAAACAAATTATTATTCATCTCTCTATATCTTTTGGTTACTGCAGAATTTAATTAGAACATACACAAAATAGCAACCCATAACACTTTAATGTGAGACAATTGTTCTTTATTAATGATAGATCTGTATTTTTAATATTAATTATAGTAGGTATATTATGATACTAGTGTATAAGTACGCCTTTAACGCACGTGCGACGAGTTTAAAAGCACTCCGCTAGCGCGTCGTGCTTTTAACGTATCTAGTGCTTTAATGGCTCCAATACACGTGTATCATACGCTATTTTTTCTACGATCGTAACAGAAATATAAAAACTTAATTCGATGACACTTTTTCCGCTTTATTGTGTTAGTTATTCTAGGTTATGTTGATTACGGCAAAGCGTGTTTTAATAAATTACCAAAACACCCGTCCAATGGCAACGTGTTAAAAAGACGTAATTCCAGCGCTAATATTAAGAGTGCTATAAACGTCACTTTTGACACTAGAAAATGTGCAAAAAGTTGTCATTTTGACAAGATCGTAGAAAAAATTTCTTTAAATATTCCTGTAAATTAAAATTTTGCATTAAACCCAACTTTATATATAAGTGACACTGTATGTTTACATTATCGATATTTTTAATTATATTATAAATAATGTTTAATCTTATATCGTGTAGTAAACCCTCATTTCTTGAACACTTTTAATTTTTAAACTTTATTTATTGTTAATTTTCTATTACTTGATGATAACCAATTCTATACTTTTTATAAATAGAAATTTATTTCATTTACTACTGCTTTTGTTCTCGGATCTGTTACTTATTTATTTAAATTTGGTGTACATTACCTACATTACCTTGATTCTCCTGATTTTGAAATTCTCAATAAAGACCCTCTTCCCAGTTTCATTACAGCAGTCAAACGGACGATTAAAGACCATTTTGATAATATTAAATCCTTAAACTTCAATCCGCTTTCCTTACTTATTATGAACCCTTTCATCCCTAAATTATATGGCTTACCAAAAATCCATAAACCCAATATCCCTATTAAACCTGTAGTTTCCTTTTCCAACACCCCAGTATCGGTCATTACAACTTGGCTCAACAAATTAATTCGCAATGTTACTAATTTTAAACCCAAATTTACCATAAAAAACCCCATAGAACTTATAAAAACTTTATCCAAATTAACCTTACCTGAAAATTTCACTCTTTGTTCTTTTGATGTAACCAACCCTTTTCCTAGCATTCCTTCTAATGAATGTGTTAATTTATTTAAAGAAATGTTTATTGATTCAGACCTTAACAATAACAAAGTTTTTCTACTCCCATAATAGTAAGAAGCCAAGAACGCAATCGCTTGTTTGATCAGTAACTATGGCATTATGAACACATGCACGTAATGAAAAAAGGAACTAGCACGTAATATATATATATTACGTACGAGTTATGAAAAAGTTTTGAATTATCACGTAACCTGAGACCAAGAGAAAAATTATTTTGACATTTGACATTGCAAATATTATTCCGCTCAAATTCGTTTGAGGAGTACCTAAAATAAATGCTAATTAACTATAAGAAAAGAATGTGTTCAAATAATTCAAATTACCTTCATAGTCAGAGGAGTCAGATCAACGTGCAGGTTATGTTAGGTACTTCCGGAAACTTCGAAATGGCGTGTTCTTTCAAATATCTGTAACGAACGACCACTGTCCATATTGTATTCTGGATCAACATACAATTAACAATAAAATCTTTGAATCTTATTTTATTGTCCACAAGAATGTTAATTGTTATCTGTCATTTTGTCAAACGGTAGTCAAACGACTCAAACGTCAAGTGTTAGTGAAATCAGGTGCACCACTACACGTTTTTTTTATTTAAAAATTGCACGCGTTTCAAGACTATTTTAATAAATTATGAATTATAAGATGTATGCTCGTAGAAAAAGTATAGTACATTACTCGAGTTGTAAAGAGATTACGTACTCGTGGATTTACATTACTCGCTCCTTCGTCGCTCGTATGTAATTCATCCACTTGTACCTAATATGCTCTTTACAACTCTTTTTACGTAATATACTATTTAACTTCGTTCGTTTGTTTAAACTTAGCCTTGTCACAAAACTTTTTCAAATTTGACTTTTCATTTTTTTAAACAAAAATTTGGTTTATTTACTCGGGAAGGTATGTTGATGATATTCAATTATAATAAATCTAACATCAATGATTATATCACTTTTCTAAACTCAGTACATACAATATTAAATTTACTTTTGAAACTGAACAGAATAACTATTTACCTTTTCTAGATATTTTGATCACTAAAAACAATAGCTTCATAATTAAATCTTTAAATTTTAGTATTTATAGGAAGCCCTGTTGTACTGACCATACTATCCCTTATGCTTCCTTCCATCCCTTGTCCCATAAACTTGCTAATTTTCAATTTTTATTGATACGTTTACTTTCCATTCCTATGTCAACAGATAATTTCAATAGAGAATTCAACATCATTAAATACATTGCTATTGAAAACGGTCATCCTCTTCAACTTATTTTACCTATTTATCATAAACTATGTATAAAACTTGCAACAAGCTTAACCCCTATCAATAATTCTGAAAACAAGACTTTTAATTCAATCCCTTATTATAGTACAATTTCTATGTCTATACAAAACATTCTAAGTAAATACAATTTTCAAATTCCCTTTTCTACTACCCATTCCCTTCAGAAATTGGTAGTCTTCAATAAAGATCCCGCCAATTTAATAGAGAGATCTGATGTCTACCGTCTTGACTGTTCGTCTTGCAACTGTTTTTATATTGGTCAAACTGGACGTACTTTCAGAAAAGGAATCAAAGAACATTCAGCTTGCATTAGAAACAACAATTTTACTATCGGCCAACCTAATAAATCAGCTTCGGCTAATCACATTTTGGAATACAACCACAACTTTGATCCTAATAAAGATTACAAAATTTCGCATATAGCTAATAAAGGTATGTTGTTGAATTTATTCGAAATTTTTGAAATTATGTCCAATAATAATGAATTCAGACTCAATGAAGTCATACATTTTGATAACAATTACATTTTCCTGAATAGTAAATAGTTGTTTGGTCTTTTCTTGCTAATTTCATGCCTTTTTTGGCTGTCATTTTGTTCTTATATTTTTTGACCCTCTCTGGTAATTTCAGTGTCATTGAATCTAGGGATACTTTGACTTGTTATCTAGTTACTTTTGTATTAAAATTCATTCTTAGAACTGACATCTTCAAGGTCAGCATCTTTTTAACTTGCTCTAATTTTTAATTTTTATAATGTGATGTATTGTCACTATTAACCAGTATAAACCTATATATTAACCTTTAGTTTGCTGGTTAATTAATTTTTCTTCTCCAATATGGTGTGTTTTTTTAAATTTTATTCCTCCCTCGTCATCAACGTTTTTACCTAACCTCATTTTAACCTACAAATGTAACACGTGCTTTCTACCACCAGTCAGTGAATTTCTTGATTATGCACGTTATTGTTAACCATATACCTCTGTAGATGATCGTTATGGCCCGAAGATGAAGCCAGTTTTTTTTCGAAACATGTCGCCAATTTAAATAAATGTACGTGGAGGAGACTATTGAGTTTTACTGCTTCGTACGTTACCTGCTAAAAATGTATTTTCTTCGAGCTCATATCCTTTGTTATTAGTTGGCAAAATTGTTGTATCCTGCTTCTTTCTCGTGCCGTCGTCAGCAACCCCTTTCGACTAAGCTTTACGCACACATCTTCCTTGGTTTTTACACTAACCTTCTTCTTAATAACACTCGTATTGCTATTACATTTATTACTGATACATAACAGTGTTTATATTGGTCAAATTAGTTTGAATTGCATTTGCAACCGCCAATGGACAAATAACTGGTATTGGATATAAATTCACATGTAAAATAAATTAACTATGATTCTACCTAAATTATATTTGTTTTAGCTAATAGAAAGTCAACTTTCTGATGAACTGCCAATACCATAGCAGGAAATGAAAATTTTGAATGATAAAGCCGTGTTACTTAACTCAATATCCTGTCTATTTGCTTTATAAGTAAGCCGCATGTCCGCGATGCTCCTTGAATTTATGGAAGCAGTCGATTTGCGTAGTTCCGGGAATAACTTCTTGCACTCGGACAGGACACACTTCGGAACATAAATTGTAAAATGTTACATACACAGGTTGTTTACCGAAAGGAGTTTACACTTGATGGAAGGAGAGGAAGGATTTTAATAAAATGTGACTGGAGTAGCCAGGCCTTACTACTCCTTAGACATTCTTAGCCTGCGTCGGTCACAAGTGAATACACCTCAGAGTTTAGAAGTATATTAAATATTATTAAACAATTACAGTCTTTATATACAATTGCATGTCTGCCATGTTGCTGCTTTTTGAACTCAAAACATAGTATTAGTATAGACACAACACATGACGTAAGCATAATAACACTTCGTCGGTCAACAATGTGTGTAAATCTGACCTACTAATTACATTAAATATGCGGCAGTCGGCATAAAACTTCCTTATCGTAACGTAATTCGACCCAGTAAGCCAATGCTAGCTGAGTCGTATATACAGATATTGTAATTGGCACACGCCGTGATCTTTTGTGTCCGTATAATTTTACTTAATTTCACTTATCCCATGTTCAGGAATTAGTTTGAACACTATATTATTTTAAATGCTTTGTCATTTTAAGACCATATCAATAAAGATACCAAAAAGAG
Organism: Agriotes lineatus; assembly: GCA_940337035.1. NCBI lineage: Eukaryota > Metazoa > Arthropoda > Insecta > Coleoptera > Elateridae > Agriotes > Agriotes lineatus. The sequence goes on from OW679199.1 coordinate 73,951,707, forward strand.
GTAATTAACATATGAACAAGACCAAACTCAGAAATATGAACTTAGAATACATTTATTGGGGCAATATAAAATCCGGAAAACAGTAGTAAGGGTTTATACAACTAATAAAGTTAAAGTGATCGTTATATTTGAAAAACAAGTTAAGATGGTGTTTTCATTTTTAATTATTTACTTATATCAAATAAACACATATATAATCCAAGAGAGCTGCCATTTTGAACATGTTTTGTAATTCTAAGTGCTATTTGTTGCATGTAAATAATTTTAATTCCTTATTGTACATTTTCGGCACTTGTATGTATTTGTATACTTGTGGATATTATGAAAACTTGTTTTGCACTTTTCGGAAATCTTTAATCTTTGTCACCTTTCGTTAATTTAATTTTCCCGACAAATTAAAGACGTAACATAAAGCGAGTGCAATTGCGATATATGTCAAGCAAAAATTCATTAAGAACGTTTGGTTTCCATGGCACACCATAGCCCATCTCAAAGTGAATTTACAGTACAGGGTCTTATGGAAAACAGAGATGCCACATCTCTGCACAAAATTGTTTTGAAGTAGATATACACTTTTCAGCTATAAACTAATCTGCTTTTGTTATAGGAACCGCTTATCGTTGTTAACATGCAATATTTTACCTGCTACGTAACTTTTTAATGCTAAATAAGCCTGCTGGTCGGCCGCTCAGACTTGGCAACATAGGAGCAATAACTTCTATAAGATTTAAATTGCCCTATGCTTTCTATACTGCAAACTTAACCTTGAGACGGCCTATAGGTAGAAATCGATTGGATGTGTGCATTCTTAAAAGTCTTCGAATTATAACCTAAACTATCAATTTTTGATACCCAATACGTGGAATGGAAAAGTTGTAAAATCAGACGCTGAAGACGACTGAGTAATCAAATATTGGTAGTTCCATTTAAAAAAATTAAGTCTTGGCGCTTCAAAGTTAACCTGTCACGGCAAAGTAACTCGAATGCAGATAAGCAATCTCGTCGTCAAATTATACTGCAGAAAGTTATTTAGACATACGCCGAACGTCTATTTAATATCCCAAAAATTGAGTATCCTGTGATTTTTTGAATAGGTGTATGCAAGCGCACGTGTTTACAGAAAAGTTGAACAGCTCCAGAAGGACTTAACCAAATTTCAAAAACCCAACTTGTTTATAAAGGTTGAGAAAGGAAAACTCCAAATATGTAGAAATATATAGAGTGTACCATTTAAAGAACTTAAGTTAAATGCAGCTCTGCAAAAATGGTGCAACATTATAGTGCGATATATGTTTACAAACTGCACTCTGACTTTGTGTATACACTGACACTTGTTCCATTGTGATATCTTTAACGGCATAAGCGCAATAGAGCTTTCCTTACCAATGAGAGAAGCTAATGGCTTTAAGGCGTCCATAGTTGCGCTACATCTATCTGTGAAGGTATTTTCCTCTCTTAATTCGTTAATGGTTTTCCATAAAAAAATTTTTTTTTTGTTTACCGACCCTGGTGAAACTTTAGACTTCCATTGGGAACTTCATTTCGGCCCCTTTTCTTCCATTGAGATAGCGTAACTAACTTATTTGTCTGCTTATGATATTCATTAAATACTTAGGAAATACGTAGACGCGCGGTATTTCACTTCCATGCATCTACACAGCCACTACTCGGGTTACCCCATTCTTTTGAGTATGAAGAGACGTTATTTCTCCTCAACGCCCGAGTACTTTCTCTTCCCTTTTCAAAACCAACGACCCAACTTACAGCAGCTGTTGAAAAAATGGTTTCCACTTGGTTCTTGTTCGCAGCTCTGCTAAGTATTCCTTATTACAGCGTGGCTAAAAATGTTGAATGCTGCTTTGAGTCGTGTTCAGGTGACATTCCGATAAACTTCGAACATCAGCTCCCGGTAGCACCGTCAGTGCTTTCCTAATCAGAAAATGGACAGCTGTCAATGCGCTTGTATCATTAGAATTAAGAGCCAAAGGACATAAGGATCTAGAATATAAGACGGCTTCAATCTGTGTTAATATTGCAGTAAATTTCTCAAATGTAAAGTCCCTATAATACTTTTTATATGATAGTTGGCAGTTTTTATTCCCGCCTCCTATATGCCACCAAAATTGGGGGAGCGTGTGGGAATGAAATGTGAGTTAATATCATTGTGAGCCAGCTGATGAGATATATCAGGAAAACAATTTTGAAGAAATGAAGAAGTTTCGCCTATTCGTGTTTTTGCGCCATTGAAATTAAGGCCCTTAACTGAATAAATATTATTTGGCTTACCACGCCTAGGGATACATCTTTTGTTTGTTATAAACAAGCTCTATGCATCCGAAGTGTTATATGGCTAAAAACCTATCTGTTGTCAATTCTAATTCCAATTGTATATACACAGTCTGTGTGCACACACATTTATAGGCTTTGCTTATTTTTGAAGCTCGTGTTTTTTCGTTTTTTGTATATAAAATTCCACCCTAATCGATTCCCCATTAATAAATGGAGAATAAATTTACTCTTACTTCAGTCAAGCCCCCCATAATACAGTTGGAAGTAGTGGGACTTGCTTTATCTGCCGTTCGTAACAAATATAATATTATTATTATTAGTCCAAATAAGAGCTCGTGCCAGATGTGTTTTATTTAAAATCTTAACGTATATACAGCAAGTGAGTGTTAGTAGTCCTCGATATTTATCGACAATTATGTGCTAAAGAGAAAGATATTTATCTTGACAAGAAAATTTTACATTTTGTCTTTGCATCCAAGTTGATAACATTGCCACTAGTAATTAGTAACAGAGGGAGTAACATTCACAGTGCCAAAGTCATTTTTCATAACGTTGGAGAACACAATATATTTATTTTTTATATAAACATAAACGTAAAGTATATATTGTATAAGCTACTAGATTTAACTACGGAAATTATTTTTGTTCAAATTACTGATCTAACTACTACAACTAATACTGGCCTGTTAATGTAATCCACGTATTCATGGTTGGTAGTATTAAATTCTTCTAAACCGTTGCTAAGTAAAATAAAACTCCTGCCTTCTAACGGCAGCCGCGCTGCTCTCATATTAATTCTCCAAAGTGATTCAAGAAAAAATATGCTGCTACGCCCTTGCGTTCCAGCCAATTTTTTAGGTGTAACCAGGTCTTCAGTATGCAACTTTATGCGGCGTCTTCATTTAAAATTTATTAGTTTGAGCACGTTCAAAATAATAACAGAATGCAAAAGAAACGAAATCGATAAGCAAGATACATAATGCATGAGATAAGTTCATCACGGCCGAAACTCGAACCAGAGGGATTGCCGTAAGTTTTAACAAATAATTTTCTACCCAAATAAATACTAACAACTTCGAAGTTCCGGTAAGCGGCATTTAATTCTCTGCGGCGCCTCGAATCCCCTAATCCAAAAAAGCGATTTAACTTACTGTTTTTATTGAAATTTCTGACGTTAATTGCTTCTTAAGCAAAAGTATTTTTCTTAGGAAGGGTTTTTACTAAAACAGGTTTATTTCTTGCAGGTCGTGCACCGTCCTTGCAGGCTCTGCTGTGGTGCTGGTGCTGTTAGCATTTTTCTTTGCATTGTTGGGGCACTGCAACAGTGACAACAAGACTCTTGCTGCCTGTGGGCTGTTTATATTAGGAGGTAAGAAGTATTTTAACCATAGCTCATAACATCAATAAGCCCTGGCTCTTGGTTATTTTACGACTGCAAATTAGTGACGTTTACTCTAGAAATTAACAAAAAAATTTTTTTAATATGAAACGTCATTGTTGCTATATTCATATTTTACAAAAGTGTGTGATCTCTTCAAATTTCCTTTAATTACTTGCATCTAGTCCCAATTACTTTATTTAAACAAAATACTTGGAAAAATTAATAGCAATTAATCAACCAAATATACACTTCGTAGACGTTAATTCCGAGAAGGCTGAACATTCATAGTCGGTAATGGAAATTAGTTTTTTTTAAACGAACATCGCATTGCTCTATGTTCTCTAATCAACAGTTTGTTATTAGAAAGACGTTGCTTCCGAACGTACAAATTTTTGCGTGATACATTTTATGTTTGTTATTTAATTGGGTATTGTCACTGCAATCTTCAGTGTAACGAATTTAAACAGAATAAGCTCTCCTATTCAAGTTCACATGTAGAGGGAAGTCCGTTTTTGTGTAATATCTTCAAAGGTGTCAAAATTTGTATATATGAATCGTATAGATTGATTGTGCAACAATTTTCTGGCATTGTAAAATAAAATAATATATCTACATAAACACACAGTTTTAGATTCATGTGTGGTGTGGTGCCTAATATGGGATGCGATTTTTACGGTAAATATACAAATAAATGCTTCAAACGTTTGCACAAAATATTGCGTTTATTAAATATGGTATGTTTACAAACACATTTTACAGCAATATTTAACCGAGGAATTCCCTGCAGAATCAGTGCGTGCCCACTCATACACCTTATCAAAACAGAATATAGGCACTTGGCATCTCCTTTATCGTCACTTTTGTTTTCCCACTCTTCTTTCGACTGCAGAAGCACAACGACGTCTTCTTCTAAGGATGATGAAGAATTAACAATGCGCTCCTTTGCCATTTCCTTGGTTGCCGCTTGTAGTGGTTGTGTTAATTGTGGTTTCTTTTAAGTAAGTTTGGCTTTCGGTAGGGTGGTATGTCCTGATGTGCTTAGCTTCTGCTTCGGTGTTGGTAATGAGCTGATATTTGCCGCCACACTTTACGAAGCTGGCACACCTGCTGCCTGTGGCTTGTTAGGTGTAGAAGGGGTCTATTTAGGTGTACAGGTCAATGAGCGCGGTCTAGTTGAATTTTGGTTCTATGGCGCATGGTTCGAATTTAGCGCGTCACCCTTCTCCGTCTTGAAAGGTTTTGATCGGTACGCGAAGCGATAAAATGACTGTTCCGGATTTTCGCTGTCTCTTTCGTTTGTCCAACTGTTTCGAGCAGTCCTGCTTCCATTTTGGTTGCCCAACGCCGGTAGGCTTTCTGAGGAAGTTATGCTGTGAAATATTGGGTTAGCCCTCGCTGTGTTAGCGGATTAAGCATCACTGGTCGACTTTTTGAAGAGTAATATTTCTTATGCCAATTTGGCGAAGCACCTGGTAACGAGCTGTCGGATTTCATTCTGCACGCGGCCCATGTTTGGGGTAAGTTTATTTAAGCTTCCATTGCACCACGTGTTTTGTAGTATCTCTGGGCGTTTCTTTTTAGCTGTTAGTGTGGGGCACAGATCAACGTGCACATGGCGTCTGCAGGTGACGTTTTTACCTATAGTTAGAGCAGTCGCATTTCCAAGTCCCCCATGCTTGGATGTGAGCCTGCAGTAGTGCCACTTCTGCAACATTTGAGTGTCGATCCCTCTTGCTTGGATGCCAGATTTTCTGTAGCGATTGACCTTGAACTTGACCTAGTCTTCCTTCTGCCGTACTGTAACGTTCGACGACCTGAAGCTGGTTGTGTCAGGAGCTCAACGAAGGAGCCGATGTAATATTGTGTACTGTATTACCATGTGTAATGCTATTTGAATTTTGAATTGGTTTACAGTGCTGCTGTGCGCTCGTGATGAAGTCCGTCAGACTTTTAATGCTTTCGTAATTTGCCTTTGCTGCACTGTGTGTTTAGAACCTCGTGAATATTACGTTTACCACCGAACTCTTGCCGTCAATCGTAGTTTGTTTCAGGGCCCATTCGAACGCTTAAACTGATTCAATTAATAATTGTTATTCTCGGAGCCTATTGTTAGACTCAGCAACACTTCAATTTTTTTTTAGTTCTAACTAACATTGTCTGTCCTTATACATTTTGGAATATTATAAATGTAAATTTGTTAGTAATATTATTGGACTTTGTATTTTGAGGTGCACCTGATACCTATTAAATAATCCTATGTACACTGTGCTGGCTTTGAATGCAATTTATTATTTGTGATCATTATAAATCGTATGGTTTATGTTACTGCTATCTAATTTTGTGTACTTTCTTTCAGATTAATGTGCTTTTCGAACTATTTTTGAACTTACGAATTTTCTGTAATACCAGTAGGATTTTCAAGTCCCGGGATCAAAAGTGTTTTCGGGACTTACGAGCTAAATTTTAAGTCCCGGGACTAGTCCCGAAGATCCCGAAAATGTTCCCGAAAGGGAAATAGTGTTCAGGTGAAATTTCCGAATGCAATTTCCAAAGAAAAACAAGTGTTTTAAGTTAAATAAGGTATTTCTGTGCTGATAATTTGCATTGGGTCTCGTCTACAACTTCATTGCTTTCTTCTGGTACTAAAAATGTCTAATGTCTGTCGCTCTTCATCTTTTGCTTTTTTTGAACTGCGAAGTGCTTGTGTAATCTTTTCGTCAAGCGGCCTCTGATTATGATAATTTTGTAGGAACCAACTTAGAATGAAGGTAGGTTGCAAATTGGAATTCATTCTAATTGTAAAGCTTTAGCAGACAAATAACGAACACACTTAAAACCCACAAATATAAAAGATTCAGCTTCTTCGCACCTATCTATCTAAATCCAACAAAAAAACAGACAAATACATAAATAAAAGAAGATATCTAAATGTGGCTGAAACAACACACAGGTTTAATTCTAACCTACCAAAAATAATACCTCTCCTGCCTACGCAAAACGCAAATAATACAGAATGTGCAAGAGGCATGAGTAATACGCCGGACGCCGGTGAATACCCGTCCTAATTCGCTGATATCGAGTATACGCACGCATGTTGACATGGTCCCCCCCTGGAATGGCTGTGGTCCCGGGACTCGGTTTTTGTGGTAGAATCTCGGGACTGTCCCGGGACTGGGCCCTGGGACTGGAAACCCTAAATATCTGGATACAAGTGTCATTAAAATATTCGTTGGCGCCCTTCATTGCAATACAAATTAACTTCAGTACTTTATGTTGAACTGCACGTCGTTTTTACTGAGGTAGCCGGCCGGCAGTTGTACTCAATTGCACTCGGTTTTGAGAAAATAAACCTACAAATCTAAAATTTGGTATCAGACTTTGTTGTGGATTGAGGAGTTTCTTGTTCTCCATTGTTAGCTTGTTTTCCAGATTCCTACTCAGCTTAACCTTCGTAAATAGCAAAATCGTGGGGTTTGGAAATGTTAGGGTTCCATCCTTTACATGCGGTTTCTGATATGACTGTACGTAAATAGGCTTTTTCAAAGAGCTGTCCTATCTGATACACTAAAACCGTGCAATCAACATTGTTGATCAGTCATGATTGGATCTCCTGTTAGTAATAGGTCTTCAGTTGCCCAACGACGGCCACGTCAAGTGGCTACAATTTATCTGTACTATGTGGAGAAACGCCGGTTATTGCAATGTTATTCTCTCTTGCAGGATTGATCATATTTAGGTTTCTAGTTTGGCCATCTCGAAAAACTTGAACCGTCATTAGCTATTGGTTTGGTATCCACTCCGTGATGTGGAATGCTGTAACTGACCCTGGAGAGACGGCTTCAGGGTCAGTTACAGCATGCCCATTAGCTCTTGCTTCATATTCCTTCTAGGAAACACTAGTAAAGGTGCTACAAAGTGGTCAACTGCATTCACACATGTAACTGCCGTGATGAGGTCTCCACGTTGAGTTGATATCAAGAAAACCACTCGTTTTTAGCTTCTTTGTGTTGTGCTATTGAGATACCACTCTTATCCCAATTATAGATTCAATTAGGATTGATATTTATTTTGTTCACCTCGGTTTCCAGGGGAAAACAAAATTTTGCCACATTCTCTCGAGTGAAAGATATCAGTTGTGGAGTTCTAACGGATAGAACGTGTTACGTTTCGTCAAATTTTATAGCCATTTATACTTTCCCTATTCATTTTTGCCAACTTCATTTGCAGTTTTATCCGTCATACGACTTCCCACACAGGAATGCTGTGACCTACTTACAGAACGCGTTGTAGATTCTGTTCTTGTGGTTTTTTAAGTTTTCACAATATGCCAGCACCATATAGAAAAGATACGGAGGTACCCTAAATTAGGCACCACACCATATTAGGCTACTTACAAGAACAAAAGGACGTGATCAGCTAAAGAACAATCAAACATAATAGCAACATACTGCTGAAATCAACATTAAACACATTTTTCTTGTATACAAAAATGAACAACTCGGACAAGACAGCCTGTGAAACTTACACCGACAAAGTCTAGAATATAGAAGTTTCTAGGAGGACCCCTAGAGGATAGCACAAGAAGCACTAGTTATTCAAGAATGAGACGATCATGAAACATCCGGTACGCTTAGTGACAATAGACAAATAGAGGTAAAAGAGAAAAATAAAAATACCATTACTAAAATTATCAGAATACGTACAATTCAGAAATACAGTAAAAGCACAAATAAGACAAAAGAAAAGTAGTACAAAATACAACACCTAAAAATATAGATATGATAGTAGTATGACCTACCTATCGCAAATATAGAAAAGTCTTGAAAGTCCTAAGAAATGTTAGAGACCAAGACGAAAAACAAGTGAAGTAAAAATAAAATTTACAAGAATATATTCAACATTTTAAACTACTATTTTAAAAAACCAGAGAGAAGTATAACGACAGAAAATACAGAAAAAAGACGAAAAACATAAAATGCTCCCAAAATACGTACCTACGATTTTTAAAAACTCCTTACAAGCAGATAAAAGCAGTAAATCAGCAAGATTAGAAAATCTAAAAATACATACTGAGACATAAGAACCCAAATTAATAGATTTGAGAGTTGGGTAAACTGTGATAAACTGTGGTAAACTGTGTCACTGACATTTGAGAATTTAATAAATTTAATATTTTAACGCTGCATGCAAGCAGGGATTTGAAATTTCTTAACATCGACTTTCGTGGTAGAGGTGTGTGTTAATTTTCTAACTTACGATATTTTATTTCCTTGCATTTCTATTTATTTCGGGTAAGTAGGTTGTTAGAATATCAATTCTTATATTGGGGCACGCCACTGTTACTGGCAGATTGAGTTCTTTGAATATGGTTGTCAAAAGTGTTAAATGAGCTGCTTATATCAAGTGGTAATGTGTTCTTCAATATTTCTTGATGCCTCTATATAAAAATAAATACATAAATCTTCTACCGTATACGGCCAGACACAAAAAAGTGATAAGACGCAAAATAAAAAGAAAAATACTACATTTCAATTAAGAGCAAAATGGTGTTAGATTAGGTAGGTCATGCTTCGATACCGCTTCTCTATAGGCAAAAACTAAACATCTTTAAATTTATATTGTAACATCGATTGACCTTGAAAACCTACTACATCGTACCACCAAGAAAACTGCGACTTGAATTAACTTATTATAAATTCCCATCGGCTACCTAGGATACAAATTTATTGAATCGCTTGATATGTTGACAGCTGAATCATAGACAATGAATGAATTTAAGTGCTTGGGTTCCACGATGTACAACTCAGGTGAAATACAGGATATAGAAAGAAAAGCATAGATAAGAATATGTGTTACTAGTATAGCATGAATCACAGAAATATAACGAGAGAAAAAAAGAAACACATTTCACAGAATTGTAAAAAGTATTGTTACGCATTAAATATGATATTATATAAAAACTCTACAACTCGATGACACTAAGTAAAAAAGTAAAATAAGAGTCAAAAATATTTGGCATAAAATAGAAGTTATAACGTTCATCACAGGAAAAATAGAAAGCATTGCACCGAAATGGTACAGGTAAGTACAGAGGGAAGAGAGAAATATAGCAAAAAACTGTTTCTAAAGTAGTCACCATTGGGAAGAAGAAGACGGGGTCAAGTAGAACTGTATTACAAGTCCATGGAAAAATAAGAACAGAAAGAGTGCCACTGGAAATACCAAGTAGTGTCGAAACTGAGAAAATGTCGAAGAAGAAAAAAAAAACAAATAGAATTAGGCTGCATACTCATATATTTACTACAAATTCTACGTCCGAAAATTACAATAAACCTTGCTCAGTTGTACAATGAACACCATAACATAAAAAGAAGTCCCAACGAACAACCCTTAAACACTACCTACCTGTAAACTACAGAAAACAGGCAACAAATGTTGTTATTATTTTCCAAGATTTTTATATGCAGATAAGTAGAACAATTTACTTTATATCCAATATTTATAGACTGAGGAATAATGATGAATGATGAATTTAATGTTTCGATCAAATCAAAGACGAAGTAGACTGATATGCTTTCCATGTGAATAATTTATCGAGTGTCTCGGCTTCCCGAATAATCTAGGTTTCTGCCTATCTGTATATTCAGTCAAACAGAACCTCTCACAACGATTGTTGGGCTGACATAACATTTTGAGAATATTGCAAATGAAATATATTTTATCTGAAGTGATAAGCAATCATTTTAGCATCCACATACAGAGTAATTAACAAAAAGATACCTCTGCATGTAACGAATGTAGTGGCACATAAAAATTTACATGCAAAAAATTTCTCTCTTATTAATCACTGTATGTATGCCTGGGGTTCTTCAATTTCAAGCGAGGATTAAACTCATACCAATATATACTTATATAAATTGAAATAATGTATCTGGTTAAGATCTGTTTATAATGAGCAATATTATTACTGTTACTCAAATTTCTAGTTGTACTGCTATGCTATGAATTAATGGAAAGAATTTGAAACCTTGCGGGTTATCAATTTTAGCGAATCAGTCTAAGGAAACCTGCAAGAATGTGTAAAAAGGAATTAAAAGGTCTATTAAGTTAGGTATTATCATAATATATGTAAAACGTTAAAATTTATCTTATATTTATTACTCCCACAGCCATGAAATTCCAATTGTTAGCCTCAAACCTATTGTTGTTGATATACAAATTCCTGATAGTTTAAGAAAAATTATCTAGGAAGCACTTACTGCTCTATACAGTGTTCAATTTATTGAGAATATGTTAATACAATCGTTTCTACAGGACGATTCACAAGGTTGTTAACAGAATATTGAAAAATGATGTGGCTGAAAATTAAAAACATCCTATAGACATTTCTCCAATCTTACTTCGCTATGAGTTTTTAGAATGGAGGGGGGGAGGCTATTTTCTAAATGTTTCGATTTGTCTAAATAATCTAGTTGCCATAAGTTTTAGGGAAAGCAGAGTTGTTATTTGATTTTGTAATCCATAGTTGCAGTAGTAATTCGTTCGTTTATCTAATGTATCTCAAAAACTGAATATTTAAAAACAAATATCTCAAGCGTAAAAGGAGGATGTACATGTACTATTATTGCATTATTATTTTCTTTTTGAAACACCAACCTGCTCTTAAACTACCTTAAGTCGCCGTATACTTTCAAATAATTGCGTCTCCTATGGCCCCGTTAAATCGGGACTTCTTTAGTTATAATAAACTGGTAGTTCCTGTAGAAGTTTCTCAGAATGTTGGATATAGACAGGAGTCACTTGGAAGCTTTCTGGCCCCATCGGAATATATACAGATTCTCGTGGAATCCCAACAATCACACCAATAGCAATTTTAATATTTATTCACTTTACGTCGAAATTATATCCAACCATGAGAAATCAAACTTGGTGACAAAAATTAATAAAATGGTATTCGCAAGTAAATACTTAGGTAATATTAATTAGGTAGAATGGTACATTAACGAAAATGTTCGATTTGATCGTCGTAACTTTATTTGCATTCCAAATTACTAGCTTGAACAGAATGCAGAAGAAGTATCATGAACATAAAGAATACGAAATCAATTCACCTACTGGTATGAGCAATAATGAGTTAGTAGATAAGGGCGTCCGGTTAAATAACTTACCATAATTTTCTCCGCAGAACCACAGAGTAAATGAAAGACATACACACAAATTATAAAGAAATGACAAATATTCAAAGTAGAGGGACAACATCAGCTAGTACTATAACGATTAAAGCCTTTGGAGCCTCTTATCTATATATATAAAAATCAATCGCCGTGTGTTAGTAACGCAAAAACTCGAGAACGATTTGACCGATTTGAATAATTTTTTTTGTTCGTCTTACTCTCGAGGTGGTTTAGCAAATTCGGAAAAATCCAAAGGGAAAGCCGGAAAATTGGAAAATGTCGAAAGTTTGTTTTTCTATACACTGTACGACTTGCAGTCATACTTTTATGATTCTGTGCTTAATGGTTTGAAGGGTTTTCCCCATCATGTCATAATCCAAAACAACGTTTGCCGGGTCAGCTAGTCGTATATAAATACGCTTAAATATACTTGGGGAATAAAACGCAAGTGTTGTTTCATGAACCAAATATAATTAACTGTTTTAACTTTGTTTATGGATCGTTGCCTACACAATATGGCTCTGGCAACTATGATCCGTAACAGTACTAACCATCAACAATACGTTTATTCATAACGGCGACAATAAAGCATAGAAAAGAATGAATGTCACAGGTACATACAAACAACGCAGAGTTCGTGGACTAAAATTCATATAATAAACTCGACTCACGAATACTACATGCGACCATGTAAGCAAATATGACTGACAGGAATGACCGCGTGCTGCACCGCAAATGCCCTAAATGGCAATCCCCAATTGACGCTTAAACAAAGCTACAAATTAAGCTGACTCGAAGATATAGTCGTGAAAAGGCCTTCTTGAAAGCAACAGTTTCGCTATAATCGCCTACAATGCATGTGACTAATCTGTTTACTACTCTTCTTACAATTGAAAACGTAATAGGAAATCACACACAAAAATAATTAGTCAACATTAGGGCTTATATGTATACAAAATTAAATCAAGAAACGGGTGTCGGTCAGGTCAAGTAATTTTCTCCAACAGGCGTAATTCTGCAAACCAAGAATTTTCTTGGGAAAGATGATGTACGTTGCTAGAGGACAAATAATTGAATCATCTAACTTTAATGGCTACGTTGCGAATGGAAAAACCTATAGGATCTGCAGTTGTAGGTGGCCAATTCTTCATTTATCGGGTGCGTGCAGTTATTGTATGAGCCCACTGGCTCTTATTTCGGTGGCAACAAATGTAAAACAGCAAGAAAAGAAAAACAAAATCAGGAAGGCAACAGACAAAAAAGAACATTTAAAAAAGAAGAGGCCGGAAAACAAATTCAATAAGCATTAGCTCAATAGTTACGAACGGGTGCTACTCAGACTATGGGTGGAAGTGGACAGTTGTTAGAGGATCAATTTAACGTTTCGGCAATGAACGTAGTTTGTTACAGTCAAAACTTGATAGTATAGTCTGTTCAGTAAACATAAAAACACAAAGTGGCCTTTGATTTCCAAAATTTCATGACTGTACTTCCAAAATTCACCTTTGTCTAGGAATGTACTTACAAAAAGTTACTAAAACAAATAGGTTAAGAGTGTGACATTTACTACCCATCTGTCATAAATGTAATTAACTATTTTTAAGGATATTATACAAATACTGTGTTGGATACTATTGACGTAGCGTTTACTCTTGGGTATCTTTATTACATTTTATTAAACTTCAGATTAGAATTTCTAGAAAAATATCTACTTTGACACTGACAATGAAAAATATTAAATGTCATTTTTAAATTCATATCTGCCAGTATGCAGGCGTGCAAACATTTGCAAAACGAAATACAGAATCCCTAGTAGAAAAATTATATGCACATGCCAACTTCAAAAAAATTTCAATGTTTTTGTGTTTACTGAATGCCCTATACGACATTACAAGCCACACATTGGGATAGCCGGTACATTCTAAATCGATCTTTAGGACACTTCAGCAAAGTAAAGGTCAACTCAGTCTTGTAACAGGAAATTAACCAACTCAATGGGAAGGTGGTTCAATGTGATACAACGTAGCTTAGGGCGAGATACTGTTACAATGGTTATTAATTGTAAACAAAGTAAAGAGGCCACGAATTTTTAAAGGGAGAACAAAACCACTCTCACTGAAACCGAAATGGGGGAGCAGTTACTTAGTTTTGGTACCAGCTGTGTGACACGTCTCAGCCCTAATATCCTCGAACCTACCTTTGTGATGATTTAGTCGCAGGTCGCCGGATTACTTTACAAACATAATACACCAAAGAAAAATATACATATAGATAACTAATCACATGCAAATCACACACATAAAAGGCGACAAAGATGAGAATCAAATTGAATCTACGATATTGACTTTAAATAGGCATGTAAACATTGCATATTGAATAGAACTAAAGGGTTAGTATTCTTAATTATTATTAAACTGATTATAAAGTTAGGGTTCTCCCGCAGCGTCTAAAATGACAGTTATGTTTCCCCCATCTCTTCAAAACAAAACTGAACGATACAAGATTAAAATAGCGTCTAGCCAGAGACTAAAAATTGCAAAATTCGACACTTTAATGTTTATTTATGGGCGTCACACTGTAAAATCTACGTCACAATATAAAATCTAAGTCACTATACTTGTTTTTAGTGTCCAGGCGATGCGGGCTATTTACTGAAGTATTATGTAGCTGGGATGTCCCACAACGAAACTCAAACTTTGTCCGAAATGGCATACCTGGGAGCGGTTTCTCAACTATGAACCACAATTCGCCAGAGTATAAGGTGAGGAAATGAACAGCTGCAGATGGGGGCTGCGCGACGAAGGAGTACTTTTGTCGACCGGTAACCATCCTTCTTAGTAATTGATCACGTAGAACCTTCTTTTACGTAGAAATCCTCCACTGGCGTTCTTGCAAAGATGCAAAGCAACGGTAAGACGACGAAAAGCTTGTTGGCTTTTTACACTGCACAGGGCACCACCCCGGAAAATGTACCCCCAGAAAGAACACACCCAGAACTACCTTTGCCACTTGTTGCTTTTAGTTTCAGACGACGAATCGCTGGAAAAGCACCTTCAACACATACCTAACTTCGACGGGGCTCCAATGCACGATAACCACAAATTTCAATGGTTTAAAAAGGCACCACGGCACGTGAGACCGCCGGGGATACTAATTCAAACACTGCTTATTTACTCTTTTAAGGCGGAAGCGTCAATGACTCGAGAAACGATCGAAAAGGCAGGGGACAGAAGTTTGTATCACTTGCGTCTTATTTCTACACATATGTCAATTTTACGGTTGCACCACATTGCAATTTTCAGTCACCATAGGCGGACAACCTTGAGTTCAACTCGCCCAACCGACGCCAATTATGACGTCATCCACGAGACGAGCTAACATCGAAAAACGTGCATGCCCTCTATAGGTGAACAATTACAACACCTAAAGAAAGCTATAAGGAATGTAGCGGTAAATGAACATGTACAAGATGATATAACAGAGATTACTTCGATATAAATCTACAATTTTGTAACACAAAAGCAACGGATGTCGCTAGCTATTTGTATCTTACTGATATCCTGCCTAAATGAACTAAAATGAAACAGGGAAACGTCGGCATTTGAAATGAAAAATGCCGGAGTTTCAAAATGTAATCAAGTCTTCACATTGTCCTAACATATTTTGCTTTGGAAAAAAAATTATCATATCCCAGATTAAGCAGGCGGCTACGGCGATCCAACAGCAGGGCATGCCTGCCCCTGTGACGATGGCTTTATCAGGAGAAAATCGCAGATGACACTAAATGAAATCCTGCACAAGCAAATACGGTTGTTTCAAAAGCAAAAATCAGAAAAATACAGATTTTCAAAAAAGAAAAATGGCGGCCGAAAAAATATCCCCACCTCCAAAAATGCTTCACTCTTAAATTTGAAGGTTGCTAAACTAATTAGGCGACCAGAACAGCATTTTTTGACAGATAACAATTTATAGCACCGAATTATGGTAGCATCCAAAGCAATTTTAATCAAAGTAGTCTCCTGTTCATTACAATTATAGCTAGAAAGAACAAGAAGATTCCACTATAAATTGAATAGTAAGTAAAATCTACTTGATTGGAGTAAATACTTAAAATTAGATACATTTTCCTGCATAAAATGTTCTTATTAGAAGGTTTTTATTTAGCCGAGTCTAGAATTCCGAAACGGATTCTGTAAAAAATTAATGGGACGTATAACGTACAACGTTTTATTTCATGGCATTTTTTATTTTTAAATGAAGTTTATGCAAACTGAATGTCAATAAAAATAATCAGGTCACCATCTATCGCATTTCCTTGGTTACAATACACATTGCAGCGTACATTAATGCAATGTAGCACTGTACTGTATATTGTTCTATTTAGCTGACTGAATTCAGTTCGGTAAATGAAAAATCTTACTTGATAATAGTCAGGAAAATGCTACATTACCGACGAGGAACCATATTGAAATACGAGGCATTTCGTGCGAATATGTTACGGCTCCTAGTCAAGTGCAGATATTTTACTGACATATTAATTTTTTTCTGAAACAGTTGATTATAATATAAATTAATGTTAAATTTAATAATCAAATCCGTTTTTCTACAAGTATCTAGTAGTGTTCTCGCTTCTAAGGGGGCAGAAATAATTTAGTAAATAAACAAAAAACAATTACTGTCAGTTTTGATTTTCGGTGCCTGCGTTTCTGCCCATTTACAATGTCTTGCGAAGGAAATCATTGCAACGAGGTTCCTTTAGATATTCAAGTAGAGGCTGTGGCGGACCTAGTAACCAAAAATCGTAAATGAGATACAACTGGGTTTATAAAGCTTTTGAAGAATATTAGAGTAATTACTGAAGACGTTCTAAACTAAACATCACTATAAGTCTTCAACCCCTTAGGGTGCTTAGTCCATACTTAAGTCGACATTATTAATAAATATGAACATTGATACTAGCAAGTTTAATAAGCTAACTGCGTACTTAAAGGACCCGCTGAAGGATATTAAGGCAATAAATCAAGAGTTTTGTCACGGACTGGAATCGGCAGGTTTTTCGAAGAGGCTCCAGATGAAGACTTTTTACTTCCTTTTACAATAAAGTATTGGATTGAACCCAAAAATTTTAAATTGAGTTTTCAACAAATGTTCAGGTTTTAGAGTCCTCTGAACCCAAAAAACATTTTTTTATTCATTGCTCCGTTTGCAGTCTGGACGTCTGTGTGTCTGTGTGTGAACAGAATATCTCAAAAACAAAAAGAGGTATGGCGTTGAAACTTCATATATACATTTTGTGGACTATCTAGATGCGACAGCAAGGTTTTGAAGAAAATCGCTTAACTGGAAGTATGGTGTTTACTCGTTTGATTTTTCAGGTTATTTCGGTTTTTTCAAAAACGGTTCTAAGGATTTTTTTCGAACTTTATATTTTTATCACATTTTTAATGTGTATTGATGTGAGATAGGTGATTTTCAAGTTGAATACCTCTAAAATGGGTTTCTTTGTTTTTTTTTATTAACTCCTATTTTAAATAGAACAGCCGGTATATTATTACTTTTTTAATTCAGCTTAAAATTCTAGAGAAAATGTGTCTCCAACTAACGCTCTATTTTGTACGGTTTCTGTAGAATTTGTAATTTTGAAAATTTCTTATGCTTAAAACTAAAAATCAATTTTTTGGCTAATTATAAGAGCACTGTAAAAGGAAGTGGTGTGCTTGTATCACACCAGATTTTTAATGTAAAGGTATAGTATTGCATCCATAAATTGAAAAGCTATTTAAAATCAAGTACATCATGGAAAGTGTAAGTCATGTCTAATAAGTTGGTTTCATACAATTAATACATAATTTTCTAATGTCAAGCAGCTGTCAAGTAATGACAGATAATCTGTAAATTGTACATGTTGTTAAGGCATTGTAACATTTTGCATGATTTAAGTAGGTACTAGTTGTTTAACCTCACTTTTTAAAACGGTATACTAGCATAGAAAATGTTGAAAAACATATACCTCTTCCAAATTCCCAATGCATATGTCAAATTTGGATGTTGTTATCGAAGTGTCACTGAATGACAATCAAACAGTCATTTTATGAATTAAATTACGAAGTGACTTACTGTTCTCAATGCTGGCTTGATTTTAAATAGCTTTCCAAATTTTGGTTGGACTACTATAGACGGCCTTGCTACTAACTATACAAAAGGGTTGTGTTAATCATCGGTGTAACAGGAGCCTATAGGTGTGATGAACTGGAAAGAATGTTGTTTGATGACATTGAAGATAGAGACACTGTATTGATGATATGAATACCTGATTCAAAAACACTTAAGCCATGGCGCTTCGTAATTATTGGGGATAATGGCATTAGCTTAACATTACGCTTTATAGCAAGTATCGTACATTACGTTCACTTCAAACTACATAGACGTCTCTTTTGATCTATAAAAATGAGAAAAGCTCTATGGTCCATACAAGCAGTGGGCGTACATACTTTCGGAGAAATACCAAGAAAAGTAGCAGCTTATCTTGGCTTAGCCAGCTCTACGAAATAGTTCTGCTACTTTGTTTCTGGAGGCTGGTGGTGACATTACAAGTCTTAAGAGACATGGTGGATGGAAATTTTTATTGGTCACTTTTTGACAGATGATAGGTGAATTGAATAGTCAAGGGTAATACCACAAGCAGTGGATATATTTTTGACAAATATTTTGTCGTTTCCATATAAATTATTGCGTTTAAATTTCACGATACAAAATCACATCATGTGATTTTGTTGAATAGTCATTAAAATTCCTCTATCGGAATTTTTGCACAAGTTTACGCTAATTGGGCAAATAATAAAAATACTAAATTACGATTGGTTAATAGTTAACATGAAGTTGAATAGTCAATAAAATTTTAAATAAAACGTTTAAATATTTTCGTGACTAGTTAGGGAAATGCAGCTTTCATGCCACATGCGCGAAAATAGTACTTTCGCTTTAGTTTCAAAAAGCAGATTTACAAATATCCTGTAACATAACGTTGAACATTTGTAAACTCACATTAGAATTGCAAAACTGTCATAAACCACCGTGATAGCTCTTCCTTATAGTTTCTTCTAACCTTTTGCTTTGGAATTAATTCTAGCATATAAATCTCTTCTTGATTAACAAACAAGTTTTAAAGTTTTTAATGCGCATACTATGCAAAGTTCTGGATATCAGCAAATTGGAAAACTTTCAAACTGCAACCTTATCAACTAGTAGTTGCTGAAAAAACTGAAGAACTTTTAATCCTGCATGTAATTGAATCAAAAGGGCCGGCTGCGCCTGGTCAGATTTATGAGATCATAAAATTCTCAAATAACCGCCTGTAGGCCTCCAATATCCGCTAAAAGTTAAATAAAATAATTTTATTGTTCCCAAATTGTCCCACATCACGTCCCATTGTAGGAAAATTCAATTAAACTTGTAAATGTATTGCTTTCCCGAGAGCTATACATAAATAAAAAGGGTCGCGAGCAATTTATTCCGGCAGCATTTAACATGCTATCCGTTCTTAATCCAATAACCCCTTTAAATCTGGTTCGACGGATACGGCAAGAAATAGAAAAAACTGAAAAAGACATAGTAAATCTCAAAATCCTTGCTCCAAATCCCTTTGCTTTCGTTGTAGCCGCACCTAAGCCCTGCACAACCTACCAAAGCTCACGCCCTGCAAACTGAAAGACGTCTGCTTTTAGTTGTCTCAGCTAAAAAAAGCTATTTATGAAAGAGAACCGACTTTACTTTCCGTTCGGCTGGGCTCCACCTTGAACTACCCCGAATTAGGGCCACGTGAACTACTAAATAGTTCCCAATAATTGCTTTACACGCCGGAAGCTGCCTGATGCGTTGGGAATAGTGACTCCGGCGAGCATATAAAAAGAAAGTTAAAAGGTTCCGGAACAAAAACAAAATCTTCGGCAAGTTTTTAATGTATCAGGCGCCTGAAGTTTGCAGGTAATACTTTTAAAAATGCTTCTAAACTATTATACTTTACGTCAAAACTTTTCGCAGCGCAGCTCTCGTCTAATATCCAATATTTTTATATCAGCCAGTTAACTTCCTGAAATTTCAGCCGGCATTAAACATCGACGCAATCGCGGGCTGCTATAAATACGGCCCTAATTTTAAGCCCTAAATATTTTAGCGCAGTCTCGCAACGAGTCTGACTTGGTACAATTTGATAATCGACTTGTTCGTAACGTCCCAACTTTAATAATTTCGGGCATTCGCTGTAATGAAGCAATCATTTAGAAACATTTATCAGCTGAAAGTTTTAGCATTATCCGGTTAAAAGTTTCGTGGATAATTGCGCCAAAGTCGATCTTTTCAGCGTCGTCTGCGAATTAAAAAATTCTGTACGTCGGTAGTGCATGGAGATTGCACTAATCCCGGCCGAGATCTGCTCGTTTGGTGTGCAAATTAAGCTGTCATTTTAAACGAAGTAATGTACGTGATGGGTGTTTCTAATTTACCTGGGAATATTGCGGTTTTTTGGCGACACCTACAACCCCTGTAATGGCAAGCAATTGCGCCCCAGTTGCACAATACCCCAAGATTATTAAAGGCATTCGCAAAATGGAGACCCAAATTACGGGGCTAAACTTTCCGGGAAAATTTTAAAATACAAATGAACCTTATTAGTAAGTGAATTAGAACGCGACTTCATTTGCCGGCTTTAGTATTATTACTCGAATTTAATCGTAAGTACATCTTGTGGGGTTGAAATTAGCTCAGTGGCGTTGTGGGTAGATTTTGGGAGATCTTATCAGCCTTGACAGTGTTCTGCTTACTATCGAAGGTCCTCATCTTAACAATCTTGTAAAATCAGAATGACTTAGCGTGCTTGTACGAGGACTTGCTAGCTTTCTGGAAATCAATTGATAAATACAATTTCAAAACTATATTTATAAGGAATTATATAACTACGTATTTGTGAAAGGTATTTATCGCACTCCCAGGTAGTTACAATTTAAGTAAATTGTAATATAAAGACGAAAATAATTGATAAAATAATTATAGTACAGGGTGTTTCATTAATAATTGGAAATATTTTAACTGTAGAATACTGGGCTCAAAATATTAATATTTAACCCAAATCACTTAGATAAAATGTGGCTCCTTACTGAGATATAGGGTGTGTTATTTAAAAATTTAAAAATGATTTTTCTCCATTACTTTCAAACTATTTGACGTATCCATATCATATTTAGCAGGAAGTGTAGACACTGTAAACCATGCTAAATTATGTTAAATAAACGTTTGTGGTTACTACCAGAGGCGTACGATAGGGGCAAGTGATTGGTTGACCCCTCCCAAATTCTACGCCACTGGCGGAATTGCCATTTTAGCACAATTTTTCGATTCTCCAATACTTTTTATGTAAATAACATACTCTTCCTTTGTAACGATAAAGTCATTATTTTTCGAGATATTTAATGTTAAACATAAAGCTGAACAGTTATTTTGATTTTAATGTGTATTAATTATGTCGGTGTTTTTTGTCATAAGATTTCATTTATTACGCAAATGAATCCGTATTAACAAAAAACATAATGTTATTTAATGAAATTTATTGAAACGAATACATACTCGTAGATGCATTCAACATAAAAACAAATTGTGGTTCTGAAAAAAACCATTTTGTTATAATCTAAATAAAAGAACAATTTTCATAACACGAAAATATCAAAAACCTTTTTTAATAAATGTTGAATGTGACCCCCGTTTACCTCAATAAGCTTATCAATTCTTTTCCTAAACGATCTTCTACTTTAAAAAATATGTATGGCTGATTGGCAAGAAAATTAGCGAAATTTAATATTTGCTGCCATACTCCTCGACGATTATTTATTTCTTGTGAGTATACTAGCGATTTATGTTAATACAAATTAAAATTTCATTTGCGTAATAAATGAAACACCCACATAATTAATACACATTGAAATCAAAATAACTGTTCATATTTATATTTAACTTTAAATATCTCGAAAAATAATGACTTTATCATTACGAAGGAAGAGTATGTTATTTACGTAGAAAGTATTGGAAAATCGAAAGAGTGTGCTAAAATGGCAATTCCGCCAGTGGCGTAGAATTTGGGAAGGGTCAACCAATTACTTGCCCTTGTCGTACGCCTCTGGTAGTAGCCAGAAAGGTTTATTTAACATAATTTAGTATGGTTTACAGTGTCTACACTTCCTGCCAAATATGATACGGATACGTCAAATAGTTTTAAAGTAATGGAAAAAAAATGCTTTTAAATTTTTAAATAAAACACTCTATATCTCAGTAAGGAGCCATATTTTATCTAAATGACTTTAGTTAAATATTAATATTTTGAGCCCAGAATTGTACAGTTAAAATATTTCCAATTATTAATGAAACACCTTGTATATGTTAACCGGGATCATTTGTAATGTAATGGAAAATGTGAAAATCCGTTTACAGTAATTAAATTTCCAATCATTACAAAATTTCCAAATCCAGTGCTGCATTATATATTTTTATATTTTGCTCCCCAATCGCCATACCTGCATTTTAGGCATTCGTTGTAATTGGCTTTAGGTCAGCTTAACATGTTTACATTTCCAAAAATTTTAAGTGATTAAAAGTTGATATACCGATGGGGCCATAATTATATATAACAGCAATGACATAACATGAACAATGAAATAGAATGCTTGAGTAAAAAAGAGATGACCATATGAAAAAAAATTATTTTAGTAGGCAAGTTTAGTTGACATATATCATAATTAAAATGAGCCTACTTTAAGACTTGCTTCTATCTTTATCTCTTTCTTACTCAAGCAATACGTGTTATTTTCTTGTTCATGTTATCTCGTTGCTGTTATACTATACAGTGAATTTATTTTAATGTTGTATGTTTTTACATACTCAATAACATTTCCATATTGCATTTTAAAATAAACGCATTTTCACATTGCGCGTTACAATAAACTCCCTGTATAATTGTGGCCCCATCGGTATATTGTATTGATACATCCAATAGCCATCGATATACAGGGTCAGTCTGGAGGAATAGACCATAATCCAGAAGTGTATAATACACGTGAAAATAATGTAAACAAACTTAAATGTTATCATCCGATTTTCATTTGTTTTCAAGATACAGCGGCATAAAAAATCCCCATACGCACTATTTTTATTTTAGCCTTTGTAATAAATGGTGCATTTTTCGATTGTTGGCAAATTTTTACGTATTAAATTATCACAAATGTCGATTTTTTTACAAAATCTCAGTTAAGTTCTCCATAAAAAGTTGTTGTTTATAATGCTGTAACTTGAAAACAAATGAATAACAACATTTGAGTTTTGTTGAATTATTTTCACGTATATAATACATTCCTGGAGTTTCGTCCATTCCTTACGACTCACCCTGTATTTTATATGCATTGTAAGGGCGAAAAAATCACTTTCCGAGCGTTCTTCAGATCTTCACGTTTCATGGTCCCTTGATGACGAAAGCAGATTTTCTCAATTCCGCCACGTCTGTCTGTTGGCGGTATTACTCAAAAACTATTCGTTGGAGAAAGACTATATTTAGGATACAGATTATATGTCTATATCAGAGAAATATTTACAGGGTGAGCGTCTTAAAAAAATTATTTTTGTTTATTTTTGCTGTAAGTGAAAATTAGATAATATAATTATTTGCACATATCTCAGGCTTTATCATTGGCGAAAATGAAATCTAACAGATATGAGACAAATCGGGGGTAAACATTATAAATAGGACAGAATAGTATGGTGTCGCAGCAGAAATTCTTCCAATTCGAGCATGCCCGTGGCTCAGTTATTTTGACGGCCACAAACGGCGTACCAAGCAGCGGACTAGAAAATGGACTCGAAATATTCGCCTGGGAGCGTTGAGTTTGAATCCCAGCGGACTACATTTTTTTATTTGCAAGTTGATCTAATTCGCCCGAGAGAAGTTTCGTGTAAACCCCTTTACATTCTTGTATGCACAGTGGTATTTCCAAACTATTAACATACGCATGTTCCAGACCCAAGAATGAGGTATTAATAAGATGCATCACCAAAACCTTGTAGGTAGATAGAACAAACCGGCAGCATTGAATTGCCACCAAGGTCCCCCAAATCTGACAACGCTCGATTTCATTTTATGTGGGTATTAGTAGAGCAAGGTGTAACTTGACACACCGTATGGCACTCATTTTAAACATTTATATAGGTATTCACTTCCCATTTGTCTGTCGATGTCGTGGGTTGGTTTTATTATTGTTTTTAAAGGTCTTTATTTTTTCTGTATGGTACTCATATCTTTGCTTGGGTCCCGTCACTGTCATTTATTTTAGGGTCTTGTTTATTCCTCCATTCCAGGTTCCTATGGCAAGTCCACGTTTCTTCCCAATAATTCTCATTTCCCATAGTTCTTTTACAATGCTATCTTCAGGTATCCTTTTCAATTTCTCTATCATCCTGGTTGTTTGTGTTCTATTACGGCCTTTTTCTGCACTGAATTCATTTCTTATGTCATCACTCGTCATTGCGTAAGCTGTCATTTCTCCCATTATTCCATAATTTTTTTCAGATATTTTATTTAACATGCCTGAATCTTGCTTTTGGCAAGTTCATGTAGCACCCAGCATTCACCATCATTATAATACGTAAATTTTTCGAATACGCAGTATTATATATTTACAATTTTACTTGATAAATGTTCCGGTTATTGTATAATCTTGATAAATAATTTATGCTGTTGTTTATCTCTTGTTTAAATCCCCCATTTTGCTCTCGAATCTAGGAAGAATTTTAGTTCATATGTTCCTTTATTTTGTGCTGGTCT
Organism: Agriotes lineatus; assembly: GCA_940337035.1. Classification (NCBI taxonomy): domain Eukaryota; kingdom Metazoa; phylum Arthropoda; class Insecta; order Coleoptera; family Elateridae; genus Agriotes; species Agriotes lineatus. The sequence goes on from OW679199.1 coordinate 73,976,407, forward strand.
AGGTGCAATGTTCTTCACGTGCTAGTTATTATAATTTTAGTTGCTTTTTACAAAGACACAAATATAGTTCAGAGCCAAGATCCATAGATATCTGGAATTATTACATCAAAGGAATCGGATAAACTATAATTATTCTTAATTCTAAAGTCCAAAATTAACTGATTCTATTATACAAACGAAACTGCACTTTTCTGCAGTTTAGAACGTCCACAATAGCAGGCTATAATCAGATTGAGTTAATGGCGGCAGAATGCTTACCTTAAAGTGCTCGAATTGAGGGTCCTTTAAAAGTGCAGAAACATGGAGGGCGATCTGGACGTCTGCACACTATAATGGAATGGGCTACAGGTGTTTCAACGTCGCCTTATACTTGTCTACGAGAAACTTTCGTGGTCTAAATGTCGATCCCGCTGAATGCTGTAGAATTTGACGCCCTTAGGTGCCTTTTTCGGGACTGGCAGGTCGTTCTCGGAGCACGGAAGGATGGTTTCTGCAAGGTAAGATAAACACTGGCCAACTGAGACCGATATTAGAAATTATTACTTCGGGCAGCGGCTTTAATTTCAAATAGCGGCGCCTTCAGCTGTTATCGATGTAGATCGATAGGAACCTGGCGACGAGTTCGAAACGTGATTATGGTTTGTAGAATTGTAAGATGAAGGGTCTGGATTCATCACAAGTTAGACGCTGGCGTTCTCAATTTAGACGTTATCTTTGTAGTACGATATAAGCAGTAGCCAGTTTTGCCAACATAAGCTTCCGAAAAACGTCTGAACTCGTTAGACTTCAGCGCTCTCAGTTCAGACCTCAGAGTTACCAGGTATATCGGAAAGGTTGAATTCTGATCATCTTAGGTTCTGGTCAGTTCTATTTCTCAGGAAAAAGATGAATTTAAAATGTATCTTATGTGAGCTCACTTCGCACAGCCACCCCGGGTGCTAGTTACGCTGGACGCTAATGTTCTCTGGTTCTGGACTGGGGACGGCTTGCTTAGCAGCATTAAGCAAGACTGGTGGTTCCAGGGCTGCTTCCGACTGGAGCTCAATTTAAACTGAAAGAGAGGAGAGAAGAGGCTGAGACTGTTAGACCATCGCTCTCTTATACTCGTTCGCATTTTCCATCCACTTCGCTCAACTAGAGGAACCTAAGTGGGGAAAACAGGAAGCTCGCGCATTGCTGGACCCCACCTGGATCGCCTGATGCGATCAGCTAGATCTCAATAGGACCAGATGGCTTCCTATAACCTGTTGTTGGAATCAGATGGCTTTTATGGCGGAGATAGCTCCTGTAAATTAAAACATGTGTTTAACAAATTTCTACTTTAAATTACAGGTACGCAAACGTCACATAGGTTGCTATTCACCTCCTAGGTTTTCTTGGCAATAACCATCACTTCATTTTTATTTATGTCCATCTTCAATGAAATCTGCTAAGGTGTCCCATCATACTTCCAATTTTCTTTGTAGGTCTTTTTTTAACTTGCAACTAGTCATCGGCATATAGGAACTTTTTGGCTATTACGGGTTGTAGGTTTTGTACCCAACGTTGGAGCCTCTAATTTTCTGTCCGGTTATACTTTCTTCATCTTCCATCGTTAGCATAATTATCAGGGGGCGTAGTATTCCTCCTTGTCTAACTCCTTTGTAGGTATTATTCTGTATTAAGATCGTCTATCTGTACGTTTCTCGTTTCCGTATATATAGGCACTATAGTATTTGTCTAAGTGTGTGAGATACCTCTCGTTGTTGTACACGTTCTAAACCACATGTGCATGAATATTGTAGTGATATGAATATAGGGTTATGAAAATCAATTTTAAAAAAGGATTAAGGGATTACAATAGTTGAATATCATAGGGATCAATTTAAATATGAATTGGGAACATGAATAATGGGTATGTAAATAGAATTTATAATTGAATCAAATATGGCTAATTGAGAAACAGATGAATTCGAATATAATGTAATATCTAAATAAGAAATTTGAAGGTAATGACAAGTACTTAGTCGAAATAAATTATTGCACATAGTAAGTAGAAATTAAAAATAACGATATAGTGTGTTGGAAGGAGAAAATATGATATCGTTAAGGACTTTGTTTTCATTATTAAGATACCTAACAAATTTTGAAAAATGTAAAGCTGTAATTAATTTGGTGTATTTTAAAAGTATGAAATACGCCCTATTTTAAAATGAAAATGTTTGGAAATTAAAAAAGGTTGATATTAAGACTAAATTTGCTTGGTGAAATAGAAATGGATTTTAATTTAAGAAGATGAGATATAAAATGGAGGAAGATAGCAAGTATATGGTGAAAAACTAAACTAAAAGCAGGACTAATCCACAAAGGAGAATAAATAGAGAAAAATACTAAGTTAATTTTATTGAAGAATTACATTTGACATTGTATATCAATTAATTTGGATTGCATCGAGCTGTTAGTACGAAAGGAGAGTTCTGAGGGAGAGACCGTTGGTTATTGGTGCTGGTCAGTGGAGTAATTTGGAGGAGTGTTTTTGAATGCGATGTTGGAGTTGAGTGACTACAACTGGGTCTGTTTTGGGTCCATGCTGTGAGGGAGCCTCTGTTCCTGATTCTGAGCAGTTTTGACATATTGGGTGTCATTGGGGGCTTTCACTGTGTTTGAATACTGAAGCAGTTCTGGTCGTTGGCGGAGTGGAGCAAGTTAGTTAACATCAGGGACATTGATAAGTTCGAGTGAAATGTGGATTATTTTAGATATTAGGTAAGCACTGAAAGAAAATAAAGACTAAAAAGGTGAATTCATTATTAAGGAATTACTTACTGTTTGATATTGTTATGTGGCGAATGTAACGATCTATTATTATCTATTGTTTGACATATCATTTGACAAAAGTTATTTTTGACTTGTAACAAAATTAAAATCAGAATAAGCAATCTAGATAAAACTAATCCACCTCTGATTTTCAGGAGCTAGCAAAAAGAATAACTATTCATAGCTAAATAATATAAACAGGGCAATTTAAATTGATCAAAATATAATTTATAAGCATATACTAATAGGTAACACAAAGTAAGAGCCCGAATCAATTCAATATAGTTTCTCATTATGCTTTATTGATTATTTACTACGTTTTCTTAGACTGAAGACCTTGTGCTTTTTCCTAGTCTAAAATCCGTCTGAGGGTTCGTAATTGGTCTTTTCACAATACTACTTAGTCTGTTCTTGATAGTTCTTTCATGTTGTCTATACGCAACAGTTCGATGGTAAAAGACATAAAGGATGTTAACGTTCTTACCACAAATCGCTAGATGTTTGGTATACACTTGTATCAAAATTGCAAAATGTACAGAAGAATGGAAAAGACAGATTCACAACTACGGAAATGAATAATAGTGATGCCACGGTGATAATAGCAGACTGTACGAAGTAGAGCAATTCTTTGTTTACAGTACGCTCTCCTGTTCAACCGATACTAGCCAGTGACTCGCCAGCGAAAGGAAAGGTGTACCATTTCTGTACATCTATAAGGTCTTAATACCCAAAATCTTCTGAAGGAGGAGAGGCCGAAGCACTAGCAGTGGGGATATTAATGAAAAGACGACGACTACGATATCTGAGTCTCAATTGAATCATTCTAATTATATGCTTAATCTTTCATCTTATAAATCTTGAACTTCCTGGTTCATTCAAAAGCCATATTTCAACCATATATCAATTAAAAGCGTATTTATGTACGAACAGGCGTTTTCTAGACCACATTCGCAGACGTAAAGCTATCTTTTTCGCCCTCGGGCGCTAAATATATTTTCCAACTGCTAAATGAAGTCATTAAGAGTGAAAGAATTTTATCGCCCACTGAAGACATTTTAGCGGGCGAAAAAGAATTTTACCTACCCGCTGGCGTCATTTCAGTTATTATTTACAAAGATGTATTAATGAAAACCATACCTAGTTACAACGGTACTATTCAGCTAAAATACTTGTAGGAATTGCCCTGTATAATATTACTATACCAATTGCTTGTTTTTTTATAATAGTTCTGAGCCCGCACTTATCACAATCCGTTTGATCGCCTTTTTTGATTATTATTTTCCTTCCACATTTTTCAAGGATAAATACTTTTCTAGTATTTTCTACTTTTGAATTTTGAAATTTATTTGGATTTTTAGCATATTCTTCATCATCAACTTTATTCCCACTGACTTGTCGTTCATATAAATTTCCTTAAAATAATACAACCATGTATCAGTAGTTTTTTCTTCTGACTCAAGTATAATGCCGTCTCTGCATTATTCCTTTCTGTCATTTTACGTAATGTTTTTTATAACGTTTTTTTTTGTAGCTTTATTGTTCTCTCATCTTCTATATTTTTCTGAATTTTTATATTTATTTGTATTTGGCCCAGTGTAGCTGGACTGGATCTTGTATCCACTTCTGAGCATAATTCAGTTAATATTTTTTATTTAATTGCACCTCTTTCTTCAACATTTTTTGTTTGTTATGTCTTTCATCTCACCCATATTGTGCAAAACGAGTGTTTTCAGCCGTTTATTTATTTTTTTTGAAAAGATTCTATGGTCTTTTACTTCTATCTGGGAATCTTTTATTGCTGTATGTTATATATTTTTCAGTTTTTATTTTTTCTAGTTCTTTACGTCTGTGATAAAGCAGGCACTTCGGTGAAGCATTTATTTATTTATTTATTTATTTATTTATTTAAATGATCAAGTAACACGGGCCATAGGCCCAATTACATTACTTGAGATTCTGAAATTAACTTAAATTAACTATAAGACTTATTCTAAATAATTAAGGAAAAATAACGAGTTGCAATATAATGAACTAAATTAAACAAACAAAAGTTGAAATACAATATAATACAATACCATACAATACGTGAGCAATTCATTATCCAAAACCATTATCCGTCAAAACTTTTCTTTAATTTGTTTTTTAAAAGTAAGTAAGGATTCATTAAATATATTGACCTTTGAGCTATCTAGGAACGCATTTGCAATGTTTAACATTTTTAGCATTGGCGAATTCTTGCGTAAATTGGTTCTAAAATGAGGTATGTAAAATATCTGACGAGGTCTACATCTTAATGCTGTCGACATTCACATTCTTCTCCTTAATTTCGTTAATTTCGTGATTGCTACATACGCACATTACTACAGGGAAACATCTCTGAGACAATTTATTGTGAAAGTTTTATATTTAAACGATGACGTTTTCCAAATAAACCAATCTCGTTTTACTTTTACTCATTTACATCTCTTGTACTGTACGATCGAATACTTTTATTATTATTTAAAAGTTACATTGGCATTTTATATCTGTCAGTTTAAGGTTATATCAGTAACGTCATTTTAACAAATACAAAAATGTCTGTTAAATACATAAAAATGTTATTAACAACTACAGCTGTTAAAAGTAATTTCCTTGATTTTCCATACATAGCTCCACTTTGTGTTCAGTATAAAACATTCTGTCAAAGTTAAGTGATTCTATCAAAAGTGTATAGGTACGTTAAATTATTGGGTACCTTTACTCATCACATATTTTTTTTTAATTCGCAGCCTTCCAGCGGGTAAAAGTTTTCGATCATACTGTACGTATCTGTAACTTCCAAGTAAAAGTGACTATCTTGAGGTAGTTTTGATATTCATATTGCTTAAATATTGATATAATATGCCAATTCAGACATTTAATTTAATTATAGTACAGGTATTTACATTAAAAATAATTGAAAACGACTTTTTCAGCAATTAAAACACTTCTTTCAATCAATAGGTAATATGGAAGTCCAAATCTGCAAAACCAATTTTTATTTCAACGAAGCATAGAGGATTCTCAATTATTACCTTAACGCTCATAAAGACTAAAGACCTATACAAAGTATACACTAGCCCTATTGATCGTTGACCATTTGAATAGTTTTAAATAAATCTATCATTGTTTAAGAAAATAATTTCCTCCATTATAACCAGAGGTGTTTATACAAATTTATTCACCGGGGTAAGCATTGTGGCTGATGAAAGTTAGTGATCGATTTCATAATATAACCGGTGGAATAATTAAGAGATTCAAGAGGAAGATAATTTTGTGCAAGATATTTTAACTTATAAACGTAACTAGTCTACAAATAACATATTAACTCGTTCTACAACTTCACTCATCTGCTCCTCTCCACTTTAATTATTGTAGTTGAAGTAAACACCTAGGTCGTAAGAATTATGTTACTTGTTTACAATTTTACGTATAACCTTTGTATCTGTAACTAAATACTTCCAAATAAACCGTGAAGTTCTATTGATTGTAATTGTTATCTCTTCTGTTTTATCTTGCAATATAGACCTCAGTCAGTGGCGAAGCGCTATAAGGATACCATAACAAAACAGCCATTCAAGATTCCTTTTATTCTGAAAGAAACATTTTTTGTACTTATTTTTCATCATTATTCTCATTTTAAAGCTTAAAGAAAGCAGAAGTCATTTCTATTTCAGGAATACGAACTATGCGATTAGCGCTTTTCGACAGTGTATAGACTGCAGCGGGTGCAGAGCGTCAACACGTTGTTACAGTAAGGAAGCTGACCTGCGGTTAATTAATTAAAATAATCAATGGTAGTAAAAAATCGCAGATTAACCTCCTTAAAGTACGCACTACACGAAAGCTCTAAAAATTTTAACTTACCGCGCAGGCCGAACTAGCTCAATTTCGGCGGCTTTGGATCCTAGATTCTTAGCAACTGTACCACCCTGGAAATGCTTCAAAGACAAAAAACAAATGGGCGCTAGAAACCAAAGGGTTTCGAATAATATAACTAACTACAAGTGACTAGCATTTATTTATTAACACTAAATAGTCTTGCAGTCTATAATGGTAATTCAATATTAAATAATTAGAATAATTTGGTCATAAATAATGTAATAATGATAAAAATGTGCAAATTAATTGAAGGTTGCGACACGCATCAAGATCAAGATCCCCTTGCAGGTTATTAAATTAATTGTAACCACAAATAAATCGAGTGATAAGCATATCGCTGTCATTTAAAAAAAAACCTTTCGGTTCAGGCTATTGAAGGCACAAAACGTGAATGCTCCCTTTACAAAGGTTTGATTACATATATAAATTTTAGCTTTCAATATTAATTGTAATTAAGTATACGCATTTAAACTTCAAATATTAAAACTAATTGAACGTATGCGTCTAAACGTTACATGTTAGTAATAACGGAAAGTATAAATTTAAACTTTAAATACTGATAGTTATGGAATGTACGAATTTAAATTTCAAGTATCGAAGATAATTTAATATAATATTAATCCCGAAATAGCCAGTCCGAATCAGCTGGAAAGCAGGGAAACCATCCACTTTTAATGCGGTACTCACCACAAAATTAACACTAACCTCGAACCTCCAACGCCCATAAATTGCTGACAGGCAAATGCTGGCCGGGGGTTGCTATACCCTGTGGTTACAAGCACCTTGGATGCCCCCGTAATTGAAGCAGAGCCACTCCCTAATTGCAGAAGTTAGGTAGGACATTAACCGGTGTTGAAAATTAAGTCAGGTAAAACTGTCAATCAAGAGCTAAAGAAACAAAATTAATATAAGAATAGCAAGCAGAAAATCTCAATCGTACCTGAATCAAAACCATCAGCCCTTCAAAAATTAATCGTCGTAGCGTAATAAAGCACGAACGGGACCTTTTAGAAAAAAGTTGCTTCGTCGAGGTGCAGGAAAAGAATCCTAGCGCATCCGCCACTAACGAAAAACAGCTGAACGCTGCGACCTCGCGATAAGCACGTGGAAGTTTTAGGGGGTTTCCAGAATCGGTACGAAATGAGCGAACTAATAAATTGAAATAATTCGAAATACAATGGATTATAATTCAAATAAGAATATACCGGTTATACCAGAAATAATTGGATAAATAGAGATTTTATTATACTGGTAATTTACTGTTAAATTGTAGCAGGTCTAAATAATATAGTTAATCGCGCGTGTATGTAAAGTTTGGTATATCTTTTCACGAATGCTAACTTTCGCCAGTCCATATGCGAAATATTTAAATCCCCGGATGTGGGAACCTGTCTTGGACTGTGAGGGGGTGGGGGCATTTTACGTTCCGTGATTGGCTCTACTGTCCTAGATATCCATTTCAGCAATTAGGTTTTCGTATAAAAGATACAGTCACAGTTTCTAAACTGTGGCAGTGTTATTTATAATTAAAATGTAAGAGCAAATGTCAACCTAAAACAATCAACTTGGTTTTAAGGTTCACGTATAGTTTAAAACTTTACTTCCAGTATCGCTGCAACAGCGCATTGAGAAATATCCGACAGCTAAGCTCTTCAAGTTCAAAGATATCGTTTAATACTGCAGTACGATGGCCTCAATTCGAAACTGCGAACGAACAGTTCTGAAGAGATTAAGTTATTGATTAAGGTAATTTATTGCAGCACTGAAAACGAATAAATTTCGAGATTACTGGGCTAACCCGTTCTTACTAATTTCAGTAATAAACTTTTCAAGAAAATACATAAAGCTCCAACGATTAATCCGGAATTTTTAAAGCCGCCATAAAATGTTCAAGCACTGGTTAGGTCAACTTTAATGTCGACGAAATTCATTATTCACAAAAATTAAATCCTTAATTTCATTTAATATAGAGCCTCGAGGAGAAATGGGAAAATACCTCAAAAACCCGAAGCGTTGACGTGGTAGTCGTTTCAAATGCCACAGACATTAACACTTGCTCCAAGTATTTCCATTGTATTCGCAGGCAATTTTTTATTTTCAAAATTTGCAATAAGGACATGCATTTACGAATATATAAAAAAGTAATCTTAGCATTTTATTTCTTAAAACTATCTCTAATCTTTTAACAATACGTTTACTTCCATATCGCGTATTTTTTAATATTTTAGCGTTTGTGCTTCTTATCATGGACATTTGATGTATAAATACTCGTATTATAGGGGTATTTATTAATCATTTCTCTCACAATAAGTTTTCGTTAAACAATTAATTTTGATATGGTTTCAACTTTCATTAGTTTAGTCTAGTAATAAATTGACTATGACCATTGCTTTCCTAGTTTAAATAAAACTACAATTTATTCATCAATGGCGTTATAATACGATTGGAATAATAAAAAAAGAAAGTGCCCCATGACAACGTTGTAAATTATCACAGGCAAAATTAATACGTGTATATCAAGTTTACTCTATCGTTGTAAGTGGCATCAAACTAATAATTCCGTGCTCCAGGCTCTAGACTTATTGTGACTGTCCTCCAAAAACCGGCTGAAACAGTCGAGATACAACGAAGAAATTGGAAGTAACGGAATAAAAAAAACTAATTAACTCGTACATGCACGGCAGTTTGTATTGGGCTGAAAATTATTTATAATAAAAGAAATGCGGTAACAGTGGCACATCGTCTGCCGCAGGTCAACACGATACAAGGTAAGTTAAGTTGAGAAAGCTGAACACCTAAGTGTAATTACAATAATTCAATAAACAAATTAAATATTACTAAGCTAGTATTAAAGCGCAATAAATAAATAAAGAATTAAAGAAACGAAATCTATTGCACAGGTACTTATCTAATTTGTAATAATAAAAAGTGAAAGTACTTGCGATGCAAGCTTAAAGACATAATAAAAAAATATAGATTCACGTCGTTATTCACCGACAGCAAGCTCTTGGTATTCAGATTGTCAGCAAAACAAACACAAAATAATATGGACACGTAATTATTACAGATTGTTAACGATAAATCGCTTACGTTCCGGTGCTGGCTTAAGCTCGTGGCCTGCCACGTTGCATTCAACTATCTAAACCCGGTTACACCAAGGACCACTCAACGAATGGAGAATTCCCAGAGATTCGGCGCGGAAGCACTCTAGCTGCAGGTTCACTTGAGTCTCTGGCTGATTACGTCACGCAAAAATGTGAACGACCCGAACACCCTTTGGCGGCGTCGCAATTGCGTACTTGCTAAGTACAGGGTTAATTGGCACCTACCAGAAGTGCAAATACTGGGTCGCTGCAACAAAACACTTAGGCAACCGATTATATTTACTATTCCGCTTTAGTTAGCTCGCTGTAGGCGATTTTATACTTTGAGTCGCGGCAGCCGTGCGCCTTTGGGGCTAGGCACGCTGCAAGTAAGCATTCCTGAAACAGCTGTTGGATTCACGTCAATCGCTGCATATACAAGGTAGCGACTCATGCACTAAACCAGGGCCATGCGTACACTTTTAGCCACTTCAGATGCCAACAATTAAACCCAATTAATAATGAAAAAGCATGCAGGCACAAATCAGCTGAATACTTAATTATTAAAATAAGAAATTTTGGCGAGAAAGGCGACATTTTCATTTCAGTTTGCACAAACAGAATATATAAGTGGCGCAAAAGTCCTCATTCGATTTCCTAAGGCAGTAACTTTGTTTGTAAATAAAAAGAATTGATTCTGTTTGTTGACTATGTTTACTTAGAGGTTTAGTTTTTTTTTTCATTAAGTCGCGAAGATAATATCGGTCAAGTGGCCGCCGCCAGAGTTGATGCAGATTCTGGCTCGTTTCACAGCATTTTCCATGACTTTTCTCAAAATATCTGGCGATAAATTCTCCACTTCTAGTCAGATGTTCTACTTTAGGGCCGCCAAGGTCTATGGCTTGTTTGTATAGACCCGTGACATCAGAAAACCCCAAAAAAAGAAGTCTGGAACGGTCTAACCGGGCGATCTTGCGGGCCAGTGCAAATCTCCAAAACGAGAGATTACGTGGCAGGGAAAAGCTTACTTCCGAATATCCACAGTCGCTGGTGCTGTGTGCGGTTGCAGATTGTACGGGAAGATATTCAAGTCTTTCACCAAAATTCGCTGTAAATATTGTCTACTGATAATCTCTGAAATACCCAAATAAGAATATGAATTGTCTACTGATGCCCAATTGCGTGGCCTGTCGTCTGGTTGATGTGTTTGGGTCTTCTTGGACATCTGCAGCCACAGCAGCGATATTCTCGACCGAACGGCTACTCAGCCAGCCATGTCTGCAACTGTGCCGTGTTGAGCCAGTCTCCTCGAGATGAGTAGCTAAACGGCACAGTGTTTGCGCAGTTAATGCCCCACCACCAAGGAATCGACGACGAAATTCATGTTGAGTCAAACCACTGACCGATTATTTGTCAAAAACACAATTATTCTGGGTTCTTTATGAGTATAGCGATCTATGGTTTGTCTACATGTATTCTGCTTCTCCTTACTTCACGAATGTCAAAGTCGCCACCACATAAGACGCCATTTGCAAAAAAGAGAACATATTTCGATCGGGTGATGACTTTTGCGCCACCTGTTGTATTTGCTAAACTATTTTACCTATTTTCTTTCTAGATATTTGTCAAATGATTCAAGCGGTGAGTTTTTAAAAACCCAATAAAAATGGTGTTCAAACAAGAAAGTTAGTTCAAGTAATGTTAATTATTAGTATTCTACACAGAGTGGATTGATTAATTGGCGTCTTCTTCCTCTTACTATAAGGTGAGATGACTTTTGCGCCACCTGTTGTATTTGCTAAACTATTTTACATATTTTCTTTCTAGATATTTGTCAAATGATTCAAGCGGTGAGTTTTTAAAAACCCAATAAAAATGGTGTTCAAACAAGAAAGTTAGTTCAAGTAATGTTAATTATTAGTATTCTACACAGAGTGGATTGATTAATTGGCGTCTTCTTCCTCTTACTATAAGGTGAGATGACTTTTGCGCCACCTGTTGTATTTGCTAAACTATTTTACATATTTTCTTTCTAGATATTTGTCAAATGATTCAAGCGGTGAGTTTTTAAAAACCCAATAAAAGTCGTGTTCAAACAAGAAAGTTAGTTCAAGTAATTTTAATTATTAGTATTCTACACTGAGTGGATTGATTAATTGGCGTCTTCTTCCTCTTACTATAAGGTGAGATCCTGTTACTGTGTACCACATTGAGTGCGGTTTTCTTTGCAATCTGCGTCTGCGGTATTGGCAGATATGAGAAGAATTCACAGGGGTCACGACCAGCAAAGGTGTTGGTATGATGGCCGGAGAGCGTAAGATGTAACCACTGTTTGGGTGTGAAGTTCGAACTCGTTACCTGCCGACTCCAAAACTAAACCAACCGGCAATACGCTTTCCCAAGCGCTGAGTTTTGAAAATCACAATTAAGAAGGTACTATCATGTACTGTTTGAGGCTTTCGCGGTTACTCGAATTATTTTCCTTAGCATAGAATTTCGGCTTAGACCGCGTAGTATTTGTGTATGAACACCCAGCATTTTTTGGCTTAATGTGCCTTGCACCTTGTGAAGTCGAGCAAAAACCCGCGCGATGGCCATGCTCTCTGGTGGCTCGTGTTGTTTCAGTATCTTGAGAACGAGGATACTTAGGCAGATTTGGCCGTTTTGCTATTTGTGCATCCATATTCACTAACGTTTCGCAAGACCTTGCAGCTTGCATCATCAGAGTGAAAGTCGCACTAAGAACCGAAGGTCGATGTGGAGCTATTTAATCCTTTGTGCCAGGCGCGCGGAGTGGCGTAACGCTGGTTGGTCATCCGAGTGCAACGTAATCCGTGGGGCGTGGCCGTATGACGCACAGTGGTTGTAATGCTTTAGATCGTGTATCACAGGGGTCCACGTTTTACTAAGTTTAAAGCCATCTTCCCTGTTGATATTATTTGGATGTTTTTCTATTTCTATGGCTTCACGTATCACTCTCGGGAAGCAATGAGGTATTCTGGCAAGTACTCTGGCATGCTCAAATTCTAAAGTGTGCCCATTTGTAAATGTATGCTCAGCTACGGCTGATTTTGTGATGCGTTTGTGTTTGCAATCGCCTTTATGTTCTTGGAGTCTTAGATCAACGGAACGACCAGTCTGTCCAATGTAACTCGAGCCGCAAGAACAAGGAATGCGATATACGCCAGCGGTTTTTAAACTTGGAATCTTGTCTTTTACCGATCTGAAGCCGTTGCCCAAAGTTTCCTTGCTCGTGAACACAGTTTTGACGTTGCATCGTTGCAGGACACGTCCTATCTTATCAGTTGAGCCTTTAACGTAAGGTAGAAATGCTAAGCCTTCCATAGGTGGAGATTCTTCTTTAGCCTTCTTTGTCATAGTCTTGTCTAGTGCTTTTCGTATGGCGGTAGTTGTGTATCCGTTCCTTTGTAAAGAGTCAAACAGATGTAGCTTTTCTCTCTCTAGATTTTCTTCGTCTGAGATACGAACGGCTCTTGTCGCCAGAGTCTGGAGAACTGTTGCTTTTTGCATTGGATGATGGTGTGAGTCAGCATTTAGATATCTGTCCGTGTGTGTTTTCTTTCTATAGACTGCATGTCCTAAACTGCCATCTGATTTACGTTTCACCAGGACGTCTAGAAACGGAATACTGCAATTTTCCTCTACTTCCATTGTGAATTGTATGTTGGGATGTACAGAATTCAGGTGTTTTAGAAACAGATTCAATGTCTGGCGTCCATGTGCCCAGATGACAAAGGTATCATCTACATATCTCAACCAGCAAGTCGGTTTTAGCTGCGCTTGTTCGAGAGCCTTGGTTTCAAAAGCTTCCATGTAGATATTAGCGATAACAGGTGATAGTGGTGAACCCATGGCCGCTCCTTCGACTTGCTCGTATATTTTATTGTTCCAACTGAAGTAAGTGTTTTTCAGGCAAATTTCGACAAGTTCAACTTGGTCTGTAGGCAAGAGATCTTTGAGCATTACTAGCACCTCATCAACCGGCACTTTCGTGAAGAGTGATACTACGTCGAAACTGACTAAGAGATCATCTTTGTTTAACTTTATGTTCTTTAGTTTCTGGACAAAATCTGCTGAATCCTTGACAAAGGAGTCTGTTTTACCAGTTAGAGGCTGTAGTATACTGGTTAAATGTCTTGCCAAAGCATGTGTAGGAGAATTGATCGCGCTGACAATTGGTCTCAATGGCACGCCCTCCTTATGTATCTTAGGTAGGCCATACATGCGAGGAGTTATTGCATTTCTAGGAATCAATCGGTGTTTTAAAGTGGGATCGATACTGTCGGAGCATTTTATGGCAAAGGTTATCTTTGTTTTGAGAGAGGTAGTGGGGTTGCGGTTTAGCCTTTTGTAAGTTGTATCAGATAGTAAGACTTCCATCTTCGCATTATAATCTTCAGTGTTCATTACCACAGTAGCATTTCCTTTGTCAGCTTTGAGAACGACAATGTCTTTGTTCTTCTTTAATGCTTTAGTTGCCTCTCTCTCTGCTTACTGATGTTGGAGCGGGGCGGTTTCGCTCTTCTTAAAATACAAGACACATCTTGTCGGATGATTTCTGCATCTTTTCTGGGAAGTTTTTGGATTGCTGCTTCCACTCCACATATTATCTCCTCCACAGGTATTTTCTTAGGGGCTACGGCGAAGTTAAAACCTTTCTTTAGTAAGGATGTGGTCTGTTATCCAGTTGTATGTTGCTAAGGTTTACGATTACTTTGTCGTAGCCAATTGTTTCGAAGACTGCTTAGGCGCTAGCTTATCATATTTGGCTGATTGTATAGCTGTTGCTTGTTCCAGTGTATTGTGTGCTTGTCGCGTAGTGATAGCATCGATTTTCTCCCACAATGTTGGCTCCAGCGTGTTCGCCAGTTTTATGTGTAGGGTGTACAGCCTTGATCCTGTGCTATCTAACTCCTGTCTAACTCTTTGTATTTCGGATCTTAATAAGCCCAGACTGGCATTGTTGAGAATTCTGTTGTTATGATGATTTCTTAGATGGTGTTTAATGTGGACACAGTTAAGTAAGACCTTGCTGTCACGGCAACGTTTTAGAAAGGCTAGGTCCGCTAATAATTTCGCCTTCTTCTGCCTTAGTTGGTCTAATGTTCTAGTTTGGTTGTGAACTTTCTCGCCGTAGAGGCGTGTTATGTACTGTTTGAGGAAAATAATTCGAGTAAGCAGCAAAGCAATCAAAAACTTCCCAGAAAAGATGCAGAAATCATCCGACAAGATGTGTCTTGTATTTAAGAAGAGCGAAACCGCCCCGCTCCAACATCAGTAAAGCAGAGAGAGAGGCAACTAAAGCATTAAAGAAGAACAAAGACATTGTCGTTCTCAAAGCTGACAAAGGAAATGCTACTGTGGTAATGAACACTGAAGATTATAATGCGAAGATGGAAGTCTTACTATCTGATACAACTTACAAAAGGCTAAACCGCAACCCCACTACCTCTCTCAAAACAAAGATAACCTTTGCCATAAAATGCTCCGACAGTATCGATCCCACTTTTAAAACACCGATGATTCCTAGAAATGCAATAACTCCTCGCATGTATGGCCTACCTAAGATACATAAGGAGGGCGTGCCATTGAGACCAATTGTCAGCGCGATCAATTCTCCTACACATGCTTTGGCAAGACATTTAACCAGTATACTACGCCTCTAACTGGTAAAACAGACTCCTTTGTCAAGGATTCAGCAGATTTTGTCCAGAAACTAAAGAACATAAAGTTAAACAAAGATGATCTCTTAGTCAGTTTCGACGTAGTATCACTCTTCACGAAAGTGCCGGTTGATGAGGTGCTAGTAATGCTCAAAGATCTCTTGCCTACAGACCAAGTTGAACTTGTCGAAATTTGCGTGAAAGACACTTACTTCAGTTGGAACAATAAAATATACGAGCAAGTCGAAGGAGCGGCCATGGGTTCACCACTATCACCTGTTATCGCTAATATCTACATGGAAGCTTTTGAAACCAAGGCTCTCGAACAAGCGCAGCTAAAACCGACTTGCTGGTTGAGATATGTAGATGATACCTTTGTCATCTGGGCACATGGACGCCAGACATTGAATCTGTTTCTAAAACACCTGAATTCTGTACATCCCAACATACAATTCACAATGGAAGTAGAGGAAAATTGCAGTATTCCGTTTCTAGACGTCCTGGTGAAACGTAAATCAGATGGCAGTTTAGGACATGCAGTCTATAGAAAGAAAACACACACGGACAGATATCTAAATGCTGACTCACACCATCATCCAATGCAAAAAGCAACAGTTCTCCAGACTCTGGCGACAAGAGCCGTTCGTATCTCAGACGAAGAAAATCTAGAGAGAGAAAAGCTACATCTGTTTGACTCTTTACAAAGGAACGGATACACAACTACCGCCATACGAAAAGCACTAGACAAGACTATGACAAAGAAGGCTAAAGAAGAATCTCCACCTATGGAAGGCTTAGCATTTCTACCTTACGTTAAAGGCTCAACTGATAAGATAGGACGTGTCCTGCAACGATGCAACGTCAAAACTGTGTTCACGAGCAAGGAAACTTTGGGCAACGGCTTCAGATCGGTAAAAGACAAGATTCCAAGTTTAAAAACCGCTGGCGTATATCGCATTCCTTGTTCTTGCGGCTCGAGTTACATTGGACAGACTGGTCGTTCGTTGATCTAAGACTCCAAGAACATAAAGGCGATTGCAAACACAAACGCATCACAAAATCAGCCGTAGCTGAGCATACATTTACAAATGGGCACACTTTAGAATTTGAGCATGCCAGAGTACTTGCCAGAATACCTCATTGCTTCCCGAGAGTGATACGTGAAGCCATAGAAATAGAAAAACATCCAAATAATATCAACAGGGAAGATGGCTTTAAACTTAGTAAAACGTGGACCCCTGTGATACACGATCTAAAGCATTACAACCACTGTGCGTCATACGGCCACGCCCCACGGATTACGTTGCACTCGGATGACCAACCAGCGTTACGCCACTCCGCGCGCCTGGCACAAAGGATTAAATAGCTCCACATCGACCTTCGGTTCTTAGTGCGACTTTCACTCTGATGATGCAAGCTGCAAGGTCTTGCGAAACGTTAGTGAATATGGATGCACAAATAGCAAAACGGCCAAATCTGCCTAAGTATCCTCGTTCTCAAGATACTGAAACAACACGAGCCACCAGAGAGCATGGCCATCGCGCGGGTTTTTGCTCGACTTCACAAGGTGCAAGGCACATTAAGCCAAAAAATGCTGGGTGTTCATACACAAATACTACGCGGTCTAAGCCGAAATTCTATGCTAAGGAAAATAAAGGTACTATCAGATATTAAATCCAATTGATTCGTCATACAAATAATCAACTATTCAAGATCAATTAAATCTGCACTGATAAGACGAATCTAAATTTTGATTGCGTTATTTTCAAGTCTATGTTGTTTCTATAGAGATGTATATTTATGCCAACTCTATAAAAACATGACAAAATTCCCCTTCCTCAAAAAAAAAGGAAAGAATGCGAGGTAAGAAAGCTAGAATGGCATCAGCAAAGTTATAATTAGCTATAAAAATTCTTGGATCTTTTCAACAATCCTTAACATAATAAAAATAACATTTGCAAGAGTGAATTGGAAGGAAAAGAGAAATGGTTGTTTTCGAAGAAATTACAAGGTAATCTGATTAAAACCCGTATAATATTTTAGCAGGGAAAACATTAATTCCTGCTTTGATAGTTGATCTTAAAGATTAAAATTCCATTCCCGATACATGGCTGGAACTATATACAGGAGCGTGTCAGTGGGGCTCAATAGATTCCAACTGGAGCGGCAAAGTTGGCATATCACGTCGGGGTCACAAAATCGTAACTTATAAGAAACATTTATTGTTGTTATTCCATAAACTAGAACTAAACTTAATACTTAATACTTAGAAAGCCAATTTTTGAGGGAGGGTGTATTTTACAGATCTTATCAACAAACCGTAAAATTTGTATACACTGAAGTCACCCATGAAGATTATCGGGAGCGGGAAACACAATAGCGGCAGTTCCGACGTTCTAAGACCCCCTTTAACCGGGATTTTTGTGGGAAAAAGTTTCATATTCAAGGATTACCCAGGTAGGCGTCCGTTTGGGCATTCTCGTTATAGTCATCATGATGATTTGATTCACCTTTTATGGCTCTGAACAGTAATGATTTCAAAGTATGACAATAAAGGTCGTACCTGGAAGATTTTTTCAGGCCGGTTCCTTTCGTGGTCATAGTTTTTACTTCGTTATAGCTGAAGCTTTTTTATCGGCTGATCCATCTGGTATGGTTTATTTAAATACTTTTATGTCCATTGTCTTCACGATTTCAATTTAGAACTTCTCGAGCACGTTTTTAAAGATGATTTTCAGAAAATAACAAGTCACATTTGATCACATAAAAGCAATTTTTCACATATGTCACATCATATGTCAATTGATATCGATATTTGATGTATTTGTACAAGGCTATTATTGTATGTATTTCCCCGAGTAGTAAAATATTTATTTATTATGACAAAATGATGGCTGGCAGGGATGTAATTAAGAGAATTTTGGCAGACATCGCTGTAGAGGTTCTGGGTTAACACCGGTCGATTCATAGGCATTTCGACCTTCGTCGGACTTAACAATCCCGGGACATTAGAATATACGTTTTCAATGTCTAGACGTTCCGTACGACCTCGGAAAATGGAATCGATCCGCTTCTAAATAATTGAATTAATTCTTGATAACTTTTCATACCTTTACATTTTCAAACGTAAGCTGTTTAAAATTGATAGTTTTTATAAATAATTACAATCAATTTAAATTAAGAACTGGTTACTTCTGTGGTAGATAATACACCATTGGCAATTTACAATAATAATTTTAGATGTCAAAGATAAATCATACACTGAAAACTGCAACTAAAATATTATAAGATCAAATCTTTAATTAGGGTTGTTAATTAAAATCCCCTACACCACAGAGCAATTGTGGGAGCCCCAGCAGAATGTTTCGATTTAATCTCAGATAGCAATTTCCTTGACATATTTCGAAACAAAACCTTACATTTCCTCAAAGCAAGGTCAGAAAAACAGCCGATTTACGAAAGGGCGAATTACAGTCGTGTGCAAGCGCTTTTTTTTTATTAAAGATGAAAAGCAGGCCAGGGTTTTTATTCCCATTGTATTGCAGACCTGCGGCAGATTACAGCAGATAAAGCAGCTGTTTTAAAGTGCCTGCCAAGTACTTACTTTATCAGCAGCTGGAATTTAAATTTGCAAATTTAAAACGTCCCGTTATTCTGCAATTCTCGATGTCGATAGCGCTTTGAGGGCGTCTTCGTCAAAGCCGTAAAAACTCCTAGCTGGCAGAGAAAATAACGAACTTCGCCACTTTCGCGAGATACGTTTATCACTGGTGCAGTTTGCAGTAGAGCCGGAGACATAGATAGTCTTCGCACTTCTTGGTAAAACAAGTTTTTTCCATTAGTTCCCACATAAATACAATGATGGAATGTTTTTCTGTCACCTTGCGACCTCGTGCAGTCACGAAGTTCAACATCAATAATTCAAAAGTAGAAGTTTTTCCAGCACATAATTTAATAAAGCTGCGGTTTAAATTGGTTCGAATCCGAGGATGTTTTACTAGGAAGGCTATAGGTGGTACCGATTTCAACAAATATTCCTACTGCATATTTATGTGCTTGTAAAATTTTAACTTTTCGTGAGATAAATTCAGAAGAACAAACTGAAGGTAATTAATGCTGTTTTGCAGCTTTCCTAAATTTTCAACCATTTATGCCCATTGTTTGTTATGATAAAGATTCCTATCGTTATTAAAATTCAGTTCCAGCACAGTTCAGTAAACACTAATCATAAATTCACAACTGCAGAGAAATCTCAAAGTTTGCCCAAGAAAAATGATGTTTACTTTATCCTTGCCTTACAAAAATTATACTCCAGTCCTCTGGGATTCATTAATTTGCATGAGCGACAAATTGTTAAGTTCCTCGTAGCACCAAACAGGAAAGCTGTAGAGTTGAAATTTAAATCCGCCACGCTTATTAGAAAAACGTCATTTGCTGTACATTCAATACAAGAGTTTCACTATAACAGTGACGGATAACGTGCGACAATTTTATACGTCAGTTACAATGGACCGGAAAGGAGCGCTGCGTGTCCGAACTACACCTCTGTTGCATTATTAATGCCTTTTTATCTTGATTTTTCCCCGAGTGTTGGAAATAAAAAAATATTAAAAATTAAAAATGAACGTAGTGGCGAAAAATGCCTTACAAAAATTGTTCTAAAGCTCGACCTCAGGTTCCACCCCGAGGAACCACAGAAATATGCGAACCCTGTAAACAAGTTCATGAATCAGTTAGTTTTCCCGTCGGGACGCTTTAATAATGCTTGAGATCACACCAGACTGTGTTCGTTTGTCTTCCATGGATATGTATGAGTAATGCAGGGGTAACTACACGAGAATCCGGGAAACTCAGGTGAATGAGTTTTGCAGTAAAAACAATGGTTTCGGATTTTGTTACCTTACGGCAGTGACCTTTGGTAGAGTCAGTTTTAAATTTATCTTAAAAATAGGCCCAGAATTTTACTAAACCTAGCAAATATATTAACAGATATTTTAGTAGGATTTGTCTAATATACACGACTTGGCGGAAACGCCTAGTAAGGAGCGAAATAAATCGAAATTATTAATGGTCAAGATCCTAACATAAAAACCGAATAATAAGTATAGTTATTTCAACCAAGTTAGTAAAATTGAAGTTTTTTTCCTAGCACTTTGAAATTAAGTTTCCAATACTACAAATACAGCTGTCAGTAAGTTATGTTTACATTGGGTTCGGAAATTGAAATAATACTATAGGAAATCAATGCTTTAATAACTTAAAGGATAAAAGTCATATTCCTTCAGAATCACATATCGTATACCAAATCAACTGTAACAATTGTGATGCCAATTACATTGGTCAAACTAAACAACACCTGAAAAAAAGGATTTCTCAACATAAAACGTCTGTAAAAACAAAGTTTTAACCCCTAACAAAACTAACACTGCGTTGTCTGATCATGCATTCGAAAATTATCACAATTTTGATTTCAGCTCGCCTAAAGTTTTGCAAAGAGAAAATAACTTACATAAACATTTAGTTTATGAAATAATTGAAATTAAAAAAATCAAAATCTATCAATTACAAAACTGACATTGAAAAATTGCATTCTATATACTATAACCTTCTCTAATACATTTACAATTTTTAAAATTTTTTTATTGTTATTGAGTTATATCAAATTAATAATTTTAATACTCACCTTTGATTTTTAGTTTTTGAAATATCTTCTAACTATTAAACTGTTTAACTAATGGAAATTTTTCCAATTGGCAGCCCTCAGATTCTAATTTGATAAAGGTCAATCTGCTTTGAACAAATTAATTTGTGAAGTTTTTACTTAATGTTAATTCATCTAAATGTTTTATTTAAAAACCTTGAAGGGGAGTGCTAATTCCTCATCAAACAATAATTATCTACACTGAAATAGTAAGAGATTTTCAGTTTGCATTGTTTTTATATTATTCTAACCTAATTCCCTCATTTCTAGATGTATTTCAATATTACTAATTTAATTGTTATTTCGTCTAATGAAGTTGGTTAACTAACGAAACGTAACGTTACATCACTTGATTATGCTAATTAAATTCAGTATCTGATGTTTGGCTGTATTATTTCAATTTCCGTACCAATGTAAATTTTAAATGCAGTGCGTTTTTAACTTTAATGCACATTCAAACGTCACAATATAATTCCTTTCTTCTGTAAATTAGTAACAGTACAGTATAAATATTCCAACATTTTTTTGTAAATTTTACCGCTCTTTACATTTTTACCAATGTTTTTGTTCTGAATAACTAATTACAATCCGTGTGCATTTGTTAATTAAAAGAAGTAAATAATTGCGTGAACTATATTAGAGGTAACCCACCAGAAGGACGATTTCGAAATTGCAAAACAGGAAATAATCTATTGCGCTTACACCCAAGTACTTAAAAGTTAATACGTCTGCTTCAGGCCGTAACGATAAGCAGGATACATTTTCTTAGGTGTTGCATGTCGAAACTATTAGCATAAATGCCTTAGTTGTAGGAAGCTATCACAAGAATGTCACAAAATTTGAGCCTAACACAAAGGAATGTTACAGCAGGTAGGAAGGGCAAAGTGTAGCAATTTACATTCCTACGAATTGCCATTAATATTAAATAAATTTGTTTATATAACAGCATTGAACTTTTCTTGTACATGTAAATTTACTAATCAACTATTATTTCCGCTGTTTTCAAAACATTTAATAATCATTTCCCATATTAATATCTTTTAAATTTTAGAACACGTTCAACATGCACATAATGCAAAATTGCATATGCCATACTAGATATCCTATAAAAAAGCTTAGAAACTAAACATATTAGCATTGCGTGTGCTATAAATACCTGTGTGTTAACTTAAGTTCTTAACTACGAGAGTCCGTAGGGTAAAGATGCAAACACCTTCAGAATACCAAATATATATTTATATACACACCTTAAACTGAGAATGAGTGACACATTATACGTAGCCTTATCTTTGACAGGGTCGCCCCTATTCTCTCAGCCCTTGTTACAGATTAAAACCCATTTACTACCTGCAGTAGGCATAAAAGGTTGTACGGCTAACTAATGAGATAGGATAGGTTTTAAACTAAAAGGAAGTTCGTTCACTTGCGAAATCCAAATCAGTAGGCACGGAGGAAAATACTTTTGTTATTGTTCAGGGCGGGCGCCATGATAGTGTTGTATGTAAATGCCTGTGATAAAGTGGAAGTCTCGTCACAGAAAACCCCAGGGCGATGGAGAATGTGTACCGTACCCAGCTCTGGCTATGACTTACCTGGCGAATCTCTGAAATACTTATTTGTCTTCAAAATACGGGAAACTGCACTGTGCTTTACAAATGGAAATGATACATGGTAATTATAAAAACTATTAAGAAAACACACTATATTTGAGCTGGTCAGGCTTGAAAAATAATTTCTAAGAATTATACCTGCTCGTTATCACCAAGAATCGCCACTACAACCCAGCGAAAGATCTTTGGAGAGAAAAATACTAAGGCATTACTGCACTACGTACGTGACACCCGTCAAAACTTATTTTACGTTGAAACTATTTGCTAAAACATGCCAAAACTGACGATAATTTCTACTTACCAAATCTTTTTCTAGCGCACTAGGACATATCTAACTTTAACGGTAGATCACATGAAATATCTTATTCTGGACACATAAATAAGATTTCAAATTGACGGTAAATCGCACTTGCACAAAGTTATAAACCATAAAAATTACTTAGCTAGATTCAGCAAATTAAATCGCACTGGAATGTTGGATTTGAGGGTTCGCAAGCCGAAAACGAAAGCAAAATCCAGAGCTCTTCTTGAATAATAAACAGCGAAGTTAGAAAATATCAACGGGCATTCGACATAAATGCAGCACGTGTTGGACGAAAAATTTTCCAGGGTTTTTGGAATGCCGGAAGGTCACTAAACCATAGATGAATGTACAGAACATCGATATCGCTACCACTATACAGAGCGTGGGGACAAAATAATGATGATGCTCATCTATAACTACTATTTCTAATGAGAATGTTTCTGAACGTTCGTTACCATCCTAATGCTGTCGGTCGGTTGTTCTGTAAAAAATTTTTTTTAACAAAACAGGAATATCCTTCTGTTCACTTTTATAGTACCCAGCACTTAAGCATGAAGTGATGTTTTCGAAAAAAATATTGACACTTTAATTCTTCCATTGTTGGTAGACATTCTTGATGTAATGTTTTATTTTGCACAAAGCAGAGGGCGTTCGTTGCATGAAATCCTAATCACTTTCTTTGAAGTTCTTGTACTACGTTCAGATTGGGCTGACACTAGTTTTATACATCAACAATAAACATTCGATTCCTAAATCTGATTTCTGAACCACTTGCTTATGCTATTCAGCACTTCTTACAGATACGGCTATTGAAAGATTCTGAGTTATTATATCTGTATCACCCGAGACCATTGTTGAAATAAATTCATCTGTCGTTCTTAGATCGTATAAATACAAGGTAAACAGCACTGGTCCGGGAATACTGCTTTGCGGAATTCCAGCCTTAGTAGCTCTAGTACTCGGTAAGGTTGAATTTACTCTAACCCCAAAAGTTATTACTAAGAATATTTAGTACATTTTACAAGAAATGAAAGTACCGTTTTTTCGTGAATTGAAAATCGCTCTACGAGCCACGAACAAAAAATAATATTTCATCACGAGTGGCAAATTCTATTTTTCTAAGAATAACAAAAATTACAGGACTATATTATTCCGTTTTATTAGCATTATTGAAACGCTTTTGGCTTTTGCAATTGTTTTTCTATTGCTTTTGTTTAATTTGTATGGTAGTACAACAGTTTCCATTGATATATATACGTAAAAAGATAAGGATACAGAAGGAGACAGACGCTTAGTACTTTTGTACGTCCGGTGTTTCTGTCAGAAAGGTATTCCAGTCTCTGGATATGTGGTTTAATGAGTAACGAAGGTGTCCTCTTCCAACAATCTAAGAAGAAGATACAGTTGATGTGCTCTGGACGATGATATTTCTTGATCAATAGATAGCCCTGAAATTTTATTGTATATTTAAACTACTGCCCATCAAAGTTACGAAGGTCAGATGAGGTAAACGCTGGCCAAAACTAGAAACAATTGGGCCGGTATGGATTTCATTGTACCCAATAGTAACTGAGTATAACTGAGCTGGATATCGATAACCTCTGCATAAATATAGCTACACAGAAGAATATTACAGACAAGACACTAAAGTGTAACTCAATTTTGTTGGAATAGGTATTCCAGATCGTTAGTAAGAGTTTCTTCGATAATTTGACGAAGTGACCACAACTATATCATCAGCGTATCAGAATGTTTTGCCTAACGTTTCACGAAAATAGGATTTTATATTATAATTGACTATGTTATAATGGTCTCGATGTATGAAAATGGTTTTATGTCATAACAATAATTATAATATTTTAGCTATTACATCTGACTTTTACTATACTTTAGTTTATTTTTAATCAAGTCTCTTTTAAAAATTGAATTTTAAGTAACTCATTTTCCTTTTTATGTATTATGGATTATCAATATTATTAAATTTCTAGCTGCAGTAGAAACATTTTACTCTTGACTAAAACACAGATCGGATTCGCTCATACTCTAGACCAGGGCTGTCCAACATGTGGCCCGCGGACCGCATGCGGCCCGCCAGGATATTTTTACGGCCCGCGGATTTAGATACTATACTTTCAGAAAACATGAATCTGGAATATACATCATGAATCATTGAAAACAATATAACATAGATACATAGAACAAAGGTACAAAAATATATCATTAGTAAAAGAATTTTCACTTTATCTGGCAACATTGCGTTAGGAAACAGTCCCGCCCACCTCCGATGCAAGCCTTGTCTTATCCGTTGTTCAGTTTGGCAGCTGCCACTAACGCAAATGGTCCTGTAACGATCAGACACCTGTTTTTTATTTTTTTATAGTAGTGTTTAGTTGTTCTAGTTGTTAATTGTTGTTAATTAATGATTACTTTGACAGTTCTTACTTATCAACATATATCATTTTATCTAGCTTACTTATCTCTGTACGTAAATTTACATTAATTGATGCACATTTTTTCTTTTGTCGGTATCTAGGAACGGAAAGAAATAAACCTAAAATGTATATATTTTTTTTAATTTAGAATCACCTCTTTTAGAACACATGGTGTAAGTTTGTCGGTTACCTCAGGAAACACCCTGTATATCTCTTTTGTGTTTCAATGCTTTTTGTAATGTAAACTAAGCTTCTTGAATAAATAAAGATTAGTATTCAAATATACACGTTTTAAATTTATTACAAATCGCTCACAAAGTCGCATACGTACGACACATTTTATGATGCGGCTCTCATAACCTTCAATTTTTACAGTAGTCCTTGGGCCACTTGAAGTTGGATACCCCTGATCGAGACTACTTTTATTCCTAAAATTTTATTCTTTTATTTCATGACAATTTGTACGTCTTGTCACCTGTGACTTCAAATTATGCTATTGCAAAATCAATTACAAATACTTCCTCGTTACTTTACTTGTCATTCAACAAATGCCAAATAATAAGTACTCCCCTCTTTAAAATTATCTCATTTCACTATTTCTATTTTTTTCTTTCAGTTTTTACATAAATACCTTTTTGGTTACTTAGTCGAGGGTTACCAATTTTGTGGTTTGCTCCACTGGAACTATTATATTGTTTATGACTGTGGAATTAAGTTCAGTAAAATACAACCATTTGTGGTACACAATAACATTCCTTTTATTTCTTTAGAACACACGAACAAAATACAACTTATACAATATTCGATAATATTAATTTAAAATACAAATACGAATTTGAGTAGCATGGTTTTCGATACCGAATTAATTATTAATAAAAGACTTTGGAATCTGACCTCAGTCTGCGACTCAGCATAATGCGTACAAGTCGGGATATGTCGAAAACGTGATATTAAGTCACAGTAAAAGTGCAAGTGATAAGTGATGAGTGAGTGATTTAGAAAACTAAGCTACTGCCTTTATATATTGGGCGCCTGAATGGAAAGGACATTCCCTCTTCTATTGAGTATAATAGGATTGCCCAGCTCTATTGTAGCACAAGAGGTTGAAATCGTCGGTCGAAAAGAACTTTCCCTTTTCGAGCGTTTATGACTGTATTGTCGATCGGGCTTCACGCTCCCCTTTCTGGTTTATTGTTATTTGTAGGGGTTTTTTTACGACATAACCCCGGCTGTGTTAGAAATTGCATCGTGCACGTTATGAGAGTTAGTTTCGATTGTTCAACTCGACGACACAAATCACATTTGATATTTTAGGTGATTTAGCACTGAATTTAGTGTCACATTTTAGTTTATTGCCATCTCTTGCACGACAGGCGTTTTCAGGCCATTTATCACCGCTACACTACACCTCTATTCTGTCACTTGTTTATAGACCTCAACACTCTCCTTTACCAAGCCAAACGCATCCATTAATTTCACAGAGATCTCCTAACGGCCAACAAATCCTAGTACGAACTCTAGGCACCAGCATCCACAAAAACTTCTCGGACAAACATGACAAGACACCTTTCTCCAACAGCTCTGTCAGCAGCAAACGCCTTCCAGGTCTTCTTACAAAAATTCTCAAGCCACCTACGACCTAGCATTACGAACCGCGACTAGATGCAAGTTATAAGATGTCACTTCAATGACAAGCTTGTCGAATTAGAACCCCATTAGATGAAAAACTTCTATCCACCCCATAAAACGCTCACTCTGCTAGCAATCTCGATGTAAACCACTTCCAGTAAAACCATTGCCTGTTATCCAATTCATGTGATGTAATGTAATTTGACAATAAACTCAGTTCGGTATCCCATTCCAGAAATTTCTTTTGTATATTATATTAACTTGTTATTATTACCTGAGAAGCAAGAAAATGGAGATATATTTTAGGAGGACGAGATATATATCATTCGACTCAGCTTGAAGAGTAGATTCCAAAAATATATAGAAACCGGAAATCGGATTTCTTTTCTGAGGTCGACTTCCGGTCAATTTTTTTTTAACTTTTAACTTTTTCCTTTATAGCTCCTGCAGTTTTTGAGATATTTAGCTCAAATTTGGAATACAGATTAAGCTGCAGGGCTTACATCATTGAGCATATCAAATGGTTGTGAGAATCTACAGGGAGATATTTTTTCAGGGGTCATGAACTTTTTTGCGGTGCGCCGCTGTTAGATTCTAAAATACAAATTGAGTTTTCTGTTTTGTTTAGAATCTTTTTGTTCTCTTGCAGTTTTTTCGTATCTGCAACCGTTATCGAGAAAAAAAAGTATAAAAACGATTTTCTGTAATTTGCTAGACGAAATTTAAATTTTTAAAAACTGAGAAGCAAGAAAATGGAGATATATTTTAGGAGGACGAGATATATATCATTCGACTCAGCTTGAAGAGTAGATTCCAAAAATATATAGAAACCGGAAATCGGATTTCTTTACCCAGGTCGACTTCCGGTCAATTTTTTTTTTCATCTCGTGTTAAATTCTTAATGTCCAATTATTGGCTCCCCTAATTATTTTAGAGCTAAAGTGTAAATACATTTTTTGTAGAGAAAAAAATACTGCATCTATTCATACTGTTGCTAACCATTTTTCATTTTCCGTAACCGAAGGAATGCAAAAAATAAAACTAACATTTTATTATTATTAACTGAGAAGCAAGAAAATGGAGATATATTTTAAATGTTATCTATACGATCCACAAAAGTGAATCTTTGTCATTCTACGTGTAGTTAACCTACATGTTTTTTGTTGCGGGATGAGATAACATCGTCATACACTTGTAACTGTATTACTTAGGGCATTCTCACCGCATCCATTTCCTTCCTCCTTATCCTCTTCACATCTTTAGATCTTTTAAAATTATCTTTCTATTTTCTTCTAGCCAATTTTAGTTTAATTTACAACCCTTTTATATTTCAAACAGATTATAACTTTCATAAAGGGTTTACTTTCATAATTTTGGCCGTTTACAAAGGTATTACATGTTTTTGTACCAAATTATTTTTTACATACTCATAAATATTATTCTCCTTAGTGATTTAGTTTAGCATATATTTCATAGTACAACACTCTATAGAAACTTTATCATATTTATCTAATACCCACTATGTTGAATGATATTTCTGGAATAAGTATTTGCCATACTAATCCTCCACTTCATTTTAGATAATAATTAAATTATGTTAGAATCTTACTGTTTCTTATATAGCATCATTCAGTTGAATTTTAAATTCTATTTCATTCTTTACTAAATACATTTTAATAATTTAAATATCCTCCTAATATTTAAATTCTTTGTAATTTAATACTGTATTCTTTTAACCTTTTTTTAAATCTGATATTAAACTCATACTAAAGACCATTACAATATATATGTGTTACATATTGAACTATGGCTAAATAAAAATATTCATTTACAATTAATATAAAAATCTATTATGCTGCCCTTTATAATTTAGTAATCACAATAATTAATACTCATGCTCCAACTAGCTATTAGGTTCGCAAAACTCTCATCCCAGGGTTGAGTCGCTACACAGTAGAAAACTTACGCAATTGTATGATGATTGCACTAGTATGGAGAATGCTTCTTAATAATTTTAACACTTTCATAATGGTTACAGAAATTTGCGTTCAATTTTACTTTAATCAAAGCAAGCTGTCGATACGTACGTCATAAGTAAATAACAATGAAATATATGCAACTCCGTAACTAACTAAGCAAACCTGTTTATCAGTAACCAGGGACGCCGTTTCAATCCAAAGATGTCTCGATCCGAATTTCAAAAGGACGCCAACCTGCTCCAGTGCCTTTCTGGGCCCCAGATGCAGAAAACTGCTCAAAATTTGCGTTTTTCTTCCACTCTGTACCGTCGTCTGTCGCTGGAACCGCTTTGATCCAATATGCCGGTAGCTCCCTCGACTGCCATTCTTGAGGCGGCGAGCCTTGCTGCTTGAACTGCCTTCGCTGGTACTCCCGATGCTGCTGTTACTCGTACCTGATCTCAGGCTTCGTTTTCTGGTCCAAATCGTCGCTGCGCTTTTCCAAATCGTTACTGGCTTCTTTAGGTCGTGGCTGTGTGTCGAAGTCCGCAGTTTTGCTGCTTGAATCTTACCGGATACGCTGCACATAGGCAAACTAGCCCACGTCTAGATAACAATATAGTTGGAACTCAAAATGACTTTAATTATGCGAATATTTACAACATTCTTACTTCGAAGCCAGCACACAACCCACTTCTTGGCTTCGCTTGGCCGAGATTCTGTTTTTCTTATTTACTAGTGTTGCTAAGTAACCTACTACATTCTATTATTTGTGAGTTACACCAACTATGATCTTATAAGTTTGTTCAGGGTGGAGGTTATAGTGGGCTGTATGATTTTAATTTGGACAATTGCAGGATACGTCTTAGGGGTGCAGGAATTAAAAAGGGTTGCAAACCAACGGTCTCGTACAGTCTCACACGAGATGATTTAATAGACTTAATTTCCGTTGGAGCAGAGGTTCGCTGAATACAGACAGATGTTAAAACTGTATTGTGTATTGACTAGAAAATGCTATTTATATACATAATACTATGACGTAAATTACAAGGTTCAGATTATTTACCCAGTTCAGTTCGCATATGCACTTGTGTTTTTAATTTCATAAAAAACAGATAGCAAGTTTGCATAATTGCAGTTTGTTCCCCGGGTCATTCGACCAATGCTGACAGTTTTATTGCACATTTGCGCATGTAACAGTCAACTTGCGAAATGTATGCAGTTTTAATTTTAAAAGTTAAAATTATGTTTTGTTTCCTAAACAAAGTTAATTGTTTGTTTTCTCGAATTGTCAAATATTGTTGCGCTAACCTCATATTTATTTAATGCACGATTTTCACTTTTCCGGTTTTAAGCGCTGTCATTCTTAAATGCTAACGCTACAGGTTGCTTTATGCGCTTAGGCATGTTACATAATTCTTATCACTGTATCATTACCCGTAACTTCATTTGCCAACAGCCTAACATGTCCCACTGAATACAAACTAACTGCACTTTGACTCTGTGACGCCCCGCCACCTTTTTTACTAACAAAATCTGATTAGCATGTCTTACGTTACTTCCAATATCTGAGAATTTACCAAAATTATAGTAGCACTTATCATTTGAAACCATAACATCAAATTACGTTAATAGAAAATCTGCCGATAGTGTTTTTGGAACCTATTTGCTATTATTACGGCCGGTCTTATAAAGACCACTAATCTGACGTTAACTTTAATTCGCTGTTAAAATAAACAAAAGCACATCAAAACGCCAATGCTTATGGCATTTTATTCATCAGT
This sequence comes from Agriotes lineatus, assembly GCA_940337035.1. NCBI lineage: Eukaryota > Metazoa > Arthropoda > Insecta > Coleoptera > Elateridae > Agriotes > Agriotes lineatus. The sequence goes on from OW679199.1 coordinate 74,007,288, forward strand.
AAACAAATTTTGATGCGCTTTTATTTATCTTAACAGCGAATTAAAGTTAACGTCAGATTAGTGGCCTTTATAAGACTGGCTGTTAGTCTAATTAAATTATAAATTACATATCAATTGTGGTTCATAAATCTATCAATGTTTAATTCTCATAATACTTCTATCCGTAGCGATTACTAAAGTACCAATTCGGTTCATGTTTGATTTTTAATTAATTAACATTTATTTATTAATAATAAAGGAGCCTGAATTGCCATAGGTAGCATACCATCTCAATATTAGTGGAGGCAAGATATACCCTTGGGCGAATCTGTTTTTCAGTTGTTTACCCTGACTTTCATTCCTACAACTATCTGCTGTCCAGCATATTGTTAATCAAACTAATGACGCTCGACATGGAGCCACCCTAACTAGCTTATATGTATGAGACACCATTTATGATTAGACAGCAAAATTTAATAGTGTTCCATAGCCATTACCGATTATATGAAATATATCCTTTTGGAATATTCGGACTGTAAATATGAAATAAATATTTAAAGCTGAGTGCATGAACAGGCGTCGGTGACGCCCGTATACGTAAATATAGCGCCGTCGTCGTCATATATATGCACAGTAGGTAGGCTAATGTGCGGTTGCACCTATGCAAATATTTGGAACAGGAAATTACCTTTGGTATTACGAAGAGGACAAGCCTGTGGACACTGATCCAAAAGATAGGCCGATAAACACCATAATTGGCTTGCGAAACCTTGAATGATAAAGAGGGCGCTTTAGGGAGCTTTTTAGCTTTCCGGGCGCGTTCTTAGCCGCAACTACCAGTTTCGGTCTGCAGTGAATGCCTAAATAGTAATTTCACGCAATGTCACTTCATTTAACGGAAAATCTTACCCGATTCAAATTATGGTGGGTTTAGAGCTGGTAATTTTTCGAAACGATTTCATTTAATTGAAGTTCCAAGAATTTATCTGTATCAATTACTGGGGTTTTAAATAGAAAATTGCAGATATTTCGAATTCTGGATGTTCGCATTGAAAGTACCTACCCAAAGTTTAGAATTTAAAATCACTAAATATATATAATTGAACTTGCTTGCACCTGCAACACAACGTGATTTATTCTTACTTTACACTTTGAAGTTAAGAAGCCGTTTCAAGTATTCAGCAAAAAGTTTTAATTGCTCGTAAATAAAAATTTCAAAAACAAATACCAAAATCCAAATCTTATACGCAATACTTTAACTATCCAGAATTTAGAAAATGCAAAGTCAAAACCATATTAGATATAAAATAAATCTCAATACGTTATGCTATGGCACTCAACTTTGCATCCTAAAAGGAGAGATCTTATTTAGAAGTACCTTTATGTGGTTCCATGTGGATAAAGGACATAAGAATAATAATTACTGGCCCAGTATTTCAAAAATCTGTTGAATTAGGTAGTTTAGTTGATTTCTACTTGTTCTTTAAAATGTCTTCAAGCTTTGACTTACCTTCTTTAGAGTTTAAATTTCTTTACCCGCAAATCTTGTCTCAATATGAGCTGTTTGAGTCACTATGTAGCTGCATATTGTTTCCGCAATAATCTCCTAGTTTTCCATTTTCAGACCTTCACAATATTCTTCATTTGCTAATATCTTGTTATCAGTAAATACCCATTTATTACATGTAACAAGCTCATCAGAATGGGGGCGTGTCGTAAACTGGATGAAGAACAGGCGTTCCCTCGCGAATTGCACTTTGGAAGTTATGGAGGTACGGGAAAAAATACTTTTCATATTGTTTAGGTTGCCGCTATGATGTTTAGAATGCTTGTGATGGAAGAAGAGGTCCTCCTAGGGATGAAAAATCTGTACGGTGCTCCAAGATTTGAACCTTACCTCATTTCTGCGCCTTTGAAATACTTCTTAGCTGTAAAACACGCAGAACTCCACTGTGCTTTATAAATGAAAATAATACATGAAATTTAAAAAAAACTCCATTAAGATAACATTCATAATATTACATTTCATCTAATGTTATCAAAACAATTCCTGAGAATCCTGTATGCGTGTTATCACAACAGAATTCCAATAAAAAAATGATATTGATATGCGCAAGCAAATGGGTTGGAGACATTACTACACTACGAACCGGAATATGCCTCAATGTGGCAACTTAGTAACACATAAGAAATGAATGGTAGCAATTTTCAAATAAAAAACAGCATGATCAACTCACTTGCTAAAACACATACCAAGACTGACGACAATTTACGTCTACAAAATCTTAATCTAGCATACCATAACATATTTAAAATTAAAGGTAAATGACACATGCAATATAAAACCATAACCTATAAGTAACTTAGCGGTAAATTAAATGATGCTAGAATGCAGGCAGTCCATCGCCGGGACTGGATGAAAAATTGGTCGGGCAATTGCTGGGATGCCGCCAAAGTTAAGCAGGATTTGGGGTCCCCTAACTCAAACACGGAATCAAAACTAATAGCCTTCCAAGGATTCGCTTGAATAATGGACCATACTAGTTCGAGAATTTCGAACATTCAGAGCTCATCCACACGCGATGTACTGAAAGTTTCTTCAGGAATGCGTCGATATGCGAGAAGGACTACAACACAAAGCGTCGATAGACCATAGGATTTACTAGAAATGTAATCCGAGATCAACATGAAATTTCCGCGGTACTTAGAGACACGAATTCGGAATTGCAAACTTAGTAGCTTAATCAGATAGCTACTGCAGAACGGTCTAAAAGTGAACGACTCCATGTTGCTTAGCTGTTAACTATTCAGACTAAACTGACATGTGCTGCTAGGCGCTGATTTGGTTCTCATAGCCTTATTTTGAGTATACTGTTTTTTATAATTGGTCGTTTTCTTAACTTTCTACCATGTTAAATAAAATTACGTGATTGCGGTTTACCGATTTCGAATCGGAAATTAATGACAATCGTCCTTAACAAAACAAGTTTTACTTGATGGTAGAAAAGAATGGTAAATCATATCGTAAACGGAATGCTTCCACGTTTCTCTGTCCTAAGAGAGTTGTATACATCTTCCACCGCCGGTGATCTTGATGTCGGCTTCCCGTTTCATGTCTGGCCTACCTAGGAACCTCTTCTCTTTCTATAACCGCCACTCAAGCAATGACTTAAACCAATATTTCTCTTTCCGAGCTATGTTCCTGCCCACTCACACCTTAGCCTTCCTGTATTTCGACAGCATCAGTTACTCTACTATCCACTACATAGTAGAGTAAGCATTGTTTCGACTTTCTGTCTCTAAGCGTTACACCGACTAACGTTCTTTCGATTGCTCTCTGTACTACTTTAGGCTTGTTTATATTAGTCTTAGTAAATCTCACGTTTTGTCAGCATAATCAGTACAAGTGAAATATATTGGTAGAATGTTTAGACGTTTTGTTCTGCTATCAGATTTGTAATGCTCATGCTAGTTTAATGCGTTTGTATATCTCACTGATTTAATTTTCTTACTTCTCCACTTTGTTTCAGTAAACAATTCGAATGACAGTGTTGTTGTGCGTGTCGTTAGTCATAACTTTGGTTTTACTCAGGTTAGTCTCTAATGTGACTTCTTGAGAAATGGCACTTTTAGTTTCCCTATCATAGCTTGCAAGTCTTCGAGTTTATTTGACAAAAGAACTACGTTGTCGACGAAACGAAGATTACTGAGGCGCATTCCCGATATCATTATACGAATCTGTATTAACTGGTTATTAGAATGAGGAAAAACCACCTCGGCGATACGATATCCCGTTTCCATACCTCTCGTTTGATTTTTATCAGCTCTGTGTTAGATATGATTGACACTTACATTTCCCTCATCGTCCATAAGCTTTACGGTTTGCTGGTTGACAGGTAGCAGAGCTCTCTAAAAAACTAAACCCTTTATATTAATTTATATACTATGTACGGCCATTTCTATATACAGTACGTCACACCAACTATTAGTCATAGCCAAATTAACACTAAAACATTGTTGTGCGATCTACTATTGTTGTGTAGATATCGAGGTAAGTGATTGGTCCGAAATGACAGGCGTCAAATTAATTTCAAATTGTGTTCATTTCTGACCAATCGCGTAGCTCGATACGTACGCAGCAATAGTTCATCCTTTCATAATTTCCCAATGTTAATTTTCTCATGTCTGATACTCTACGAGACACACTGTATAATTTAACAGCATTCCTTGTCTCTCTTCTTTCATCACTACAAATATTTTTGATTTCTTTAGTATATATTTTTCAATCACGAATCAATTGTTCTTTTTCTTCCACTAAGTCTTTGGTGCTGCGCTGTAGTTTATGATGCCGTTTTCATTTTTTGAACAACTTCCATATGACTTTCGATGAATCTTCTCTAAAATAGCGATTTAGTTCGTCTACTCCTTCAGGTACCGTGTCTACATACGGAAGCTTCTTTGTGAAATTCTTTTACTATGTATTTGTGTGCTTATGGCTGTATGTCTGGTGTTCGTAATTTTGTTTACCTTTTTGATTTACTATCTAGAGTGCGTCTAGCAAATATACAACTCTAGCGCTTAAAATTCCATTGCAATGAATTTAGTTTAGAAGGGGCTCAGTTATTAGACTAACTTATGCACTGTGACGCCTTTCGTTTCCGCCACTACATTTACCACCTCATTACAATATTTATTTGGCAGGATTCGAACATAAACCAATAACACGATCCGATTAATGACTGATAATTACTGCAGATTTTGAATATTGCAAATAATTAGTTTCGCTAAACATTCGGTGCCAAGCGCATTAAGTGGTAACAGAAATGCCTCGCTGTACTTTACATGTTGACTAGAGAAAGAACAGTGGTGGATTTAATATAAACTGGTAAAACAAGTTTCAAGTACTGCAACCCGGTAATTCTCTATCTGCGTCCAAGAAATTAGTCAAACGGAGATAGCCTCACGAACACTCTTAAACATATACGTGTTTATTTTACTGCGAGCAAAGAGGACGCCAAAAGTTTGACATCGTTTCGCTTACCTAGCAGCGCTAACAACCAAGTTGTATATTTGCTAAACGTACTGTATTACTACGATAACCTTTGTTGCCATTGAGTGTAAAAACAATGTAAAACGATAATAATCCAAAAGATAGCGTATGTATGACTACACAAAGTGTAATTTCAAATCAGTCGGTACGTACGAAGACAAATACGTTTGTTAATATTTAGGGTGCCACTGTGGTGTTTCGAATGTCTATCATAGAGTGGAGGACCCGCAATAGAAATCCTCTCGGCGGTCATAAATGTATACAGTGCTCAGCTCCAAAATTTGAACACTACCTTATTTCTGGACCTTTGAAAACAGTTACTTTGCTGCAAAATACGCGGAAGTGCCCTGCGCTTTACAAATAAAACATACAGGAAATTTGAAAAGCTTTATTACGATAACATTAATAGATATACACTTCAGCGAATCAGCCCTTCAGTTGTGGCCGCGAGAAAAGGTTTCCTAACCAATTCCTAAAACCGCCGCTTTATCAGCAATAAACTCTAATAAACTCCTACAGGGGGAAACTTTATTGATATACCGGTGCTAAGAGCTGAAAACGTTACTGCACTACGAACGGGAATATGTCCCAAAAGTTATTTTACAATGCAACTTATTGCTAAATTACTTGGCAAAATATTATTTTACTACCTTATATCATATTCAAGATTAATGATCAATAACACAAGCTTCTTCTTCTTCTTCTTGTTCCCCTTACATTAGGCCAGTGGCTTGTTTATTCCTCTATGAGCCCTTTTAACTCGTAAGTCGGATAAGTGGCTAGCCTTGCCCGTCGAAATGGAGAAAGAGTTTCCTTGTTAGGGGTTAACGTGGTGTTAGGTATTAGCATAGTAGCCGGGAAGCGTGTGATTTTTAAAATCCTTTTAGAGTCGCCGGGAATCGAACCCGAGCTGGCCGCCTGAGAGAGGAGCATTTGCTCGCGGGGCCATCTGCTCACTTAACGCAATATTAAATAATAAACCATAAATGACTTCGATGGGTGCAGTTCAGATCAGCGGTGACATACGAAAGCCAGAGTCCTGGACATCACATAAAATCTTATCGGAACGTACTGCATCGCTCTCCGCCGAACTTAAGCGACGAAGGCGGGCTTGCGAAATTCAACGGTCTCGCCAAATACAACGGGCTCGCCAAATACAACAAGCTTCTAGCTCAAAAACGGAAGCAACATTGAGAGATTCTTCAGAATGTCGACCGCGAAAGTTGCGTGGTTCTACATTATGCAGATGAAGATATTCTCCAAAGCTCCGTTTGTAGAATGAACAAAAGTGGTTTAAAAATAATGAGCATTCAGTGTCAATCTACGCGCGACGTTTCTTCAGAAATTCTTTGATTTGCAGAGATAACTGCGATAAAAAGCGTCAATAGTGGTTGCTTTAAGTCCGATCTTAAATCGATATCAAATTTCGGCGGTACTTAGTAGGCTGCTACCAAGAGAATCTGACCATATCCGACAATCGTAAATTTTCCAAGATTCTTTGCGCGTCAAATGAAAAGCAGGGTTCAATTTTTAAACGATCCTAACAATGATCACATGGAGATATGCACGTCCCTTTTTAGTGTGTGCGTTTCTTGAAGTCACAACTCGTATGTAATAAAACACTTACATGTTAAAACTAAAAATTAAGCTAAATGTCTATAATGCGTCAATCACAAAAGCACAAACTTAGAATTACATTAATGACACATGTATTGATATGCGCTTCTATGCATTCAACTATTTTAGGTGTTTAGTTCTCTTACGCGTCTTTATTAGCATTTGTATTTAGGCGTCTACAATAGTATGTATGCCTTTTCTATTGATTTCAAAAGAGGTATGACGTTGCTGACTAGAGATGAGACTTCGGAGCTACGGCGTGACGTCATCACAGGCTACGTACCTGTGCTCTCGGTTCAATCGCATAGACGGAGAGTGTTCATCTTGTGGAAACGGGAGTTTCAAAGCAAAACCCATAATTTTGTATTTTAGCATAGGTAGCGTAATAAACATAATAATCGACATTTGGTTTAATTATTCATTAACTTCCTTAGTTTTCACCTCATTTTCTTTATTCAATCGACTATTATTATTAATTTTACCATTATAATTTTTAATCAGCATAAGTATTGATTGTAGAATTAATTATAATTTTCGCCATTTTTTCCTCGCTATGATATTGCTACACAAGAATATGAACTAAATGTTCTTTAATAAAATATAATTTGCATACCTTACAGTACTTGGAAGGAGTAAAGTTCGCCCTTGTAATCCATTCTCTACGTAAAAATTCATTCTTGGAAAAATTAAATACATACATTTTAGTCTTGTTTGTGCGTCTGTACCCAGGCGTGGACACATATATGTCATAATAATTTGACTACGTATATCTATAAAAAAGCTCGCAAAAATATGGTATAATTGCAATAAACTACTCTTGCATTTATTGTCCGAAAACTGCTTTAAACGAGTCCCAACGCGCTTACGTGGTTATTTGTTCAAAACTACAACTAAAATCACTTACATCAAAGCACAAAGCATTTGCGACGGCACTAAGTAACATACCTATTAGACACAGCTCAATTACATTCGATAATTGCAAACACAAGTCGAGCAACAATTTTCATACAACTCACACTCGGCCATTACACTACCTACTACAGCCGACGTGACAAGCTCGTGACGTCAGATGTAACTGGCCTCATGTCTCAGTAGTTAATGGGTCATAAGTAAAGTTCCAAACGCTTCTAGAACATTAGTCACTTTAAGCATTACAACTACAAAACAATGGAAAACGTAATACGAACTGGTGCTAGCAATCCGTAATTTTCTCATTTTAAAGAAGTTATTTATGTGCAACTGATATAGTAAAAGGATTTTGCTTGTCCTATCATATGTAGACTTTAAGACAAGGGGTAAATCGTCCGTTAATATTTAGATACAGAGATAATTTTACAAAACTTTACGGATTTGTAAATTGTAAGAACACCACACGATGGCATGTAAATATCGTCCCCTGAAGTAGATTTAACTCATGTGGTCATTCCACCACATAGCTCGCTTCTCAAGTTAGTTCGTTGTATTCCTTTTTCACGTAAAATCGATTGCTGGGGCTGTCCAAGCCCCAAGCCTGAAATACAAGAGCCAGGGCAAAGTCTGCCAAGACTTTATGTAAAGTCGAGTAGTTCCCGGAGTGGAACTGTTATAATAACCAGCCGAAAGGCACGCCTTGTACAAGAGTAGCAACAGCACCCCACGACCACCCCGATTCTAAATAAATTGCATCACATTACAGCCCTCTCGTTGGGAACAGGCCTGGTAGTTTTTGCATCTGTTCTGTCAGAAACACTGATAGAGGCGACGCAATATCACAAGGAGCCCCGTTCTGGCCCCGTCTACGACTACCGCTACGGATGGTGCTTCTTCGCAGCGGGCGCAGCCTTCATTATGACGAAAATGGCCGCCGTCTTCGCCCTCACCGGATACTTGAGCAGATTTCCGTCTGTTGATGAAATGGTAACGTTATGACTGTTTTTAATTCGGAATTCTCCTTGTACGCGGCCGCCGCGACCCGACGCGGAATCGCCAGCCTGATTGACCCTTCGGGAAATGAGGTTAGCGTGCACGGGGAATTCATTAGCAGTTAAAGGAATTATCGGGAACTGTCCAAGTACATTTTGTTTGAGTGTAAACGTGGATGGGAAGCTCTCGAAATCAGCCGAGTACAAGGTCCAATAATTCGCAGACCGAAGGCCGAGCAAAGAGCAACTTTTTCTGTCGTATGTGGATCAATTACCACTTTGAGGCCGGCTTAACGTTCCTGATTGGCTTCAGCACAGCTGCGGTTAAGCAAAATTTTGTCTACGCATTGAAATATCACCTAACCAAAATACAATTTGAAATTGCATATTGCATTGACAAACTAAATTAACGATACTTGTTTCGGAGATACCCTCAACACTTACTACTGTACCACTGTTTTCTTTTAATTAATTTCATTAATTTTTGAGAAAAAATATTTTATATGTGGGTATGATACGAGGGGGTATTGATAAATACTTAGCCTACCATATAAAACAAAACAAAATTTTATTTATTCAACATAATCTCCTTTAAAACTTATACATTTAGCAGAACGTTCATAAAGTAAATCTAAGCCATTTAAAAAAAAAACTTTGTCCTGGTCTGCAAACCACTCCTCAACGGCACATACTGCTTCGTCATTTGTCTAAAATCTTGTACCTTTCAAATATTTTTTGAGTTTTGGGAACAAATAATAGTCTGACGGTGCTAAATCCGGATAATAGGGCGGGTGGTTTGCAGTGCAATCAACGACTTGTAAGCTAAAGAGTTGTCTTGCAAAAAGAGGACACCTTTGGCATGTTTTCCACGGCGTTTTTCCACAATTTTCTTACGTAATTTAGTTATCTCAGTATAATATGCTCCCGTGATGGTTCTGCCCCGTTCCAAATAATCTATCAGAATTATCCCATCTTTGTCCCAGAAAACTGAAGCAAGTATCTTGCCAGCCCATTTTTGAACACGGAATTTTTTGGGTTGTGGAGAACCAACATGTTTGGATTGCTCTTTAGTCTCTGGGTCATAGTGATGGATCCACGTTTCGTCCATAGTAACAAGCCGATCCAAAAAGTTTGAGGAATCTTCTGCAAAACGGCGGAAGGTTTCCTTTGACGTTGTCAATCCTACGCGCTTCTGATCAACGTTCAAGCATCTTGGAATCCATTTGGTCGAAAGCTTTCTCATACCCAAGTCGTGATGAATGATGTGACACACACGTTCATAGGAAATGTACAATGCTTCTGCAGTATTTCTAATCCCAATACGTCGATTTTCTAAAATCATACCATGGACAGAATCAATGTTTTCCGGAGTGGTCACAGAAATTGGTCTTCCAGAGCGGTGCTCATCTTTCACATCTGATCTTCCTCTTTTATATTCCGCAACCCAGTTTTTAATAGTGGTGTATGAAGGACATTGATCACCTAAGGTTTCTATCATATCAGCAAAAATTTCTTTGCCCGATAATCCTTTCAAAATAAATACTTAGTAACTGACCGAAACTCGAATTTTTCAAATTCAATCTTTTTCTCAGACATGCTGTTTTCAAAAATTCACAGTCTGATCACCTTTCAACTTATGGATGTCAAACTTTGACAACTTATTTATAAAACATCATAGTTGTAACCATAGCAACCATATTCACTTTTCTCTACTAGAAACTCACCAGGATAATTAGATATCAATACCCCCTTGTACGAGATTCGAGTTGCTCCGTTTTTCAGAGGGAAATGGAATTAACGTTTGTATTTTACATGGGAGAAATTGGTATCAGGCTCTGAAATGAAATGGGAAATGAAAATATTACGAATTACGGTATTTTAAATAACACAAACACAAAAAAATGTAATAGAAAGCTAAAACCGTTTTTGTAGAGTGACAATTGGAAGTACGTAGCTATAGTCCAGTTCCATAACTGACGACCCCTTGTTTACTTTTCTTACCTGAACAAAAGTGGAGATTTCAGTAGCGTACATATCAAAATTCTAAAGGGGCTTTATCTTTAAAAATTAACTCTGAGTCGTCAAATCACTACTACTGTTACTGTCAGGATTAATGTTGATAAAAAGTGGCTCTATTATGCATTCAACACGTGTGTCCAAGTTCCACATTTTTTATTCTTATATTACAACGTAAACACTGCACCGTCTTCAAGTGTATACTGTTAAATTGGCAATAGCATTTTCTAACAAGCCTTTAACGTCAGCCAGTTTAAAAGTGGAATTTTTGTTCGCCACTTCATTTATAGCATATTTAATGTATTGGGTTTTATTTATTAGTAGTTTATCCTGTAATTCCACTTTTAGCACATTTTCGTCGCATCGTAGATATTTTTATTTTAACCACTAGATTATCTGAGCTTTACGTCACCCGAAAATTAGTATACTTTCTGAACGTCGACTGTGGCATGGCGCATTGTCGATTACAATTACCGAACAAGGTTTGACAACCAACTGTACGGAAGCAAACCAGGTTTCAAATACATCGGCATTGTGTTCCGAGCAACACGCCACGTGATATTTTTAGTAAACTCTCATTCATGCTTATTTGTGTCTGATTTATTTTTAAAGCAGGAACTTCATTATTGAAAAATGCACCGCAAATTTCTCGACGAATTGTATAATTTACATGTTCTTTAATTTTAAGTTTTTTCGACCGGTAGTTTTTGTTTTTGTTCCGATAACCTTATCGTCCTCTTTAACTAACCTAAAAATTTTGGTGCAGAAAACGTTCGTTAAAAAACTTAACAAACCCACAAAGTTTTTCGCGATCATATCGGGATATTTAATACAATGTCCTTCATGTGCATTTTTAACCATTAGGCGTTCCTTCGCCGTTTTACTGTGTAAACCACTACAACCTGCTCGGGTTCTATTTTGGAAACAAATGTGTTGATGTACCACAGTAGACTTTATATGAAATGTAAATCCACGAATTCAGAACTGTTTAAAATTCCAAAAAGTTAATAATCAATCACCGTCTATGCTATCTTTTTTAATAAAACCTTATCGCTCTGAAAAACTCGCGTGCCGCATAACATTTGTGATAAATATACAAATAACCAGTGTTATTAAGTCAAAAGCTTCATTGATTTCTATATCACTTTTAATCAGCGGCACAAATTGAATATAAAGTGTTATTCTGATTGGTTTATCATATTCATTAGAACAGCTCTCCTGCGAGTGATTTACGTTGTTTGCAGAGATAATGTGTCTTTAATCTGGACTGTAGTTAAACGCATTTCTAAAAAACTGAACTGTAAACTGTCCACCTTTGAGAATGATTTTTCCAACATAACATAATGTACAATTTTGATTTTCTTTGGAAAACTTACCGAGACCTAATTTGAAACCTTGGGCACATGTAAAGACAACGTTATTTTCATACATTAACACGTCAAAAGTTGAATCATCTAATTAGGGCCGGTTGCAGAAAGCAATGTTAAGTCTGGTGTTAGCTAACGCGACGTCAAAGTGAACAAAAACGAATCAAATCTCAAATGCTTATGGTAACTAATACATTAGTAAACAAAATTTGATGCGATTTTGTTCACTTTGACGCGACGTTAGCTAACACCAGACTTAACATTGCTTTCTGCAACCGGCCCTTAGAGTTTTAAAAGAAAACTGGATATAATTTTTTTTATTGCGTTTCCTATTTTTTGCTTTCGCCTTCTGGATGTTTTCGCTGCATTACGCCCGTATGCGTTATAATATTTGTTTCGCAAGCAACGTTATTTCTTTTAAAATGAGGTTGCCAGTCGCGAACTGAACGCTTAGTCGCATGGCATTCGCTTTTTTGTAATGGAAAACGAGGTTTCAAAGCAAAACAATTGATTTTGAATACAAAACCTTAGTATAGGTAGCGCAATATCAATCCCAAAATGAATAAGGTCACTTGCTAGTCTATAAATCTATGTATAGAATATAATCCTCTAAATTTGGTGTATTTATTTGTGAACATACTTAGGTTTCTACTCTTATCTTCTTTGCTCAATTGATTATTATTCACTTTACCACAATAATTTGGCTTAAAGCGCCATGCGGTGACAATGCATTTATTTTACATGTGTTACAGTGTAACGGTTATTTACATGTGTGCACTGCTCACACGCATACCCCCAGACACTAACGAAAGCACTCAGTGATTTATATATTAAACAAGCTAAACAATTATAATTGATTGATAATAGCAGTTGTAGTAGTGATCTGTGCTCATAGTTTACTTCGGCGGCTAGAACTGGAATTATTTTCTTCACGACCCCATGACATCAGAGAGCTGAGGGATTTCTTTAGGTTTATGTAAAAACCTAATCATTACGTGTTACTTTTCTGACTTCTATGTGTTAGGTAATTGTAAATATTGGCACCTAGATTAGAGTAATCCCATAAATTAAAATTTTCAGAGGGGCGAAGAAGATTATGTTCACTTAGTTAAATAAATTTTCTTCATTTCGTATGTATAGAGTATTATTGTTATTTTCTGAATTGAGAAGGTTCTGTAAATGATAATGATAGAATCTGCTGCGACCTATGCAGAGCACCATTTCACTCAATATGTGCAGGATTATCAAGACAGGATGCGTTATGTTTAAAAGCTGCAACGAGGACGTTGTCGTTCTTCTATGATAAATGCGACGTAAAGAAAATCATCGTAAAACTGAAAACAGTGGTACAACAACTACAAGCAAATGTGACTTACTGAAAAACCAAGTGTAGATATACAAGATACCACAGTTCAAGGTATGCACCAGCAAGACCGCCAGGACCATAGTAAAAACATGATGGTTTATAAAGTCGAGGGGTCGGAAGATGATAGCGCGAACGCCAGAATTGAGAGTGATAAAAATGTGATTATCGAATCGTTGAAACCAATCATAAAATTAAATAGCAGGACATTACGGTGAAACGGACTGGAAAGAAAAGAGAAGTTGGATCTGCAAGATCACTACCCACTGGTTTGCAAAGTAAACATACAGCTATAAAGGTGTTGTAAACAAAGGAAAAGTTACGCAATACGAGATCCAATCTGGCCAGATGAGAATTCAACAAAAAGTTCATATGTAGCTATAGGAATAATTCAAAAAACGTGTCAAAGGGGGTGACGATAACATTGAGATTAAATGTGTGAACAGCCTACTCACTATCCTTCCAAAATGTATAAAAAAACTAAATTGTTCATCGCAGAATACCCATTCGTTTAATAAAATGGAAAGCTTAAAATTAAATATATGAACATACAAAGTTGATAGCTAATATCGCGGAACTAATTAAATTTACTGAAGTGACTAACCCGAAGTAATCTTACTTAGTGAAACTAGAATAACAGAGGACATAGAAGAGGTGGAACTAAATATAAATAATTTTAATATTGTGAGATGTGAATCGTACAGCCGACATACCTGAGGTTTCATTACCTACATAGGAAAAGGCGCCGAGTTTAGTAAATATTCGAAACTGGAAGATAATCCTATCTATTGATGCAAACTAGTGAAAGTAAAACTTAGTCAATTAAACAGACTAATAGGTTACTTGTATTGTTCCCATCGGCACGCAATTCATCTTTCATTTATTTCGGAAATTTGTCCGAAAATATATTGAACGTAAATAAAATTGTATTATTGCGGAAGACTTTAACATTAACTTTAATGTGGGCAATTTTTACTGTATTAGAATTAAAAACATAATCAATATCAATGGACTTATGCAACTTTTGAACCAACCAACAAGACGACAGACACAAGCTCGACAATTATTGATTATATTCTTACAAATGGTAATAATGTAAAAGTAAATATTTGTGATACGTCGAAAATTACTCATCAATCAATAATTAATACAAATTTCCATAAACAATATAAAAATACAACAAACGGTCAAGACAAAGGTATCGTACACAGAAAATAACGGATTCCACGTTAGAATTTATATGTTCGCTTTATTCCACCTGCAGAAATATGGCGGGTGAGGGCCGCCGAAATATCTTTTTCCAAAACCCAGTTGTAATAATACAGAAATTTCTTTTCCCTAGTGCTTTTTCAATGTTTTTTATATTTTGCCACAGGTAGATCAAATGCCCAGGGTCCGATTCATAACTCAAGTGCATAAACAGATAACACAGTAGAAATGAAAGTTTATATTGTTCTGAATACCTACAATTTAACTCTTAAGCTAGATTCTATGTAATAACGAATGTGCAGTATTGGAATTATAAATAAAATTCGTTCCGGACGGGCCCTGGGATTTCCAACCCATCATACATGGACCAGAACTTGGTACGACCGGGGATCTCGATAGAATTTGCCTAGCGTGGTAGTTCAGATGGGTCGATTCTGGAATCAAACATTAGTACAAGATGACAACTGTCAACACGTTAAATTTGCAAAACACAAAATTTTTAATCTCGCGTACAGCATTTACAAGATGTGATTACAGTTACCCCCATATTCCACTTCCCTATTTTATTTTTAAACAGATACACCATCCAGCACGAGACTGAGTACACAATATATGAATAAATTCTCGACCACTAGTGCATTTAGACAATGCACTTTATCTGCTATTATCAAATCATACTAACTGCTTATATCAGTAGATCGTAATTTCTTTAATTTTCCCATATATATACTGTACAATTCAAATGACATATTTTTAAACAGAAAACCGTCTAGCTTTATTTAAAATTTAACTAAAACAAGAAATAAAATACAGTGTATCTATGCTTGGGCTAGACTATAGATCATCATCATCATCATCATGAAACATCCAGAAACGTCCATTGTTGGACATATGCCTCTTCTAAGTGTGTCGAATTTTCTATCCGTTGTGTAGTTGCGATCCACTTGGTTGAAATGTGTTTGAGGTCATCTGCCCATCGAGTGGGTGGTCTTCCGCGGCCATCGACTAACCACCTGTTTGGAGACGTGCCCCGCCCATCTCCATTTCAGTTTTGCAATGCGATCTATGATGAGTTGTACTCATTTTCTTCTACGAGGGGAACTAGAAAAATTATCTACCTAGCCATGATAGAAACAATTGATAAGCTTCAGCTTGTAGTGTCAAACAGTGACAAGTCTTTCATTGTTGCATGAAAAATTTGATTCATATCCGCCAGTAATTTTATATTTTGTGGAGTGTTTTGTGTCTAAAAATGAGTCTTTTGAAATTAGAGCAGCGAAGTGTAATAAAATTCCTTACAAAGGAAGGCAACAACGAAAAAGATGCCCGAACGAATGATTGCGGTGTATGGAGACGATGCTCCGTCATATTTCACAATTAAATGTTGGTCAAAACAATTTTGGTGGGGACGGGAATCTATCGAAGATGATCCCAGAAGTGGAAGACCTGCAGAAGCGACAAATGTTGAAATGTGCAAGAAAGCGGAAACCATGGTTCTTTAGGATCGCCGCATAAAAGTCTTCACCATTGCTACAGCATTGGAAATATCAGAACCTAACGTTTTGACAATATTGCACGACAAACTGGGCATGAGTAAAGTTTCAGCAAGGTGGGTTCCCAGATTATTGTCTACTGAGCAAAAGCTGCGTAGACAGCAAATTTGTAGAAACAATTTGGAATCTTTGGAAGCGAACCCCGACTTCTTAATACGGATAGTGACTGGTGATGAGACTTGGGTACATCACTGGGACCCTGAGACGAAATTACAGTCTATGCAATGGGTGCATAAGGGGTCCCCTCCTCCAATAAGGGGTCCCCTCCCCCAAAGACGGCCCGCAAGCAATCTTCAGCTGGAAAACTCATAGCAACCATCTTTTGGGACATACAAGGTATTCTTTTGATTGAATATATGCCTAAAGGCTATACAATTACTGCAGAGGTTTATGGTAATACCCTCAAAAAGCTGCGTACAGCTATTGTCAAAGAACGTCCAAATTTATCACAAGGTGAATCGCTCATTCTTCATGACAACGCGACCGAGCATAAGGCCGCCAAAATCAAACCAATTCTGCAGGAATGCAGCTTTATTGAGCTAAACCATCCACCTTATAGTCCGGATCTGGCACCGTCTGACTTCTATCTATTCAGAAACCTAAAAAAGAATCTCAGAGGGTGTCGTTTTGAAACAGACGAGCATTTGAAGGAGGAAGTCAAGGACTATTTTGGACCCAAGAAGAATCTTTTTTTTTCAACGGGCATTAACTCTTTGAAGGACAAATGGCATAAGTGCGTTGAAGTTGGGGAAGATTATATTAAAAAATAAAATTATTTAAAAAACCGTATGTAATTCGTTTCGTAGTAAGGTAGATAACTTTTCTAGTTCCCCTCGTACGTAGTTCTTCGTTTCATACTTGGTCTCGCATAGTTAAGAGAAGCATTGACCTCTCCATGGGTCGTTGAGTTTTGAATAATTTCTTAGTGGAATTTTCTGTTAGACTGAATGTCTCTGCTTCATAAATCCGGAATCCGGCCTGTTTTAAATATATCCATCGATTTACCAAAGGCTGCCCATTTTGGTCTTTCCCAAAAGGTCTAGTTATTCCTGCTTATTTTTATTTCGTGGTCCAGGTATATTTATTTTTCCATCATCTGAATGGCTGCTCCTTCGACAGGTATAGGCTGACTTTGAACTAGATTAGCCATCATTTTCGTTTTGTCGAAGTTGATCTGTAGACTGGCTGTTTGTGATGCAACTTCTATCATTTTCCGGGCTTCTTTTAAATTGTCTGAGATCAATACTACATCAACCGCAAAACATAGGTGGTTCAACTTTTTCCCTTCGATACTAATGCTCATATTTTTCCAATGGGAGGGGGGGATATGATTAGAAAGTAATAAAGGTTAGGACATACTTTCCTCGCCGTATTAGGTGGAAGAAAAAACAAAACTCACGTGGACAGGGTCGCTTTCCTGAAGTAGACCTATCCCCCACAAGGATCGTAAAGGAGTACCTACCCGCTATCCTGTATAACCTATAGCTGCGAATGACAAAAATCGACGTACAGGGATCATATTTTGGAATCAAGCCCTACTTGGCCTAAGTGTAATTAATGTAAATTCCATTTTGAAATGAAAATTTAGATATTATTATTTTATTTCATACTGATGTCAAAAATTACATTGTTCAGATTATTTATGGTACAAAAAATGGAACATTAAAATCCTAGCACTATAAATAAAATTTTAAAGTTCAAGTACTTTAAAACTTATTTATTGTACAAAAAATGGAACATTAAAGTCCTAGTACTTTAAAGTAAAATTTTAAAGTTCAAGTACTTTAAAATTATACGTCAGTTGTTGACATGACATTTGAAATGATTTACAACTTTTCATTTACAATTCATTAAACTTGCAGTATGAAATAAACCGTTGTATTCACCACGAACGAAAAGTGTTTGTAAAGGTCCTCGCAAGTAATTCCGTCCTCGGCTGACAACTTTCTCGTCTTTAAAATGCCACTTTTTGTTCTAGATAAATAAACTACTATTAAAGACGAACAGTTGAGCGATCAGGAAGTGAAGCACTTTTGACTTGATTTTAAGCTGATACTCTTCGTCAAGCTTTTGCAGTAATTAGTCAAGCGATACTAGTTAGCCGAAGTCGTCGTACATATAGCGTGATCGTGTATATAATATAATATAATAATGGCCATACCACACCCAAAACACCATTTCAACAGATTACGAAGATTAAATTTATTTTAAAGAGGGGGCGGGGCGTCCCAAAGAGTGCATGGCCAAAAACCCCTTCGTGCCAACACTGTGCCAAAGTTAGATAAGAAGCTTGCACCGTCTCATCTTGTTATAATAGCAGTGGCAGCGTTGGTTGCGATTAATAACATAAGTACGAGCATTGCTGATCCTTATTAACACTTCTGATAAAACATAGTAAGTATGCAGTAAGCAAAAAATTTTAAAATTAGTGTGATTCGTATAAGGAGTCTTTGTTAAAAAATCCGAAATGAAGTGGAAAATGCTCAGATGATGGTTTACATTTGAAATGGAAGTAATTTATTATTTCCTAAACAAACATAGTTCCTTTTATAAACGTGTATTTTGAAGTAGACATTTTATTTTATCAAAAAAAAACCTAAGCTATATCAACGCAAATATTGGTTAAGCATTTTCTCTGTCCAAAATAAGCCGGTTTTCGCATATATTGTTTTCAATTGTGTAATAAACGTATCGTCATTTATCTTATTTTCTGTTCTTTTTGTGTGGTCACATAATAACGGTCCTGAGACAACAGCAGACAGGTCTAAACACATTTCCTATTCAGAAGTATACATTATCAGGATAATTAAACAATAATAAGCAAAGGCAGGTAGTGAGAAACGTAAAGACTTTTGTTTGTTATTTGAAGAGGTAAAGAGTACTATAAGGAGTAAAGTTTCGAGTACACTGAAAACGTCAACGAGCATTCGAGAATCTTCATAAAAAATCGCCTTAGTGCGTATACTCAAGTAATGCGCATTTCACCGCCTTAAAGCACTGTTTGTCCGGATGTTTAAAAGCAATTTTCTTGTTATCATGGATATAAGCTTCTAAGAACATACCATCTTGGCAATAATGATGTAGACTATTGCCCTTTTTGTAACAAAAACACCCAACTTACTCGTTCTTAAAAAATTGGCACAATTTATATTTTAGTAGCAGATTTTAAACGAAATTAACTGCTGCTGAAGAGCAGCAACCAGATTTAAATTTAATCCATATACTGGTTTGCATATTATTAAATTCAAATTCAAACCATTGTGGCTCTATATTTATTTATCGTATGGCCTACACATATAAAAAATATAACATAGTAAATTACATCAGTAATAACCAAATCCACCATAAACATAAATTGTGCTATACTAAACACCGATTTTAAGGAGGCATTCATATCTGATCCTGTTAACATCTTTAAATTTAAGGAGATTTCTTTAAGCAATCTTGAGAAAACAATAACGCGCATAAAAAGAAAGGGTAGCACAGACGACATTTCTATTCCGGTTATAAGAAATGCATTGCCAATTATAGGAGATCCTCTGGTAAAATTAATAAATGAGTCGTTAAAGAGTGGAATATTCCCAGAATCCTGGAAGAAATCCAAAGTCATTCCTATCAGAAAAGTTGTGGGTACAAAGAAATGTGAAGAATTTAGACCACTGCCAAAAAATGGCATTCAGAGAACAATTAATACGTTGCCGGTGTACGAACAAATTTTAGAAAAAATTGTCAAAGACCAATTGCAGGAGTTTATCGAACCAAATAAGATATAAGTGGCAAACAATCGGGATTCAGAAGCCAGCATTTGTGTGAAACGGCATTAAATCTAGTTTTAGCAAATTGGAAAAGTGAACTTGATCAACAGAAAAGTGTAGTGGGCGTGTTTCTAGATTGTAAGCGTGCTTTTGAAATAATCGATAGAAAACAATTATTACAAAACTGAACAAATATGGAATAGAGGGAATCGAAAAACAATGGTTCGAGAGTTATCTATCTTCGCCATCCCAAAAACTGTGTATGATGAAGAGGAATCGACGGAAATTCCCAACACATTAGGGGTTCCACAGGGATCTGTATTAGCTTCATTGCTATTCCTACTGCACATCAATGATCTTGAAATATATGTCAAACATTGCTCGCTAAATTTGTTTGCTGACGACACATTAGTTTGGGTAACTGCTGAAAATGCTACTGATGCCGTCAACAAAATAAATACAGATTTTGAGATAATATCACAGTGGTTACAAATCAATAAACTAAAATTAAATATTGCAAAAACAAAGTGCATAATTGTGTCAAATAAAATTAATATAGAAAATATATCTGCTAAAGTAAAAATAAACGGTCTAGAACTAGAACAGGTGTCTGAAATTAAATATTTGGGAGTCATTGTAGATAATAGACTTACTTTTCGTAGTAATGTAAATTTTATCATTAAGAAAGTTGCTAAAAGAATAGGATTTTTAGGAAGAGTAGCTAGTAAACTAAGTATTAATGCTAGGATTCTAGTCTATAAAACCGTTATTGCGCCACACTTTGATTACTGTGCAAGTATTCCGCCTCACTTTTTAATCCAAATAATTGTATTGTTATTGAAGAGCTAGAAAATATTGATAAATGATAATACTTTCGAACAACAGCTGCGAGTTCATCTATCAGTAAAATATTGTTCCTCCGTCGTATCCCTGAAAACCAGCAACCGGTTTTTCGAAGCTCCAAACTGCATGGAGAAAAAACTGGGACAACTTTTTTTAATGATAAAACTTCGCATCCCCTGTGGCGAAAAGTCACCAACTGCAAATGTCCTTGCCAATTAGTCTTTACCGTCCTTAGAACGTGTAAAACGTGCAGACATGGAAGAAATGGCCTTAGACATGTTGAGCTCGACCGTTAGACAGAATTAAATAAGTTCTATATGATTTTGTTTTTACAATATATTACATCGACAGTAATTGTCAGTTACATTTTTTTATAATTTGATTTAATAACTACCAGAAACATTATTATTGCTTGCGTTAAAATTGAAAAATTATTTGCAATAATTGCTACTAAATAAATAGTTACAAATCAATATTGAAAACATTTTGCTATTGTTAGAAAACTATCTCGTATATGAATTATTTTACAATACATGGCATTTAAAATTATTACAAATTTGACATTGAACATTATCACAGGAATTGGTATAGAAATATTGCCAGTTTAATATATTATAAAGCTAGCCATCTATCTGCCTTACTAGTAAAGATGGCTCATAGGACCTGGTTAAAAACAGGCAACTGGCCTACAATAAGAGGAAGAAGAAGAAGAATTTTGAACCAATCATCATCTTATAAATTTAGGATATTGGCGAATAGGGCCTTCTACCATACTGGAAAAATAGTGACTCCCTATTATCTGTGATGTGCAGACATTCTGTGATGTGCAGTCGAAGTGCTTAGACGTTCTGCTAGCACCTGTAGCGAGTTTATTTAAATATTGTATTATTAAGCCGAAACAATGCCAGACAAACCTGTAACTCGTGCTGCAATTGAAGAAGAAGCCTTAATCAGTAGGATTGTAGAAAAACTGCTGAACACGTCTACAATAATACAGTCCTTTGTTGACAAAATCAGCAATGAACTACTCAGCCGTTTTCATGACGAAATGAAGGTATACGCCGATAAAGTAACTAAACTTGAAGCGGAACTAGAAGAATAAAAAAAGGAAGCTGCTCGTGCCCGAGATAATTTGGAGCAGTACACACGTCGTAATACTCTGCGTATATTTGGCGAAAAAGAAACTCAAGGCGAAAATACTGACGATGTGGTTATCAAATTATTCAAGGAGAAATTGCACCTTGATATACCACCTAGTGCAATTGATTGCAGCCATCGACTACCAGCAAAAGAACCTTTTCACAAACCAATAATTGTGAAATTTGTCAGCAGGAATACTAAACATCTGGTTTTCAGCAAGAAAAAGTTACTCAAGGGCTCTGGAATAGTGATTAAAGAAGACCTCACGAAAATGAGAAACCAAATACTGAAGGAGGCAGCAAAAAGGTATGGCGGCAAGCATGTGTGGAGTTATGAGGGAAAAATATTCATAAAAGTTGATAGCAAAATTAAACAAATTCATTCTATTAAAGACCTAGGTGATACGGCTTTATCATATTAGAGTGCTACAGTGCTCAAAAATGTGACCTCTCTTTATCTACTACGACATTGGAGGTGGATGATTACCAGTGTTAATATTATAAACGAAAATTAAAATTTATTTTTATAGAATCTGTCATTTTACTTTAAATTACTTATCGCAGATTGCTTAGAGTAAATCCTAGCAAATAGTAATGCAGTTATAATCAGCGCTTACAATTGAAACTTGATTCTTATGTAGCTTTAATATCATTTATTGTTTTTTTTTTGTGCTTACTTTACATTTGAATCAGTTTTTTAATTCATAAACTGTCACAATATAAACTATACATACATTTTTTTTATTTCAAATATAATGCTTTCTAATTATGTGAAAATAACTCATATTAATATAAGATCTCTGTTACCGAAAATTGCCGATTTAAAATTGTTTATTCTTCAAAATCAAATTGATATTCTCACTGTATCTGAAACTTGGCTTAATTCTAATATATCTAGTAAGTATGTACATATTGATGGATATACGTTTGTGAGGAGTGATCGTGTGGGGCGAGCAGGGGGTGTTGGCATATACATACGGAATTCAATTCGATTTTATGTATTAGATATAAATAACACTGATATAGAACAAATATGGATACAAGTGCACATTCATAAAAACACATTTGTTTTGGGTTGCTTTTATAACCCACATCGCAGGGACTATTTAAATTTCTTAACTGAATTTGAAGATGTATTTTCTAAATGCCTACCCTATTCTGATAAAATAATTTGTCTAGGCGATTTTAATATAGATTTACTTAAAATTAATGATTCTGCTACATTATATATGCAAAACTTGTTGGAATCTTTAGATCTACATCAACTTATCAGCCAACCAACTAGAGTAACTGCTTCTTCTGCTGCACTTCTAGACTTGGTTATTGTTTCTGATATATCGTTTGTGTTGGATTGTGGTGTAGTTGATTGTCATCTTGCTGATCACGACATGGTGTTCTGTAATATTGTTTCTCAACAACCTCTGCCTGACCCAGTCGTAAGCACCTATCGAAATTTAAATAAATTAGATCTTATTTCGTTTAACACTGATTTGGAAGCCATTCCATTTCAGAATATTTGTCATATATCAGACATTAATGAAAAGCTGTTTTTTTTTTAATTCCAATGTTCTGTGGTTGTTTGACAAACATGCTCCTTTAAAGACACGTAAACTTGGCAAACTTCCTGCGCCATGCATAACTGACAATTTAAAACTTCTGATTTCTTTAAGAGATAAGGCAAAATCTAAATATAGAAACTCAAAATCCCCAGGCCATTGGGAATATTATAAATCGCTTCGTAATTTAACCACTCTTACAATTAAAAACTAAAAAAAAGCCTACTTTAATTTTGTTTTTAATAGTTCCGATAAGAAGCAGCTATGGAAGCAGCTGGGTACTCTGGACATTGGCAAACAGAAAGTAATCGCAATACCTGAGCACATAGCGGATGTTAATGAAATTAACAATTATTTTATTAATGGTATTCCTAAAGTAAATAATGATAACCAGTTGGCAGTATCTGAAATGTATAAAAATAATAGTTCTGACAATTTTAAATTTAATTTTTCTACTGTTGACAATGAAACTATATTTAAAATTCTAACAAATATCAAATCTGCTGCCACAGGTAGTGACCTTATCAATATTCAGATGATTAAACTCTGCTGTCCGTTCATTATTCCCTACATTACAAATATTATCAATTCTTGTATTTTGGAGGGAGTCTTTCCTCAGTGTTGGAAGCATGCTGTTGTCAAACCGATACCAAAAAATAAACATCCATCAGAACTTAAAGATTTGAGACCAATAAGCTTGCTTCCAGCACTCTCCAAGGTACTGGAAAAAGTTATGAGCATGCAGCTGACCGATCATGTGAATGAACACAATGTACTGCCTGTTGTACAATCCGGGTTCAGAACAGGACACAGTTGTACAACTGCGTTGCTTAATGTCACTGATGATATCCTGGCTGCTTCTGACCACGGTAAAATTACAGCCTTAGTTTTACTTGACTATAGTAAAGCATTCGATACGGTTAACCATGGCACTTTATTTACTATCCTGAATTACATTGGTATTGGAAAAAACGCGCTATCGTTAATGACTAGCTATCTAAGTAATCGGACGCAAATTGTTAAATTAGATAATGTTGTGTCCGATCCGCTGCCGATCACTCAAGGGGTGCCACAGGGATCGATTTTAGGTCCACTGTTATTTTCAATATATACATCAATCTTTATGAAGCGTGTTAAATTTTCTAAAATACATATATATGCAGATGACACTCAGCTATACCATTCTTTTCATATATCTCGTCTGGATGCAGCAGTGGAGGAAATAAATTATGATTTACAGTATGTGTACGATACATCTATTCAGCATTCACTAAAAATTAATCCTGATAAATCTGCTGTTGTTCTTTTTGGAAATAAAAATGCTTGTAAAGACTTGGCTGCTACTATAAAAATCACTATGAATAATGTTCCAATTTCTATTGTTGATAAATGCAAAAGTCTTGGTGTAATATTGGAGAACACTTTTAGATATAAAGACCAGATTTCTAGATATATTTGCCAAGCTTATCAATTCCTTAAAAAGTTATATCCTCATAGATCCTATTTAAATATCGAAATCAAAAAGAGAATTTGTGAAGCATTTGTTTTATCTCAATTTAATTATTGTACAGCTGTATATCATTCAGCAATAGATAAGGCAACTGCACAACGAATTCAAAAAGTTCAAAATGCATGCTTACGGTTTATATATGGCATTAGAAAGTACGATCATATATCACATAAATTGGCTGATGCTGGATGGTTAACAATGCAAAATCGTAGAATATTACAGTGTCTGTGTCTTTTTCATCAAATAATTCTTTATAAAAAACCACCATACTTATATAATAAGATCACTTTTAGAACAGATGTACATAACCTTTCTACTCGATTTAGAGGCCTAATTTCGCCTCCGCTACATTCTGCTGCTTGTTTCGAGCGATCATTTTCTTTTCAGGTATATCATATGTACAATAGCTTACCAAAACTCTATAAAATATATAGTCCAGTGCAATTTAAACTTAAGTTACGATGTGAATTGTTTCAGAGACAGTGTGAAAATTATTTGTAGTGGCAAATATATGTGTGTAAATATATATATGTATATATTTACTTTTCTTTTTTTTATTATAAATATTGTGACACTGTTGCTTATATATAATGTGTTTAGTTAGTGTTCTTTTAAATATTACATTTTTTTTACTATTTTCAACTGCGTCGTCACAGGATATTAATTTTTAGTTTCTTTTAGTATTTACGTCAAGTAGAATTAGGCAAAAGATTATGTTTTGGTGTTTCTTTTAATTCAAGGTTAGGTGGAAGATCAGAGGGTTTAGGATATTTACCTATACCCACCTGAATCTCGCCTTGTGATTACCAGTTTTTTTTTTTAATTATTGTATTTAAATTTTGTTTTTTTAAATGGTAATAAAGTGATTATTATTATTATTATTATTATTATTATTATTATTATCGATTTGGTGCAAGCTAACTTGGTTGTTTCACCTGTCAAATAATAGCTATTTATGCAATAAGTGCTAAAAGTCGACGTTTATGCACGAGACATGAAAATTATGAAACGAAGCCGAAGGCTGAGTTTCATAACATGTCTCGTTCATAAACGACTTTTAGCACGAATTGCATACAATATTTTATCTACGACCTTAATTTTACTGTTACTAATCCATAAATATCGGTTTAGCAAAGGTTTGCATCTATGACAGTTGGAATTTATGTCATAATAAAGAGAGGGCCTTAGAATGCGGGCGAATGTTTGCGAAGCCAGTACTGTCAAAGTCAGTTATCAAAGGTAATTGTTAATGCTACACATCTGACTGTATTTATAAAGCTTGTAACGCTTTAATTATTTCAAAAACACTTTACCTGTAACGCAAGAAGCAACTAGAATAACTTTACAACTTCACTTCCAGTTCGAAATTGTAGTTTTATAATCTCACTTCACTTTTAGGACATGGGCTAAAAGTAAACAGCTGATTTCTTTAACCAAGTTAAACTATAAAACGTCACTTTTAGTGAAACAAGCTAGCGCTAAAAGGCCTACTTTTAGTAGTGGTCGTAGATAAAATAATTTTTCCTACGACTGCTTCTAAAATCAAGCTTTCCGCCTTGTTTGATTGTTTTGAATCAGTTCATCGCGGCAGCCGTCATACGTAAGTATATAATCGTGAATCGTAATACATAGCAACATACATAAATTTTATATAAGCTTTCATGATTATATACCTAAGTCGGCTAGTGGTCAGCTATTTGAAAACGTCAAAGTTGACAGCTGTCACTGTGAAATTGATTTAAACCTTTTTTTGCGATTTAAAGTTACTTGTGCTTTATTTTGTGTATTGTCGGTGTTTAAGTGTCAAGAAAAATAAGAAATGGGCGATAAAATATCCAATTCTGATGTAAAAATTTGCACGTCGCTGGAAATTTTAGAAATGGCAAAAAACACCAGTTTAAACCTATTTTCGAAAATTTTACAGTCGTAGGAAAAATTTTGTATGCAACACGAGCGAAAAATGCATTAGGCGTTCGTTCGAGTTTTTTCGGACCTCGCTTCGCTCGGCCCGAAACTTTCGAACTCACGCCTAATGCATCATTTTTCGCTCTAGGTACATAAATAACTATTGAAATGTCAGTTGATTTTATTGGTTTTATCATGTGTTTTAAGCATGAAAAGCAACAAAACGTGCGTTGAGGACAAACGTTGCCCATTAGCATCGATACTGAAGCAATAAAATAGTATTATTTTCTTTCTGGTATATATTTTAAATTATTAGATTCCCTATCTGAATATAATTCCTAGTACGCCTAATACTCTACCGTGTGATTTTCTTAAAGTGTTACAGGGCAATATCTCGAGAATGGTTTTAAATATTTTCATGAAACTTTGGTGAGGTAATAGGCATATCGGGGGACATATTTAAACATATTTTTGACATATACCGCCTCTCTGTGTTTTTAGGGTTTGGTGTAACTTTGAAATTTTAAATATGATGATGTACTTTTGTTTCTAAAATTCGAATCTACGTAACAAACTACATATGTGTACAAAACATTTTTTGATTTGCTTTCGGTTACGAAATTATGATTTATTAGGTTATAAAATTTAAAAAATGTGAAATAATCGTTAGAACGTCAAAATTCTCAACTGACTTAAGTAGAACTAATGCCGAAATAAATGAACTTGATTTATTAGTAAAATTTAATTTTTTTAAAATTTTATTAAAATTTAGTTAATCATAATCCCGTAATCGAAAAAGCAAAGCAAAAAATCTATTCTACACATACGTAGTTTTTTACGTAGATTCGAATTTTAGAAACAAAATCACATCATCATATTTAAAATTCCAAAGTTACCGCCCCCCCCCCTCAAAACAGAGAGAGAGAGAGAGGTAAAATGTAAAAAATATTGTTAAACATGTCCCCCCATATTCCTTTACTTCACCAAAATTTCATGAAAATATTTAAAACCGTTCTCAACATATTGCCTTGTAACACTTTTAAAAACTCAGACGGTATATTTTCTTAATAAATATAATTTCGTTATAAACTCAAAGCTGAAAACACAACCAGTCCGTAGGAGAGATTATAACTCATAGTATCCATAAAATATTTTCGCTAATAATCGTACTACCTATTACATTACCCTTGAACATAATTAGTCGTTTCTATACCCACAACCTACCTATTGCAGTTGTTCCACATTTACTGTTTTAACAATTTATATACAGTAGTACTTGGTACTATTTATCTAGATAATTTTAGGTTATTTATGGACAGGATAGGAGCTAATAAAAAATAATAACACACTGTTAATACTTGTTAACCTTTTATGTATAAGTTTAAATCTCGCAAACACAAAAATTTCGAGTCACCTCAATATCTTGCCACGTCACCTTTGGCTTTCATTTTCTACCTAAAGGTTTTCGTTATCCTTCACAATGATTACAAAAAATTCACATAGTTGGTATACATTTTAAAGTTCCCAAAATCTCATGTTTGAATAAGGGTTGCAAATGTACGTCTTCGTTGTAATAAATCTTGCAGAGCATTCATATATTCAATCGGATTATACAACATGATACACGAATAAATAGTTGAGGCACCTCGTATGCTCTTCAAAATCTGCCAATCTACTATCGTCTAAGCTTGTTACCGCACGAACAACTTTAACTACATAAACGGGAGATCTATCTAGAATACGCGACCCGTTACGGTGTACGGCAACAAAAGGTTGCTCCGGCTAGAACTCAGTCGAGAGGGCGGGTTCTTGACGACCTTTGAAATTGGGGCGGCACTCCGGTAAGCGAGATAAAAGATGTTAAAATATTAATACGCGACCACATTCGGAGACAGGTGAACGCACTCTGAACGTGGAAGTAAGTACTCCACCTTTCTACTTCTGGCTTGGCATAGCTTGAGGTGACGACTACAACGGCTTAATTGGACCTACCCTTAGTTTCATTTACTTACATCATATGAAATAAAACACAAATATGCATGCAAACACCAATGGAAAACATAAGTAACTGACAATGAATAAGTAGCAAACGACTTCCGGGATTGGACCGTGTCATGATTGAGATCGAAGAACTCAACGTTTCGCCCACTTTCGTAAGGGGCTTCATCAGGAGAAAAAAGCAAAAGAGCACGATAACTCAACGTGTTAACCACGCCAGAAGCGAAACTCTTTGCAAGAGAAGCCCCACCCACCGCCACTGAACGGCGACGGCGCTTGTCTATAAATTCTCGCCGTTCTCCTTCCGATAGTTAGTCGAGTTTCGCCTCTGACGTGGTTCACACATTGAGTTGCCTTGCTCTTCTATCCCTTCTCTTGCAAAGAGTTTCGCCTCTGGCATGGTTAACACGTTGAGTTACCGTGCTCTTTTGCTTTTTCCTCCTGATGAAGCCCCTTACGAAAGTGGGCAAAACGTTGGGTTCTTCGATCTCAGTCATGACACGGTCCAATCCCGGAAGTCGTTTCTTACTTAATGACGATGGCCGTGAAAACCTTAGAAATCAACTAACAATAAACTCTATTGAAATAATAAAATAAGTAAATAACAATGAACAGGAAAATATTTACTCGTTAGTTACAGGTTAAATTGCCACGTTTCAACTAAACTCAGCAGTAAAATAACAATAAAATGACATACATTCCAAACAGTAATGACTTTCAATTTGCACAAAGGAACTACGTTACATGATCAAAATTATCAACAATCACTCAAATAGTGACGCAACGACAATGTTTACTTCAACTTACAATGCAAAACAACATATAAACAATAAAACTTGACGGTAGGATTAAAAATTCCCTTCAAAAATCACTTCACTGTAAATGTATAGGATTTACAACGGTTAACAGCTAACAGATACCTGGTGTAGAAATCCAGATGCTCAAAACTCAAAACTGTTGACTCAGAAGCTCGCAAGAAAACTCGGGGGAAGTTTTGGACTGCCTGAATGACGAAATTCAGAATCCGATAAGCCAGAATGCATCTCTTCGCATGCGAGAACAAAGCCTAATTCAGAATTGAATTTCGACGAACATAAATGAACTGCAAAACGCTAATCTACGAAATAAGCGGAAATAAGGTTCGCATGGAGTGACCTTTTGAGCTAAAAATTCGGAAAGCACTAGATTCGGGAAATTATTCTTACAAGGGTTGTATTGAATTACAGTTATTTTTTGGTAAACTGAGTAACCTTAATATTATGGTTAACCAGGAAATCAATACATTTGAATTTTCTTAGAAGAAGGTAGTTTATCTAAATGGTACGAAGTTTCGACCTTAATTACAACACATTTACTGTGTAACTTATCCAAAGCAGAAATTCGTTAATTAATAGCCATAGGCTTCCCGACAACCTAAATTCAATCGTACTTAAAAGAAATTAATTGCATTCCTGTAGCTATAGACGAATTGCCCATTCTTAGATATCCACATCTTGTCAAAACGCACAAACATACAATTCTAAGAGTTTTCATCTGTAAATTTTGTTAGGTGAACCAGCTACCACCTTGTGTTAATTTATGTATACTCATCGTTTTAATAATTTTCTACAGAGTAGTGGATCATGTTCTCAATTTCAAATGTCTCGTGCGTCCGTTTCACCACGCATTGCGTAATGTCATGTTTAAAACTGCC
Organism: Agriotes lineatus; assembly: GCA_940337035.1. NCBI lineage: Eukaryota > Metazoa > Arthropoda > Insecta > Coleoptera > Elateridae > Agriotes > Agriotes lineatus. Next base: position 74,037,742 of record OW679199.1, read on the forward strand.
CTGCTCTTATTTAAAACTACCTGTAATGCACCGTCTTGTCATCTACAAGTAGAAGAAAAAACACAAACCTGTAAAAAAATCAACCCTTGAAAGCCATAAATAAAATGTAATTTCAGAGATAAGCATTGGACTGGTAAAAAAGAACTATCAATTATGATATAAATATATTTTCCTAGATTTCAGTAAAACGACAAAAATCAAATTTTAACCCCCCTTTAATATCTCCGTAAACGCTGAGAAAAGTTTGCAAGAACTTTTTTCATTCTTACGATGAGATTGATCATATCCCTGATTTTGATAACCTATTTCACGACCACCCTATATAAACAACGACAAAAAGTTGGAAAAATAGTATGTAGTAGTTCTTACTCGAATATGGCAGCAATATTATGTAAATCGCGTTCCATCTCTATTAACATAAACCTACGGAGAGTTGATTTTCGCCTCAATATTACAGTTTAGTTCGCAGTTTGGCTTCTATCCAGAATGGTAAACTAAATTAAGCATCGCTAACTTTTTTTATCGCAGGCATAAATCAATGATGACTATCTCTTAAGGAGCACTTTAAACAGTTTATCATTCCTTACTACTCGCCTTATTTTTTTACTTCAATTTTTAATGAATACAGATAGCAGTTAAGCAAATTGTAAAGACTAAATTACTATTGAAATTTCTAAAGGTACTTAAATCCGGATTCATCTGCAACTTGTTAGGAACTAAAGCGAAATATTGACAATCCACATAAACTGGAAGTATTAATTAAATGGGGAGGACTGGTGTGGTGTTAGAAAAGAGAAAATCCTTTGTTTTAGGAAATAATATTTTAGCCAACTTTACTATTACACAGCATTTGTCATTTATAATTAAAGGAAATTAAAGTCCAAACCAGTTGGCAGCTTTATAAAGCAGATGCGCTCGCTCATTTTAAAAAAGTTAGAAATATTGTGAACGCCCATAAAAAGTCAAAACAAACTTTATTCCACAAAGAAAAATATTTCCAATGAGATATTATTATATTAATCGTTACTATAAATGCTTCGTATTCAAGATTGAATCTCTTAATGGGCACTTCATCTTTACGTAACTCTTAACTCAAATTTGTTTTATTGCTGTTATTTCGAAATAGGATACTTTGCAATTGTTCTCAGAACTGACAAAATTGGACAACCTTTGCAGAATGGAATAATTACTACCGTACGCAAACAATAAATAACTATTAGAATTAAATTTCCGCAAAATTATTGTAAAGGAAACACTGTCTTCCTCATAAAATTAACATATATTTTACATGCGCTACATTTTTCGGCTTATGTATTAAACCATCTTCAGGCTAAAAGATAAAGCTTAGAAAAATAAATTTCCGCTTAAACCGCGTCGTCTTTGTAGATAAACACCCAACATTTGTTGGCTTAATATGTCTAACATCTAGTGAACTCGAGCAAGGGTTTCTGTGACGGTTATATTGTTTAGTAGCTTGTGAACTCTTACAAGCCACCCATGATTTGGGCCGAGTTATTAAAATAGCTTGTGAACAAAAATACTACATCATCAGACTCAAAGTTGCTCTAAGAGCTGGAGAACGGCGTGCATCTATTTATGTCCTCTGTGTCAGCCGTGCGGAACGGCGTAACGGTGATTGGTCGTTCACGTCCAATGCACTTTGAGTCAGCGGTGCGTGACCGGCTGACGATCGGTGGTTGTAATACTTTCGACAGTGAACAACATGAGTTCAAGTTTTACTAAGTCTAAAACCATCTTCCCTGTTTATATTATTTGGATGTAGTCTATCATGTTTGGCAGCTTGTTTAGCTGTTGCTTGTTCGAATCTATTATCTACATGTTTCGTAGCGATAGCATCGATTTAGATATGTAAATTATACTTTTGTCATCTGGTCACACGAACGCCAGACATTGGATGCGTTTCTAAAACACTTGAATTCTGTATATCAGAACATACAATTCACAATGAAAATGGAGGAAAATGGCAGTATTCCGTTCCTGGGCATGCTGGTAAAACGTAAATCAGATGGTAGTTTAGGTAGTTTAGGACATGCAGTCTATCGAAAGAAAACACACACGGACAGATATCTAAATGCTAACTCACACCATCATCCAATGGAAAAAGCAACAGTTCTCCAAACTTTGGCCACCAGAACAGTTCGTATCTCAGATGCAGAGATGAAAAGAAACATTTATTTGACTCCTTACAAAGGAACAACCACCGCCATACGCAAAGCGCTAAACAAAACTATGACACAAAAGGCTAAAGAGGAGTCCGCATCTCTGGAAGGCTTAGCTTAGCCCTTACAGTAAAGGCTCAACTAATAAGATAGGACGTGTCTTAAAACGATGCAACATCAAAACTGTGTTTACGAGCAATGAAACTTTGGGTAACGGTTTCAGGTCAGTGAAAGACAAAATATCAAGTTTAAAAACAGCTGGCGTATATTAAACTTCTTGTTCTTGCGGGTTGAGTTACATTGGACAGACCGATCGTTCCATTGGTCTAAGCCTTCAAGAACATAAAGGCGATTGCAAACACAAACGCATTACAAGGCCAAGCTGAGTATACTTGTACAAATGGACACACCTTAGAATTCGAACAGGCCAGAGTACCTCACTACTTCCCAAGAATGATACGTGAAGCCATAGAAATAGCAAAACATCCAAATAATATAAACAGGAAAGATGGTTTTAGACTTAGTAAAACTTGGACTCCTGTCATTTAAGGTCTAAAACATTGCAACCACCAATCTTCAGCCGGTCACGCGTCGCTGATTCGGAGTGCATTGGACCTGAACGACCAATCAACATTACGACGTTTTGCACGGCTGGCACAGATTACTATAAATACACCCATGTCGTCCTCCAGATCTTAGAGCAACGTTGACTCTTAAGATGCAAGCTGCAATGTCTTGCGAAAAGTTAGTCTATATAAAAGGCCACATATGCCTAAGAATCCTTGTTCACAAGGTAATCTAATAACACGGGTGACTTGTAAGAGTTAACGAGCCACACAAACCCTTGCATGAGTTCACAAGATGTTAGGAACATTAAGCCAACAAATACTGGGTATTTATCTGGTCTAAGCCGAAATTTAATTCTAATATTGACAATTCGGGTAACCGCGAAAGCCTCGAACATTATAATAAATAACTACTCTCTGCTTTTACAAATATGTTCATTTTACCAAACGCAATACAATGTCTCAAGCCATAATGTAGCTATATTCAGCCAAGTCCAATCCACACTACTAACTCCTGTAGGTAACTTTTCTAACCAATTCCGAAAATTTCCTAGTTCTAGTAGAAGAATTGGAACAGCCCAAGGCAAAATAACTATTTAATTCTTGAAATTTGTTAATGGCATCTAGATTTCGGTAACGAAATTGGTATTTTTTATAGCTCGGATTAAAATGTTCATATTCTTTTAGGCCTTGGTTTTTATCAAGCGTTTTTTAATTTATTAATTCACATTTAATATTAAATCTAAATTAATAGTAAAATAAGTGGTTTTCATTATAAACAAACCGAAAATTAAGTCCACCATCTTTTTGAATCCATGATGGTTATTTTAACAATGTTGTATTTGAAACAGCATTTATTATATTCCATCAGGAATGTGGCGTAACGAAACGTTGTATAAAACAAAGTAAACATTTTCATCAGATCTATAAAAAAATCAATCTCGTTACTGTATTTAATGTAACCGCAAAAACAAATGCACTACGCTTTGATAGCAAGCTTTAAAACATCGCCGCAATTTACACAGAACGGTTGCACTCTATGTGATTAATGTATTGCTTCTGACGGACGAATATGTTTTAGTAAACAAAACAGAATACAAGCCAGAAGAAAAAATAATATAACTTAATTTAAACCGCAATGCATGATTATCTAATAGATTTGACCTTAGAGTAAAATTCATAAAGGAATTTAGTGTACTCCTCAACATATTATTTCATGACTTTGAATAAGTTACACTTTTTATATCTTATAAACACCACAACTTAAAATCGAAAAACGTACAACTTAAAGGCAAATATATCGTTTATAAACTATACTAGCTCATTCTTTGTCCACTATTTATGTTTACAATAATTTTATAATCGTTTTAGGAAAACACTTCCAAATATGTGCTTCACACTTAATCCAATCTTTCGGTGTAAGCATTTTTAAGGTTAGAAATTTTTTTTGTCTCCATGCTCCCAATCTTCAACTGAGATTCTCATTTTGCTTCACTTCATGATTCCTGCTTCTGTAGCATCACTGTATTCATCTTTTCAAGACTTCTTCTGTCTTTGTTACGGATTAAAACTACTACTAATATCAGCAACAGACGTTATAGGTAGCCACGGCTAACTAGTGCGATGAGCAGAGTAATAAATTCACAGAGTATGCATTCACTTGTAAAAGTCAAACCAGTTGGACAGGGAAGATTCTTTTGATATTGTTATGGTGCTTTCAATGTCTGATATGGAGTGAAAGTTTCACCATAGAAAACGTCCCGACGTAGCGATGGGAAATTTACGTTTAAAAATACTTACCCGACTGCAATATACGCGCAACTGCACTGCGCTTTACAAATAAAAATCACAAAGAAAACTTCAAAAGACTCTATTGCGATAATATTCCTATAAAAAAATACATTTAACAAGCCAGCCTTGCAACTGTAACCGCAACGCAAGGTTTCTCACAATACAATTGCTAAGAACTCCATCTGTGCGTTTCAGCAAAAAATAGACGATAATTTATGGATACAACATATATCTCTAGAGCATCTTAGCAGCAAATTGACCGTGTAACATAAAAAATAAACACACATAAGACTTAGCTGGGCGCAGCCTGATAAGTGGCGAAATGCAACTGCTAAGGAAAATTACAACCCCCATAGGCCACACAAAATCTAGACCGAACGTACTTAATCGCTGTATACATAGCTGTATCTGAAATCGTTCGATGCACCTTCTGCATGTCTCCCACTATCGCGAGAAGAAGTGCATACGTGCATACGTTTACATTTTCAAACACCTTTTTGCTTTTTCTGGTACGTTGTGCTTCTAATACCCTTCTTTTTATCCTTATTTCTTTCTTTTTCCACAAAAGGAAATACCTGTTCTGTATAGTTCATTCATTTTATATATAAATTGTTAATGTCAAAATTAAAATTACCCTTTATAATAGATACTTTTAGTATTGTATAGACAAATGCTAGTGTCAAAAATATTCGAAATAGCTTAGGTTATCATTCTGAAATTTTGTCAGATTACAAAATAACACCTAGAGATTATATTTCCAACAAAAGGGCTATAATGACTATGACAAAAGAATGAGCACACATTTTGCTGCGATATTTTAAGAAAAGATACACTTTGTCTAGTTTAAATTTTTCATACTGTCATGTCAATGAGATGAAGATTGCCATTAAAAACATATATTAACACCAAAAAATGTCATATTTGACAATTGACATCTAAGGTGAACCAACTTTAGATACAGTTTCGTTCTAAGCTTCTACTTTATACTTCTAAACTTGATGAATGAGTAATTAACAAAGTTTCATTTGGAAAAGGAAAATTGCAGGCACAGGTAGATTTCTTTGCCGTAGAATTCATTCGACCGTTGTTCTTAGCCACATTTAAAGCATAAGTTTGTTTCAAAGGTAAAATTAAAGAGAATCTTTTAAATAGTAGCTACATAATTCATAGTTAATTTAAGTAAACATTCACACATGTGCAGCAAGGACGTCTAACCACCTTTCAGACAGCACATGCGGGTTTTATGTAGGGCGAAGCCCTATTCTCGCTAAAAACTATTCGACATGACACCAACTCAAATCTTTATGAAATTCTGGACATTTGTGCACTGATATGCGCTGAAGACGTTCGTCTAATTAGTTTTGCGTTGTTACATTATAAATTTCCGATATTGAATCGGAACATGTACTTGGACTAACTCTAGGAGGAGGGCTAGGTTTGAACGAACGAACCATTAAATTGCTCAAAGGTAACAACAAATAATCAATGAAATCCACAGTTCAAAAAATCGTATAATGATTCAATCACATAATGGATAACAATAAGGGAGAATGAAATCGAATGTACTTACTGGCATCGACGAACAATAGCACTAAATACTATATCGCATAATTAATTATCACAAGTCATGCCTGAGACAGTATGTATGGGTGCCAACATATGAATACAGCCCTCGCTGAGTAAACCTCTACTAACATTCGTAACTGGTTTAATTGAAATTGTTATAATTAGCCACAGCAATTGATTTTGAAACAGCCCGATTGCTAAATAAATGATAAACGTTACAGCGTTCCACATTTAGCGATTTAACTTCATACCGCGAATAACCTCACAACCAGATATCTGCATGGTAGTTTGTATTACAATGTGACATGCTAGGATCATTTTTCCCAGCCAACAAACTTAATATGGGCGATATTTAGGGGGAACAATCGTAAAGCGGTGCGACCACCCACTCAGCTAATATCGACATACAAGGCGACGTTATTTACTCCAAAATAAACCACTCAGTACTAAGCTGGTGTCAAATTAGCACACATATAAAAAATACACAATTTGTTAAAACGGTGAAGCCATAAAAGTGAAATCAATCGCAAATAAGTTTATACAAATAAATACAAGGCCCTTAAATTCAAACCACCAAACTGGACGTATCCTGTAGCACGGAAATAAATCCAGCACGAGGTAGAGGCCTCTAGCGACGCTTTGTCCAGCTTATCTTCACAAGAAAATCAAGGCGAGGTGGGCCTTCGTACTCGAACAGTTTACGTTCCAACGATAGAGCTGCGGCGAGACTGCTACTGAGGACACATTTCCAGCAAATCGATCGGTTTAGAGCCCGTAGGTTGAAGGCTACAAATATACCCCAAATTAGTAAATGAACCACCAAAGAAATAAACGTCTTACCAGAAATTCTGCCAGTTCGTTCACAAAAACATGTGCTCGCCCAAACAATTCCTTTAAACAGTTTTCGGGTCAAAATATGCTTTGCACCAGCAGTTCACAAAGATCAAAACCATGTTCCAGGAAATTCTAAAACAGCCGATGGCCGTGGATGCACATAGAAAACTAAATACGTAAAAACGTATTCAAAAAAAGAATTTTGGCAGACCGGAAATGATCCAAAACTCTATCGCCATCTAGCGACAAATTACTGTATTTGGTGGGAAGATTGCAGTTTGTGTGAAACTGTACTAAAGCAGAAAACTGCATTCGACAAAATATAAGGTTGCAATGCCAGTTGCCTATTCGACTCGGGGCTTCTATGCCCGTAAAAACTGCCAATAATGGAATCGACAAATAAATTGGTCTCAGTGTTTAGATATAAGGTTTTTATATGATTAGCATACGCATTTTTGTATTTTGAGATTAGTTGTTGTTTGAAGCTTGGCATTGCAATTGTCCTAAGAGTGATGTCAGTTTCAGCAAATTAAAGGGTCACATTTAAGCATTTACTTTTTGGTTTTTGGTGGGTATAGAAATAAAGAGCACCGAGATCTCAAGGACTTCATAATTTGTATTCGACGAGATAACCTTGCCCCTTTGTCGTTCGTTTTAGAGGTTAAGTTGATTGTTCTGGCTTAAGGTCGGTGTACTTTGCTTGTGAAACATTTACTTACGTATAAATAAATAGCAGTCATTTATGAAGGGTGCTTGAATCCAAACTAAGTGCGTGATTTATCCTGTTTGATGCAATTATACAACTTCTTCGAAAGAATTTGGTTCTGGACAAGTTTCAAGCAGCGTCCATCTTGTAGCCATATAGGACACAACGGCGCACAGTTTTAGAGTTCCTAAGAAATCAAGCAGTGGCGTGGATAAACAGGTTACAAAAAATCTGTGTTAAGTGTTCAATTAGTTCCCGTAATTTCATTGTAATGTTGAGCTCTATTATGATAACTAAGCTGGCGAAAATGGGTGTTTTAAAGAGTCAGTAATTAAAACAAAGTTTTCTTTTTTCGATCCTCAAATAAATTAATTATTGTTTACTTCCATGAACCCACGAACATATTAGAAACAGTAATTATCTTGCAAAAGGCAGGTACCAAAATAAATTCAAGATCCAAGGGTATCTGTTACCGCCTTCAAATATTAATTTAATATTATAAGCGAATTCACAGCAATATATTACCATGTTGTCTACAAGCAATAATCCGGAATTTTGTAATATTCAGCTTTGTACTTTTCACCGTGTTCTTACTGTCAGACACGGAACCAATATCCAAGAATGATAATAATAATAATTTATTGATTTATCAATTATAAGTGAAAAGAACAGATGCTAGCACACAAACTTGTTGTAAGATTATTTTTGTATTAAACTTTGAAAATTGGTTTGTCTTGACCTCCCAAAATTGGGGTAAATATAAACAGGGTAAGCATCCTAAACAAATAAATTCTGTCTATTGTTTTCTTTAACTCAAAAACTGGTAGTTAGATAAATAATTTGTTTCAAATGGCTCAGAATGTTACGTTATATTAAGGAGTATCGCTGAATAAATTAATCTAATAGTCTAGAAGCAATCGGGCGTATCACTACCTATGTTACAAAACCATGATATGCACATAGCTAGGATGTTCATATATGTCACAGGTCAAAGTTTTGATGGGCTTCAGAAGTTACATGTTTAACTAATATTGTAGATTTTTATTTTCTGTATCATCCACATTTCCACATGTTGGATTATCAAACGGTGATTGGTGAATGCTCTACGTAGACAAAAAGCACTCGACCTCTTGTTGACTATTTTGTGCTACGTTTCATATCTTATGTCCTCAAATTATCGATTTTTTTAATTTTAGCTTTCTTGCAGTTTTACATGTATGGGTCAGGTCCATCCTTTATCAATGTGTCTGTGATTCTCTAAAGATAATACAGAAAATACTTAACCTTCTAGCAACCATAACATCGTATCTAAATCGAATTTTTATAATCCCTTCCAAATAATATCGTTTAAAAATGTTAGTTCCTTTAAAAGGCAGGAAATGTACTCTGAAAAATGGTGAGTTAGTAATCCCAGTTCCGCACAACATCGTGCATATTTGAGGAGTAATTCCACAACACGTCGCTTTAAATTAGGGCTAATTTTAGATTCGAATATCAAATAATCACAAACGCGAATTCCCCCATCCATCAGAAAGGTATGTTAATTAATGTAAGTATGTTTTGCTTTAGTTCCGACTGCCTGCTGCTAGTCTTTCCCGATGTTGACAGTGGAGCATTATGAAGCAGGCAAACGCTGCTTTAGAGGCCTGTCAACAATAATAAACAGACTTCAAACGAGCCGGGAGCCCGTCATCCATGCAGTATAGGCAATAATTATGCCCAAAGCAAGCGTTCCTATATCACTAATGTAGGTCTACAGCGTTTAACTGATGTTGAGGTTTACTCTTCAGTCGATTAATTTTTGATCGATTGCCCGTAGGCTCCGGATAAAGTTATTGCTGGATACGTTTTCAATTCGGTAATGGCTGTGGTGGTTGTTTTAGTGATGAATGTTTCGAACGGAACGAAATTGTTTCTGGGAAGTTATTTTCAGTTGCGGCGTTTTTATCGCAATAACGTAGCTTTACTAAAAATATATATAGCAAACGGTTAATTTGATGGCTTTTAAATAGCGATCTCTAAGTTACTCTACAGCAAATTCATGATTCTGTATTAATATTTAACCTGTAACTAGTAATGGAAGTAGTGACTTGTTATGTTAACATTATTACAGTGCTTTATTTTAAATAAATATTGGTTTCTAAGCACTCGAGGTAAAAAGGGGTATAGATAATTAGTAAGGTCATATCTCAAGTGAAGTAAACAGTACTAAATATAGTAGGTCCATAGGATTAACTAGCAGAAGGGCAAGCGTGACTCTGGGGTACCCCCCTCCCCTAAAAAAATAGAAGTGTTGTTTTTTATTAACCCACTTAAACCCAGCCGGTCGTTGACGATCCACAGACGTTTTTCACATTTTCATATGGTTTGATTACTTATTTTGACTTTCAAAACCATTATGCGGTAAATTTATTTATTCTACTCCCAAATGTAAATATTCCATTTCCTTCACAATCCACAGAATGGATAAGTAGGCAATTCTAGTTAACTGAACGAATATGATTTCATATCCACACACGGGCGGGTATGAAATACACCAATCACAACCCACGACAGTCGTGGTTACCTAGGCAACTTTCATTTATTGTTTGTTTTGTTATGGGCACGTCCTGCTAAATTGTGTGTGGCAAACGTCTGTGACGTTTATCAAACAATTCAGCAGGCCGTCGTTATGGGCAAGGTAAATTGTCAATAGCCGTAATCTCTCAAACTAATATTTAAAAATGAGTGATTCTAGTGACGAATCGATTAACGGTACTCGGCCAGATATTGGTTCAGCAGCTAATGAATCGTATGCCAAGTTATTACCCCAGAAATACAAGAGTAAATACGAATTTACTCACAAAACGTTCAATGCGATTCTAAAAAATCCATGGTTTTTATTTTTCTTTTCTTCTTTGATAGGTCGTAGAAAAAATATACTATACAACTCGAATAGAATGTCCATATCGCTCCCGGTTGATTGAGCACTCCGCCTCCGGCGTCGTGCTCATACTTCATCCTCGATATGGACATCATATCCACTCTCGTTGCACAAACTACTATTAATGCACAATGTTGTTTCAATGAGGATTTTATTGTTACCTATTGGTTTCTAAGGACACATCAAGCCCACACAATGTGTAAATGCGCTTATTTTAAAAGGCAATATACAACAAACTGCCATTTTACTGAAAAATGAGCACCACAAATAACAACCGGGAATGTAAAATGTAATAACTCACTTACTTACTGTAAACTGAAATCTTTATTTCATATAATCGACAAAATTCCTTCCTGCGTAGAATATATATTTTTTTTATCTACTCAATGACAACCTTTCTATATTGCATTTTAAAATAAACGCATTTACTCATGGTGTGAGCGTGGCATATCCTTAGAAAACAATAAAATCCGCATGGAAACAGTAAGACTACATTGTTCCTTAAAATAAATTCACTGTAAAATTTTTTAATCGTTTTAGGGTCTCTAGATGACGAAAAACAGGTTTTCTCAATTCCGTCTGCCGACGGTATTAACTATTTGTTGCAGGACGACGATATTTTTTATGCGGATTGTATGCCTTCTTGGCATGAAACTGAAAAAATTTCGGTAAAATATATACAGGGTGAGCACATTAAAAAATAAAATTCTGCTTATTTTTGTTTTAACTCAAGAACTATTACTTAAACGAAGGTAATATTTTGCATATAGCTCAGGCTTTTACTCTTGACGAACAAAGACATATTATGGACCGACAATATACAGGGCGAGCATCTTAAAATAATAAAATGTTGTTTATTTTTGCTGTAACTGAAACTTAGATAAAAGTGCTAATTTGCACATAGTTCTTTCTTTATCATTGACGAAAATGGGACCCAACATACACGGTAAATATTGTAAATGAGAAAAAAGGTCAACAATAAATGCGTTTTATTTAAAACAGCCCCAGCTCGCCGATGCGAGGAGTCATCGGTGGCCGAGTGCAGCAAACAGATGGTTAACTGGCGGGCTGTCACCAAGCGTTGAAATTGGAATCGCAGGCGCTGAAGTTCGAATACCACCGCCAGTTCTTTTTTATATAAAAATTGAAGTAATTCGCATTACCAAGTGTTTTCTTTTATCGTTTCAGTATTATTACGAACGTGAAAATATTTAACTTCTCTTTTCCTTTGATTTTCTTAATTGTTTAGTGTCACAACGCTCACTTGCGAGTGAAATTCTGAGTAAATCCCTTTACAGATTGTTTTCATATGAAAGTGCAATCTAGGGAAACCATTGGCAATAAGCATTGTCCGCAGATTGAATTGTGTTGGTACATAAACATCTGGTTATTATTGTTTGAGTGAGATTAGGTTTCATGTTGACTGGATGTCTTCTTAATTATTTAAACTGTAGTTCTGGCTATTATAAACTGAAATTTTCTCAGTGCAATACCTACCGGGTTAAATCCAAATTATAAAATTGCATTTCAAGTGTATAATAGTCAAATAACTTAATGTGATCTGGTCAAGATTAAACCTAACTTCACTGCAAAAATTATAAGCCGAAGCTTATCTATAAACACAATTTAATCTAACGGTAACGCTCGTTACGAATGGTTCTCCTAGAATTTGTTCAATTGCAACGCCATATGAAAAAATTTGTAAAAGGCTTTACCCAGAACTTCCCTCGTCAACATTGTGACACTAAATACTTTTAAAAATGAAATTAAGTTAGGAGTAAAAATATCTTCACGTTTCTAATAACCTAAATAAATTTTCAAATAAAAAAAACGTTACCGGTGGTCGAATTCGAAGGGCAGGCGGACCGCGTATGCAGTCCCAACGTTTTGTGGGATATTTCAAGGAAACGGGCTATTTCTACCTGAGCTACGGAGCACCGGCCCTTCGAATTCCTGCGTTGCAGCTGCATTAAGTAACGCACTAACTTGTTGCTCCTTTTTGTATCGTACAACATTTATTCTGCATTTATTGGGGCCTATTTTTGGTAAGAATATATTTGCCTGAAATTTTCTCAGTTTCGTGCTAGGTAGACATATACTGTGTACGCAAAATATTGTCTTCCTCCGAAATAGTTTTTAAGTTATACCGCCAACAGACAGACAGAAAGAAAGACATGCAGACAGGCAGACAGACAGACGGAATTGAGAAAACCTGTTTTTCGTCATCTAGGGACCCTGAAACGTGAAGATCTAAAAAAATCTCGAAAGGTGATTTTTTCGCGATTACAATACTTCGTCTTTTAGACGAGGGAAGTAAAAATGGACTATAGAATAAATACAATATGTTGGATAGATGGCTTTGATAAATAATAATATGCAAGATAAAACATTATTCGTGCAAAAATACTGTTTAGTTTTGCTAATACTTTGACAAGACTTTTTTCCTCTGAATATTGCTATTTTCCAGTTAATTGTGTACTATTGCTTTTAGTTTCTCTTCAATTGTCTATAAATAGTGGATCAATTTATGTGTCTATAAAAAGACAACTGCAATTATTTCTTATGCGGCTAAGTAATTGAGACCTAACTGCTACCTAGGCTTATCCAGTTCATACCTACGGTAACTTGCTATTTGGATGTTTGCTTTGCCTAAAGAGTTCGTTTGAAGTGTACAATCCACAATTTTATGTTTAGTAGGTGTTTTATGTAGCGAAGAGAACTTTATGATGATCACAAAAGCAATGAAATGGATATTGATGTTTTTAAGAAACTTAACTTCAACCATAACTGCGAAAAAATTAGAAAGCTTTGTTTTAGAAAAAAGCTACTTCATTAAGTTGGGATAGGTAGTCTACATTCTTACATGTTGTTTATGGACCGAGGCATAATTATTGATATGCTACTTAGACAAATAGCATTATAACAGTATAAAAAACCAACAAATAACCCTATCCGAAAGGGTAATCTATGCAAATTAATATCTTTATAGGTGTACGTATTGATGATGGTTGGTTGGGGGGCATGGCCCTCCCCAGCCAAAAATCCTAGTTACGCCAGTAAGTAGGTCATTAAACGTGCAAACTAGAATGAAGGATAAATTAGTTAAATATTTAAGCAAGCTTATAAGAAAAACGAATTATAATTCTGTGCATCTAAATGAAAATCAATTCAATGATATGAGAAAGGTATGGGAAGCTAGTCAGATAGGGATTACCGACTTTTACGTTATGATCCGAATTATTTACAATGTAACGCCAGCAGTACGTGTTTGCTATCATAATACTTACAGGGGGATCTGCGAGCCCCCGCGGTGTTCCCACGTAGCATGTAGCAGAGTACATCGTTCAGAAATGTTCTTCAGTACACCTCCGACGATGTGCCTGTAATAATCCTGCAACTCGGATGCTTACTGCATCTGGTACTGAACTGGTACTGAACTCTAACTAGGTCATGGGCTAACCCATGTCAGTCTGATATAAATACGCGGCTGCCGCCTCCGCAGAAGACCAAAATCACAAGGCATTTGTTTGAAATGGGCATCGCGGGCTAGTCTAGAGCGCTTCCTGAATAATAATTGCTTATCAGGTCGAGGGTCATTGATCATCTCGCCGGATAACCTCTAACCCAAGCACATAGTATACTAAAGCGGTCCAACTGGGCTCCCACCCAACAATAAATAAATGTACAACAATCCAAACAACAAAACTGTCTACAATAAAACAGTGCTCAATAAAACTACATACAGCCTCTATCGCAATGCCACTCACGCATTAGTACTTATTACAGGTCTTATTGCTTTGTCCACTCTATTAGTCCGTATCATATTAATTAACACAATTAACATGAAAACCACATAACAGTTCGCACAGTTGGTCGTTTCGTGTTTTGCATCCGCCCACCCACGATAACAATCTCCGATCTATTTTAGCGGTTGACTTAGTCAAGGGCCCATAATTATACGAATACTAATAAATGATAGAATGTTTTCAAACCACTCAAAGAACACAACAGTAAATATTACAACTAATGATACGATTGACGCTGTAATACGCACAATTGGGCCGAAAGTGAAAGTTTACTCTTAGTTACTATGACCGAAAGTACAACTTTACGCCCGGCGGGCGCTAAAGTAACTTTACGGCCCGGAGAGCTGTATGGTAGAAACAACGCGGGTGGTGCGGTAACTTTATGGTCCAGCGGGCTCTAAAGTAGATAAAACTCTTAATAACCTTCGAGCTGCTTCAAGCAGCAACAAATAAGATTAGATGGACCAGTTAGATCAAGTACCGTAGTTACAAGCGAGAGCATCCCAATTTATCCCATCAGAATCTTTGGCAGTGTGCATAGATAGCATCTTCCTTGGCAATTTCTTGCTTCCCTTATGATTGTTGCTAATTTTGTGCTAATTTATTTAACTATCAAGGTATAACTGATGCAAGGTTTTTTACCATTCTTTCATTATTAAAGTGTAATACAGGGTGATTAACTAGCCACTTTACAAACATTGGCTACGGAAAGTAGATTTAATTTCATGACAAAAATTGCATATAAACACAGGTCGTGTCGTTGTTTGTTCAAAAGTTATAACGATTTTAAGGTTTTTATATTCAAAAAACTTAGTCATGATTTAACATAACAAATCAGTTACATGACACCCTGTATCCAATAGTTGTTTGTTTATGTCATAACTTTCTATCATAATTTGTAGAAAAAAATGTGTTACTAAATTTTAGGCAAATTTTAGTAGCGAATTTCAGTCCTTCTGTTCAGTTTTCTAGAAAACTACTGCTCTCAGAGATTCCAAACAAGAGCACCTTTTGCATGTATAAAAAATTTTTAATCTTTTCTATTTTCTAACCAGAATTGACTAAAATTTTGACAGTAAAAAGTTATGACAGGAAACATTCCCCCACCCTTGCAAAAATTACCGTTTTTGAGCATCCGACGCTCGAAAGGGCACGAAGGATTAGAAGAAGAAGAAGAAGAAGAGCCTTATACCAATTATTTTTCACTGTCATCTAATTCAGATTAGAAAACTGCGTAGATATACCAAATTACACCAAATTTGCTTTATCCGTACTGTTTTCATTAAACAAAATTCCTGTTTTTTATTACCCTTTTTATTACCCTTTACTCCCTTATTACTCATTTCCGGACCTAGGTTTATATGGCATTTTTTTCCTTAAATTAAATCTACATTACGTTGCCAAAGTTTGTAACGAGGCTAGTGAATCACCCTGTATATCAAAGAGCGATTGGATTCAAATATGAATGACCACCACTTCCCATTCATACTTCATAACTATAATTTTTCATTAACAGTAGCTATTTCTATCTGCAATCATATTTATTGGGCTTGATTAAATTAACACTAAGATATAATTTGTAGCTATTTTTTCTTATTCATCCTTGCCTTATTTAAGCTGATTCAATAGAAATAACTCTCTACAAATTGATTGGTTTCATTACAATATTTACTATTGGCGCATGATGGCAATGACCATTCATTCTCTTATTAAGCTTTTTCGACTGATCTTAAATCAAAGATATTTCCGACATTGTAGACCTTGGAAATTTTCTCTCCATTTATTAAGTTTTGATTGATTTCGTGTTCTTTTTTTCGTTTTTCATCTTGTTCACATATAGTTAAATAGAAAATAAATAAATTAAATTGAAACTTTTTTCATAAATTACTTCCAAGTAGGGGTGGATCGATCCTTTGGCAGTAGAATCTGTGTATAATATATATTTGAAAGGTAAATGTAATTCTTCGTCTTCTTCTTCTTCCACAAGTGCAGTTCCATTAGCTCTTTTCGGTCTTGCTCCGGATATGTGGCTAGCCTAATCCTGTGCATTTAAGAAACGAATGCCCTTACGACCACCAAAGGTGTTGATATAGTGGACGAAGAGCGTAAGATGAAACGAGTATCCAGGTGTGAGATTCGAACTCACTACCTGCCAATTACGAGTGCAAACGTTTTACCTATCTACTACCCGCTCTCATCTATTGTAAACGACTGGACGAAAATTAATTTCCAGGTATATACCCATGTACACACATAGCGCTGAAAGTTATGGATAGATTTTCATGAAAATTTACAGATATGTTTCATATAACTTTGGAATGATGACAACAGATTTTAGTATCACTACGTAGCAGCATTCGTTGCTAGAGAGCCCAAATGCCCAAAAAGAATTCGAAAAAACGACAAAAAATATTAATATACATTTTGGAGTCGAAGAAATGCGTGATATAGATGCTCTTCGTATCCTTCACTGTCAGTATTATTAAAGTTGTCTTATAATCACCCATATCATGTGAATACAAATTTTCTTTATGAAACAGTTCAAAATTAGGAAACGAGCAGCAGCAACAATGACTCCACTTAAATCGTTTATCACGTCGATTTTCTGGAGACTTTTAATAGTGTGGATCTATTCACGTGCCGGAGCTGAACAAACTGTTCCAAGTGAAATATAATATTTTAAAAGATTATTTGAAATATTGCCAATATGAAATGGCGATATCTTACCAAACATATGATTTTTTTAATAACGATACGAATGCGTTTTACCTAACATAATAGAAGTGGTTAACAATGACATTTTACATCGTGATACAACAATCTAAAAATACATTTCCATGTTCAAAATCTACCTAAAAAATAACGACGCAATAAAATATCAAATAAATTGTTTCAAGTTCCAACTTATTCCGAAGTTCATTAAAGAAGCGTTCTCCCGAAAGGTGTTCATTAATGGGCACAACAATTTTAAAACTTACTACTGAGACTGCTTGGCGAATTTCTACTTCCTTTGCAAAAACATTAAAGGCGAACTCACCTCATCCCCGAGATCTTCATTTCAAGCGTCAGCTACAAAGGGTTCAGCAAAAAAGAATTAAGTTCTGTTGTTCCGCGGAATCAATGGTTTTGATAACAAAAATGAATAATAGCTGGTTCTGCTGCTATTGAACGGTTTTCTGAAAATCTCTTAATTAATCTTTTTGTGGTCGACTATTTGGCAAATTCGCAATTTCAGGGCAGCTTTGTTATTGTGCTAACTACGCCACCCGATAGAGCATATTTCCTGAAATTTACTCTCCCTAGAGATATCATCGCTGCGTAGTGATAACGCAAAGAGCTCCTGTAAATATTAAATTTTATACAGACCCTTTCACCTAATGAATTACTTTCGTAATCGGAATAGAATAAACTAAAAATAAAACCTCCACATTGAAGCATACATACATCTATTACGAGGGCTAATTATATTTTATTAAAGCATGCAGTTTTTAATTCCTCGCTAATGACTTCAATCCATCAATTTTCACTAAATACATCCCTCTGACAGTGCAAAGTAAAAGGTGTATAAAAAGGCAGTCTTATACCACTGAAGGGTCTTTGTAGGTTTTGAATTCAATTTCCTTTTTTATGCGAATGACAAATGTAAAACAGCCGGATGGAAACATAATTCGCGGAGTTGAATTCTTCTCAAAATATTGCTTTCCTGTAGACCGATCCGCTTTTCTGGTTAGATTTTCAAGCTATATTTTGATAACGCTGCGACTGAGTGTTGACGTGGCTGTGTTTTACGTCTTTAAATATACAATTGTGATCTCATAAATATCAATTTGTTATTTTTATTTTGAGCATTGGTTGCATACATTCAAATAAGATTGAATACAAACAATTCTTTTTATTTTTACATTAATATGTACGAGGCTTGATCAAAAGATACCTGAACTGAGCACGCATCTTAATACTTCGTAACTGGAGGGGGGAGTAATGACATGCTATGATAAAGCCACAATTTGTAGAGTTGACTACTGTTGAGTTCGTATTCAAAAGTCATTTCCTTTGAGACTGATAGTGGTTTTTATAATTTGGTCGGCCAATTTTTAAGATCGATCTAAATAAAAAGTGCGAAATGTTAGTTTAAAGCAGTAGAAACACTTTTCTTTTCGAAAATGGCCTTCCAAAAACATGTTCTGAGTCAGACCACGTACCCTTTAAAGATGACGATGAAGGACTGGTTCGTCGTCTTAAAAATCAACAAAACTGTTATCAACCTATCATACAGACTTTGCCAAAATATTGTGTCTAATGTTTGCGGGACGAATCACATTGCTGTAAAGTTTACTCTTCGCTATTTAACAGACGACCAGAAAAGAAGAGGGCTGTTACAGAGAATAAAAACTACCCAGAATTCTTAGCTAACGTTCCTTCCAAACTTGAAACATTCTTTGAAAAGATGCATTTCTTTAACGCTTGAGAAAATAAAATAAACTTTAGAAGCTGATCTAAAAGTGATTAAATAGTGCTATAGGAAATATTTCCAGAAGTCAAAAAGGTAATCGAAGAGTTGTGTTGGTGCTACAGGATACTATTTTTAAGTCGTTTTTCTTGAAACTTCCTATGTTGACATATAGAGATCTATAGATCACCACATCTAAAAAAACCTTGTCATGGAAAGTTAAAGAGGATGATTTATGATTGTTATGCCCGCAAAAATTAAAATAATTGTACCTGGAAAGGCGTGGGGATAAATTCGTGTTATTTTAGGACGCCACCATGGTGTTTTGGATGCCAGTGATAGTTCAACCATGGAAAACTTCGTCG
Organism: Agriotes lineatus; assembly: GCA_940337035.1. Classification (NCBI taxonomy): domain Eukaryota; kingdom Metazoa; phylum Arthropoda; class Insecta; order Coleoptera; family Elateridae; genus Agriotes; species Agriotes lineatus. The sequence goes on from OW679199.1 coordinate 74,056,929, forward strand.
GCGATGGTAAATATGGGTAGCGTGTTCAGCTCCGGGATTTGAAACTTGCCTGATTTCGTCATCTCCGAAAATGCTTACTTGACTTCAAAATACGCATAACTGCACTGCGACTTACAATATAAAATCACACATGAAATGTAAAGACTATTAAGATAACATTCAGAACATTACATTTAAGCGGCTCAGCTTTCCAGCTGTAACCGCAACAAAGACTTTGAAAACGTCTTGCGCAAAGAATTTTTACCGGATTGTCGTGATAAACGAAGGCATTGATGGCCCTACTGCACTTCTAACGGGACTATGCTACACAATTTATTTAAATTATGCGACCTACCTGCTAAACATGCAACATGAGATTAATTTGCCCATTCAAAATCTTATTATTGTACAAATGATAGAGTTAACATCAGATAATAGACTTAGCTAACATGCAGTTCAATCGACGGCAAGATGCGGAAATCAAGGGAAGTCAGAGACCCCGAGCGTTGAGAAAAATCTTGGCCGCGTCTACCGCATCGTTGACCACCAAATGTAATCGAGATTTACGGGCTTGCAGTGGGAATCATGCTGGAAAACGGAAGCAAAATGGGCAGTTCGATGGTGAAGCTGGCGTCAAATCTACACGCGATGTGCTTCGTCAGAATACAGGAAAGTTGCGAAACGATAGGCTGATATACAGGACGTCGCAAAAACAGGGCGGAATTTTTAATGTCACATTCATCGGCTGCGTTTTGGGAAGGTAAAGATATCCGACAGTCGTCATAATTTTTAAAATCGGGACAGTAGGATATTTCACCAAACAACGACAATCACGGAGTACATACCACAGGTAACCTCTGCTCCTGCTCGACTATATCTAGCCAACTACTGATCTGTCCCCCGGGCCTTATATCGACGGATCACACGAAACTATTGCTCCACAGATAGTATTACAATTCTCCAGTATCATTAACTGCTTAGTGATCAATTATTTGATTCATAATTATTGTCATTTTCTTATTAGTTTAACTACTTGGTCTAATTATGTTTTTATTCGTTTGGGTGGGGTTATTCCATAGCAACTGCGTAGCTGCAGTTATGACGTCATAATATTATTATATTCATATTTCGCGATATACATGCACAAATCTATTCGGCGCTAAATTCAATTTAAACTTTAGTTTAAGGTCATATCCGTTCACAGCCTAAACCATATGCAACCCAGTTTACGCAAGTGTTCTCTGAATCATAGTAGCTCAATGCTAACGCTCAGCTAGGGTCTGTGTCCCATTTCGTATCACCCGCGTTTTACATAGCCAGCTTAGTTTACATTGAACCTACAAGTTGTGCAGCACAAGAAAATATTCAGCTTCGTGTGATACCTTCGTGTCCAAATTTGTAACTCTCTTTTAACATGTCTATATAAAGGCCATTATACCAAATACGTCATGTCTCAAATAATTCTCACTTTTGTGTCATTACTATCTCTTGCAGAACCGTGATACCAAAATTTCAGATGCCGTCACTTAGTGATTTGCATTGGTTTCTACGCTTTTAAATATGAATTTATACAGAGACATTGAAAATGATTGAAGAGCACCTAATATAGGCAACCTGCTTAACACTGTTGGCAACCAAAAATAAGACGATTTAAATAGTCTACCTATACATGCGTTTTGTTAGCCAATATTACTTGAAATTTCTTTTTAAAAACATTATCGAGCACGCCTTCTATTATTATAAACAAATGTGTTTTAAACGAACTTTGAAGCAGAATACTGGTATAACTGGTAAATTAACCTAAATCGCCTTATTTTAGGTTCAGGAATCTGTGGTTAAGACATATTCACATATTTTAGGGACATGCTTATATAAACATATCCTATATTTGTTCTAGGTTTTAATTTCATTTTCTCCAGTGGCATCCGAACGTGAGCAGTTCAACTAAGTGACCCAAGTTAATACACGTCTATTCGAAAAGACAACGAAATTTCATTCCAGAATCAGATATTTAGCGCAGTCACCCCGGGACAATACAATTCCGTGTATGTTACATGTTATCGGGCCGAATTGCGCCTCATCCAATCGACCATTCGCCCCGGTGAAATATGCGCCATCAGTGGCGTTGCTGCCGTTTTATCACGGTTAATGTCTCAACCCCTTCGCATACGACGAGTGGTCGTCGGTGTAAACGGTCAATTTCGCTTTCCATATAAAGGAAATAATGCATGCGGATTTGCGTCATTGTCATACGAGAAGATATTGATAAGTAATAAGCCTCCCATAGAAGAAATAACTTAGATTTGAGAACAACATGTATATATCAGCTCCGTGGCTATAAAAGAGACTAACATATTTTGTACAATAATTCTAAACCATTCAAAAATCGTTTTCTTGCTAAACAAACCAATCTTCTACAGTAATTATAACCCATGATTTTAAGAAAATTTCTTTTTTTTCAAATAATCTCTTAGCATTGAAAACAGAGCTTTTAAATCCGGAGAATATGGTTGATGATCTAAAAATTCTAAAGAAAATGTTTTACAATCAATAATCGGGCCTACAAAAACAGTACACCTTTGAAGAATTTACCTCGGCGTTTCCCTACAACTTTGTCTACTTAAAAAATTCACAATACACAAATGTTGAGACTTGCTGATTCAACTATGTAGGAGTTGACTGGTTTGTCGCAGTCTTCCAATCACGTAGATCATATACCTTTATTTTCAATTCTTCCTGGATTTGCTTAAGGATCTGAATCTAAGTAGTCCTTTTGCATTTTTCCTTTGCATCTTCCTGCTATGGTAGTTCAGAGAATATTAAAATATATTGAGGCTTATTCAAACATTTTTGTCTCGTACCGTTTGCCCTTCGTAATAGTTCTTTATTACTACTCTTTCTATCCATACCATCTTTAAAAGACTACATAGTTCAAATGTTTCCATATTATTCTTCTTCCGATTTGACTGTCGAAGTTGTGCAACCATACAGTACCTACTCCAAACGTAGGTTTTTATATGTAGTCAATTTGATTTCTCGATTGCTCTAGTTTTCCTCAATTTTCCCCATTCAACGCAATATCATCAGCATTACTCAACATATCATATTTTTTTTGGCATGCATTATTACCCCTTCATCCGTACATGTTCTAACTTTGTTCGCGCTCGTTGAATATATACAGTGTGTCTGGCGTTAGTTAATTATACTGTAAGCTAAAACGAATCATGAGTTTTAATACAGCCACAATTAAGAAATCTACGCTGATAAATAATTTGAGAAGAATGTTACGATATCAAATTGACCTTACGACACGCATGTCTGTGTGAGTGCCAACTAGCTAGACTAGTCCGGTAAACGGGCACGCTCACTCTGGAAATCGTAAGAAACAGGCTAAAGTCCTCGGCTCGAATACGCTCAAGGAGAAGGCGCGGTTCTAAAACGAGACACCACAGGAAAAGCGTGTTGATATCTACATAGGGTGTTACCAAATGAAAGGGCGCCACAAGATCCAAATCAGGGAACCCATGTCCAACTGGACCTTGAAAGTCAAACGGGGTGAAAAATACTCAAATAACTATTACTGGAAGCCACGGCGCAGCGACAAGCTCGACAACCTACCTGCAGCGCGCGTCCACCACATTCGAGCTTCACCTTACATTGATCGTAATATAGTGACTCAAGACACACAAAAAATCATAAGACGGTACAGTTAATACATCTATTGGGCCACTTCACATGACCAAACAATAATTTACAAGTTCCGACGCAGTCGGCTCGTACAACAATCAGTACCACCTACTTAAGGGATACGCCCAGCTGGGAAGCGTTTTATCTAGAGTTACGACACATGCTGAGGCACACAACAGGACAAAATTTAGTACTCGCTGCCTAGCGACAAGTATATGACCGGTATGACACACACAAGCGTAAGATTCACACCTGGGTGTACCAGACACGAGAATGCGAGTTTAATTATGAATAACTAACAAGACGTCTCGCAGAGACGCCGTGTGCGGCACAGTATATTAATTAAATGCAAGACAAACAAATGCGGCTCGCAGAGACGCCGTGTACGACACTGGATATTAATTTAATTGCAAGGCAAACAAAGGCGGCTTGCAGAGACGCCGTGTACGCCACTGGATATCAATTTATTGGCAAGTCAAGCAAAGGCGGCTCGCAGAGACGCCGTGTACTACACTAAATATTAATTTAATTGCAAGTTAAACAAAGGCGGCTCACAGAGACGCCGTGTACGGCACAATATTTTAACTTAAATGCAAGTCAAACAAAAGCAGCCGTGTGCGGCGCTGTATTTAATTTAAATGCACATAGTAGTGAAACAGTTTATTAACACAAATTTACCTGGGTTGGTAGCTCCACCTGCAGGCAATGTAAGGCGCTCATACTAGGGTCGAAATGTCGCTACGCCCTTAATTGCGTGGCATATTCGAGATGTTGCAAATTCCTACATAATCCCCTTTTGCGATGAGCATGGGTGTAATAAGTCAGCTGCCACCTCGGCAATGACACAATAACAGTGTGGCCGTTGGATAGGTCGTTCAGATAAGAAATCCCGTCACACACACGACGGATGAAATAGGCTACAACAGCCTCCCATGAACTGATAACCACAACGAACCCGCGAACCGGACGTCGCACTGCAACACGAGTGTTCACAACTTTTTCCAACCAGCGTCTGTCTCCAAAAGTGCAACAGAAAAACACGATCGTAACCCCAGCTGCCAAAAACACACCGCCCCCGCACCCAAACGGGGGAGGAGCGGGAAAACAGCACGATATGACGACTTTACTAACTTGTGTCTGGGGCTCGACTCCTCAACAAACCAGAAGCCAAGCGGAACTTCGCGCGAAACTAATGCGGCGTCACGCCACCAGAAGCGCCCAATCACGGCGCGAGGTACACACAGCTGGCAACTCGGGAACGATAGAAAGCGAGAGAGGTAGAGACCTTTCTACTTGCACTCACGGGCAAAATTTTAAACAACTTGAATATCAACGCTCTTCGGGCTGAAGGGGCACGCAGCTGCATGTAACAACGATGCAAGTTGTACAAAGGTTACGAATGATTATGCTTGGATGCAAGGGGTGTACAAAGGTTACGAAATATTCTGCTTCATGCTAAACGCCGCAGTAATATGCGACGGACTATGACTAAAATTGACTCGAAATACAGACGAACTCGCCAATTATGTACCAAAACCGTTCTAAAGGTTTATGTAGTTAATTGAATTACTGGGAAAATAAAATGGCCTGACAAGAAATGTGTTTTATAGGCGCAAAAACCAGATCCAACTATTGCATGCTATGCAGTACAGGTCATACAGATGACACGTTGATTATTACCAGGTCCCTGTCGACACTACTCTTCTGATAATTTTTCTTTTCTATTCTTCTTTGTACTATTTTCATAATGGTTTTGGTAAGGCTACTTGCATTTATTGATGTTGCTTTCATAAACTTGGTATTATAACGGTGTCGACATAATTTATCCATGTACTTCCGTTTTCATATACAGTATGTTTTACTTGAAAGGAATACACCTAAATGTCTTCCATATCCTTAAGCATAATAATTTGGAATTTTGATTTGTACAAATCCTTAGCGGGACTGAGCTATTTATTGGTGTATTTTCAACTCTGCATTCCAGCCTACTAAGATCGATTAAACATGCGAAATTGCCGAAACTAATCAAGGTAGGCTGAATTGGATTGAAAAATCTTTTTTATCATCCTCAAAACCCCCAGATAGGAATTTATGATGAAAACATTTTTTTTAGAAGCAATAGTAATGGCCAAAATATAAAATGGCAAAATTTATTTTTGCGTAATAACAAAAATTAGAGAATATATTTGTTCTTACTATAAGATGTCTTTAAATTTTTATTTTGTCATTTTATATTTTACCCGCATTTAGGGATGGTAAAACCTGTTCCGCTAAAGGATCAGGTGCACTTGATCCGACTCCGACTCCGAACTAGGTGCAAGAAACTAGGTTCAGTTCCACTCGCGGTCACCGAGAAATTGCAGGTCTCGCCAAACGCTGCGCTGGAGCGGTCGGAGTCGGATCTCGGACGGTCCTACACTTACAGTCGCATGTTATGACTCAAATGTTAATGTAGAGGACGTGATTTTGATTTGAATCCGACCACTCCGGTCGAAAGTTATTGCTGGCACGTCTATTTCAATTGTAGAAGATTTCTTTGGTTGCATTAGCAGGGCAACTATTACAATTAAATATGTCTATTACAATTTAAAAATATGAGATGTTTTCCCTCTTTTATATTTATACCTTACAGTAAATGTCGATGATTTTGGCACAACACACGAGGCATTCCCATAACGATCCCGCAATTCCGAATCCGAATCTGAAATTCCTTGCGTAGATTATGCAGTTCCTAGTTAGTTACGAACAATTGCAAAGCGCAAAACGCGTCGATTCGTTTCCATTCCGATTTCAAATTCGACGTCCTTGCAGTCCGAGAAAGAGGAGCGATCCGATCCACTTCGTAGGTGCGAGAGTCCGGCATTCTGTCCCACAGTTCCGCCGCTCCGCGCTCCTTAGCGCTGGGGCGGTTTGGCTTAGGTGCAAAACGGTTCGATTCATTGAAGGAACGACGGATCACTCCTAGGTGCAAGAGTCCGGCATTCCGTTTACAGGTCCGCCGCTCCGCGCGCTGGCACAGTTCGGATTAGGTGCACAGCGGTTCGATTCGTTGAAGGAACGCCGGATCAGGCGACCTACTCTTTAACGGACGCCGAACCAGGTGCACCTACTCCGGCAAACGAACTAGGTTCAAAAGAGTAGGTCCGAGAATTGACAACCATCCCTACCCGCATTGCGATTATTATTGCATCTCACTTTTTTTTATTTGTTGAAACAAAAATTCCTATTTGCGGATTCTAAAAACGATTTTGAAATCAAAGTCAGCCTACCATAATCGCTAGGGTAAGTTTAAAACCATTTATATTTTTAATCAATCATAATTGGCGAATATGCAATGGTGAAATATCCAAATTTGTAGCTTCAGGTCTCTTGGAAGTCTGTACCAATCACCACAATTTTAAATTATTATGATTAAGAATAGTAAAGATACATAGGTATTTTCGTTTTAAATGAAACACACTGTCACAGGTAAGTTCATACGATGCTTTATTCATCGTTGCTTTAACTGATATTCTATATATTTCAAAGTTCTTATTTATTAAACCATCAATGCTCTATCAAATTCGGTATACGTGATAAGTTCTCCGATGTCATCATTATCATTTGTATTAACATCATTTAGTTCTTCTGTATTATACAGTTCCTCCATATAGTCTGTCCACATGTCTGCCACTTCTCCTGTCTCCATTAGTAACTTTTTATTTTCTTTCAATCGTGATAAAGGAAGGCGACGTCCATGTAAACATTTTATAACTTCGTATGCTGTCTCCATTAATCCTTTCCTGATGTCGCTTCGAATATCTGTGCATATGTCTGATGCAAATTGTGTTAGCTCTTTTAGCTTCTGTATTTTCGTATATATATTTTCGTATATATGTTTTACTAGTATTATTTTTATAAATTCTTCTTTTACAATGTTGTTCGTTTCTATTAATTTATTGGTTATTCAGGGTTTTCTGTTAACGTTTGGCGTGTTCCTATAACTTCCTGTCCAGGAACTATATAACAAATGTTTTATAAGCCCTTCCCTTGGGCAGCAATGGTTAACAGTTTTAAAGAAAAAACATATATAATCAAAGCCTAATTGGATACATTTCACGTTAAAACGAAGAAATACGATATAATTTGGACCCAAACCAAAAGAATGATATAAATCAATCAGCCAGTATTCAAAATTTGTCATATCACGCGAAACGTGGTTCGACGTCAGAAGTAAGTAGATATGGTGAGGAGCGGCGAACTAGGCGAACTAGAGAGCTGTGGGTTTTATCTGCTCTATCCAAGAAACTATTTGTCTCACTCTAACACGTTATGCCGTAATTATACCGCTCGCTATATCCCTCTCATTGCGATTGAAATTTCGAAGCTTACTTGAAAATTCGACCACCTTGTTTTTTGTATAAAAGTATGAATCTAGGTTAGTTGCAGTTTAAGATTTGTGTGTAATTAGCACAAACATGCCTGTGTAGTGTAAAAAATGTGTGTATGACCGTAAAGGTCCTTTACAGCACAAACTAACTTCATATAAGAATAAAAACCTAGTCGCCACTTTATCGCTGCAGCTGCAAGTTGCAGATTAGAGCTGGGTTTTGCTGATTTGATTGTGTTGTGTGGTAAACTAAAAGTAATTGCGTTTATTATTCAAACATTTGTAACCTGTGGAGCAGTCACAAAATCACATGTTTACTGCTTTGTAACGTCACGAAGCGGCTGTGTCTGAGTAGTAGATTTAAATTAAATATGCTATAACATATTATAATAGCTTTAACTAAAAAATGGTATGATGCCTTATACATACGGCCTTAAGGAACGCAAGTTAAGTTTATTTAACGACGATTAGTGTTTTTAAAAAGCATTTATTTATACTTAAAACACTAAACACTTTACAGACGTCGGAGCTCTGCTCCACACACTTGATTCAGGACAGGCTAACCTGAGTGTCGAAACAGAACTGAATGCAAGAAGCATCTTTACACTAAGGAAAACTCTTATCCTAAAGAAATGCAAGGTAGTTTCCGTTCCCACAGGCGTTATCATAAGGTTCTAGGAACAGAGTACAAATCTAGCGGGTTCTAATCTTATCTCTAAGCTAGTAAGCGTTTCTAGTCACGTAATTCCTCCCATCTGAGAATCTTAAATACCGTGAAGCTGTATTTAAGTTATATTTTGACATTGAAGTAAAGAATTTTGAGTATCGTTTAATACGATGGCTTCATTCTGCGATTTTCGCAATAGTTTTATTAGTTTTGATTTGAAGGAGTCACGTTTACAATATAGATATAATATAATGATTACGAACATAGTGATTAATAATATAATAATAATGAGTGAAATTAAACTTAATTTATTTACAAAATGGATATCGTTGTTCATCAACTTATCCTTATGGTTTGTCAGTTTTAATTGATTATTGACTAACTCTTGTGTGTTAATAGGGGATAGGTCAATTTTTGAAATATTGATTAGTTTTGATTCATCTATTCGCAATTTACTTATACTAGGCAATTGTAAAATAATCTGTTTTGTGGACGTAGATTTCATGGTGAACAATATTTCGTCGTGATTTATTAGAACTGAACAGTCAGGAGTTAGATGTATTAAATTTGATCCTGTAATTTCTCTCTTTGCAATAACCTGATTGCATTGAATATCTAAAATTGTTTTAATGGGCGAACTAATAAGCCACGTAGCTGAATCTATCTGCAAGATTTTATTTGTGGTTAAATTGAAAATATATGGTCGACACGTTTGGTTGTCGTGAAAGGACAACAATTGTGTTTCACACAATTTCGAATTTGGGATACTGAAATGATTATCTCGAGAACAGAAGTAATTATTTACTGAAGTTTGTTGACATTGATTAATATCGATAGGTACACTAAAATCAGGATTAAATAGTAAAGTGTTGTAGGAAGGGATTATCATTTGAAATTCGTTATTCGTGTTGTATGCCGGGAAAGGAATCAATTTAATTAATTGATATTCTGAAAATGTTCGGATTAGCGGAATTTCGAAAATGAACTTGAAGATTTTATCTTTCTGGTATATTTTTGTCATTATAATCGATTCGTACAAATGGAGGTTTTCGTATTCTCCAGGGTAAGGAAGAGCTAAACCCTTATTATTATTACTTTGAAGTTTGGTTAAAGATTTTGTTATTTGATTAAGGGATTGGATTAGTTCATTATTGTCAATGAGGGAAAGATGAAGTTGTTGTTTTTGTGCGAAAGTTAGTGCATTTTCTAATTCAAGCCAGATATTAATAAATAGTTGTAATGATTGAATTGATTGATTTATCACTGAATAGGTAGAAGTTGCGGCTAATATTCGTTCAATTTTTACATTATCTAGTAAGATTTTATTTAAGTTATGATTTAATAGTTTTTGGTTCTCGGAGAGATCGTGTATTGTAGATAGGGTGTTATTAAGGATCTGAGTTTGTTCTAACAAAACATTCTTTTGGGTTTCGGAATTGTGAGTCAATTTAGAAATTATTTCTTCGTATCGTTTTCCATCTTCTTGGTCTAAGTTACCGGTGATGAATTTTATTACTGTGCCAAGTCCATCTATTAATCCACGTTTTTGTCTGGTGTTTTGCATTTCGGGAAATAATTGAAATAGCAGCTGATCTGCTTTATTAATGTATTGTTTGAGAATTAAAAGCTGATTGTTATGATTGATTAAAATGTCTTTTAAATCTACAAAGTGTCTATAGCCTATTGGAAAGTTTTTGTTTTCTAAAAGTGAAATTGACGCTAGAAGGTTATTTTTAAGAGTTTGGTAGTCAGTCAATAAAGGGGTGTAGTCAAGGATTTTTATTAAGGTCCATTCGGATTCCTTTAATAGGGCTTTACCTTTTTGTAAGGGGTATAGTCCAGGATTGTTGTTTAAAGTCTCGATTGTTATGTCACATTTGAGGTGGTGCCAGGCGATGGCGAAGAGGATGATCGATAATGTCCTGTAAAAGGCATCAGATCATTGGCATGTCTTTTTAGTATTGTATTTTTGTGTACGTGTTTAACATCGTACGTGTCATGTTCATTAATTTTGTTTACTATATAGGGACCTGCAAATTTAGGATCTTTTTTATTACGTGCATTTGTCCTAATGTAAACTTGGTCTCCAATTTTGAATGATTTGGAATTTCGGGATTTATTGACTTTATCGTTTCGTGCTTCTTTTGTAGAGCTTTGTTTATTTTGAAGGGCGTCGTAAAGATGTTTCATTTTTTCTCTGTGATTTACTACATAATTTTCGAAAAATGATTTTTCATAGTCTAGGTCAAAAGGGTTCTTGTTGTCGGTATGTCCAAATACTATTTCGAAAGGTGATAATTTTAGATTTGAATGGATAGTATGGTTGTAAGCCATTACACAATATTGTATTTTCTTGTGTTCGGGCATTTCTCCTAAAAGTCTATAGTGTTCTATTAATGTTGAATGAAAACGTTCTACTGGGGAATTTGATTCGTGATGATAAGGTGTTGTTGTATGCAATTGAATTTTGTGTACTTGTAAAAAGCTTAGAAAAGGTTGTTTATTAAATTCATTATCTGTTATCAATGTGTTAGGGGCCGTAAAGGTTGTAATGAAAAAGAATAGTCGATCTGTCACATCGATCATGTTACTGGATCGTAATTGATAGGCTTGAGCGAATTTGGAAAAAGCGTCTATTAACGTTAAATATTTAATTCCTTTTATTTGAAATATATCCATATGAATTGTATGAAATGGTCGATTAAAAGTTGGAGTTAATTGAAGGGGTTGCTTTATGGGATTTCTGTTATATTTTTGTGTTCTACAGATTTGACAATTGTTAATAAAATTTTTAATGTCGTTGCTCATACCTTTCCAAAAATATTTTCTTTGTAGGTGTTCTATTGTTTCGGATATTCCTCTGTGATTCGTTTTACCATGGTGATAATTAATAATTTGGTTGTGACGTTCTTCAGGTTTAATTATGTATGTAACTTGTGTCGTACATCTGTGGAATTTGGGGGTGTTTTCATTTGTGATTGAATTGATATATTGAGAAAATTCTTGGTATAATTTATCGTTAGAGAAATAGCAATAATAATGAGTTTTGGGTTGACAGTGTTCTATTAGTAACTCGTTAAATTTTGAATTTTTATTATTAGAGTTCACGAAAACTGAATAATGAATGTTTCCGTCGAATTTGGTGATTTGAATTTGTCTAGGCAAATTGGCTTCAATAAATTCTATTTGTTTACTAAAATGTTGCAAAGGTTTGTCGCAAATATCTATTACGGGTGTTGAACTTAATTGGGTGTGTACTGTGTCTACTAAAGATTCGTTTCCATTATTTGATGGTGTTCTAATAATCGGTGTATCGAATAAATCTGATAAGTTTGGTGTCTCTGCACGATTGGGAATTATGCTAAAATTATCTGGTAAGGTTTCGGGTGTGTCTAATCGGTTAGAGTCGTTTAAAATTTTGTGGATGTCTTCAAATATATTATCGTCGATGCTTAAGGGATGAATTTGAATTCGAGAAAGAGCGTCTGCTACTTTATTTGTTTTTCCAGGTAGATACTTAATGTCAAAGTTAAATTCTTCTAGTTTTAAGGCCCATCTGGTAAGTTTTGAATTTGGTTCTTTAAGATTACGGAGCCAAACTAGAGGTCTATGATCCGTGAAAAGTGTGAATTTAGTTCCAAATAAATAAGGTCGGAAGTGTTTTGTAGCCCATATAATGGCTAATAATTCGCGTTCTATGGTACTGTATTTTTGTTCAGTATCGTTTAATGTACGTGAAGCGTAACTAATGGGTTTACCATCTTGTGAAAGAACTGCACCTAGAGCATATTTTGAGGCATCAGTAGTGAGTTCAAACGGCTTGTTAAAATTTGGGTATTGTAAAATTGGTTCGTTGATTAAAAGGTTTTTACAATAGTCGAAAGAATCTTTAAAATTTTGGGTATGAATAATTTTGTTGTCTTTCTTTAAGCAATAAGTGAGGAATTTAGTGATTTTTGCAAAGTCTTTTATAAATTTTCTATAGTATCCAAAAAGTCCTAAAAATGATTTGATTTCTGTTCTAGTGTTAGGTAATGGGAAATTTTTAATGACTTCTATTTTAGAGGGATCTGGTTTTATTCCGTCAGGTGTTATTATATGGCCTAAATATTTTACATTTTTCTGAAGAAATTCAGATTTGTCGAGTTGAATTTTTAGATTGGTGTCCTTACATTTTTGAAATACGTTTTTGAGTCGCTCGATATGTTGTTGTAATGAAGTCGAATAAACAATAATGTCGTCGAGATATACTAAACATTGATTTGGTGTTAAACCTGTTAAAGCGGTATTTATGGCTCTTTGAAAACTGCTTGGAGCGTTTTTCAAACCAAAAGCCATTCTTTTGAATTGAAATTTTCCATCCTCTGTTGAAAAGGCTGTTTTTTCTCTATCTCGGGGATCCATTTCAATTTGGTGGAAACCGGAGGCTAAGTCGAGAGTTGTAAAATAGTTTGCTCTGCCTAAATTGTCTAAAATTGTCTCTATTCGGGGTAAGGGAAATTTATCGTCGACGGTCTGTTCGTTAAGTTTTCTATAATCGATAACGATTCTCCATTTTTGCTTGCCTGAGGCATCACGTTTCTTTGGGACTACCCAAATTGGAAAATTATATGGTGATTCGCTAGGTTCGATTATATCTTCTTTTAGCATTTTATCAATTTGTTGCTTGACTTCTTGTCGGTGTATATGTGGATATCGGTATGTTTTAGTGAAAATCGGGGTGTCTGTTTTCGTTCGTATGCGGTGCTTGGTTAAATTTGTAGTCGATAGAGGAATCTCGGGGGTATAAAATATTTCTTTATAGTCTAAACAAAGATTTGTTAATAAAGCTCTTTCTTCTGGATTTAAATGATCTAATCTTAAATTATTTTCTAAATTTTGAAGAAGTATTTGTTTCTGACGAGGGTTTGAATTAAAATGACTGTTTATTTGAATTTTTTCCTTTACAGGAGTGTAGTCTTCTAAAATGAGAGGTTGCGATATAATTAATGTTTGGGATGTATCCGATGTGTTTATTAAACTTGTTTGGAACCAATTGTTTTTTAATGTAACCATTGCTGAAGGCATTATTATATTTTTAGTAAAATTTAATTTAGGAGCTAATTTATATCCATTTTTTCCTACTGCGGGTAAAGTAACAAATTGTTCTGTTCGCGGTGGTAACGTAATGTGTCTTAAAATGTCCTTAGAGGGTTTAATTTTGGAAAAATTGCATTGATTGCGTTTTTGTTCTTCTTGTTTTAATTTGGAATGGTTGTAGTAGAATGGTACGGTTGTCTTTTCAGTTTGAATATGCATCCATCGATAGTCGATGTTCGCAGGGAGGTTAGCTAGGAGGTCTGTGCCTATTAGTCCTACATATTCTTCGTGAAAATCGAATAAATAGCAAAGATGTGTTCCATCTTCTGAAAATAAATTTTGAATAGGTACTTCTGCTACCAAATTGTGATAAGTAGTTCCATGAGAAGTAGAAATTTCGAAAGGATGTTCGTAAATTGAGTCGGGGTAATATGTGTGTACAAATTTTGGTGAAAGAATAGTTCGTGAACTGCCAGTATCGATTAGTAATTTATCGCCAGTTTGCGGTATAATGATATAGGGTAAATTTGATTTTGGGTTTAATGAAAAAGTTTCTACCGAGGCATTAAACGAAAATTTACGGCTTCGTCGGGGTCTTCTTCGATGTCTGAATCTGATTCGGGTAAAGAGAAAAAGTCTGTGGTTGGGTCTAATTCGTTGAAGTATGTGTGACAATTATTGTCTTCTGTTATTTCAAAGTTTTCGGGAGTTTCCTCATTATAGTAAGGTTGTTGGTCATATTCGGGTTCATATTGTGATTGATTAGCGACATGTTTGTTAAATAATTCTTCGGAATGGAAGTTTCTCGGTTGATTGGATTGTCGAATGTAGTTAATTGGTCTAAAAGTGGGTTTATAATTTTTATTTTGGGTGCCTAACTGTTGTGAAGCTGGGCGTTTTTGAATGGTACTAGTTTCCATAGGTACGGGTTTAAAAGTAGGCTTAAAATTTGGCTTTGGTGCAAATGCATTTTGTGTATGCATCACGTTAGATTTTTGATAAGTTGGAAATCTAGAATTTGGAAATGGATTTTGATTGGTTTGAAATCTAGGGTTTAGTTGAAATTGTGGTGGCTTTTGATAGTTTTGTGAATGATTCGGATAATATTGAGTCTTGAATGGTGTTTTAGATTGATTTTGTGGTGTAAATTTGTTTTGTGGTTGACTAGTATTATTACTAAAAGAGAAATTCTTTCCTTGAAAATAACGAATGTCTAGTTCATCTTTTACAAATGTTAGTGCTTGTTCTAAAGAATTTGGTGCACGACTTCTTATGAAGCTGCCAAGAGGTTCTAATAACCACTTATGAAAACTTTTAAGGCTAAACTCTTTGAAGTTTGCAGTTTATGATCTTTGATTTCTTGAATTTCATTTCCTAAAGATATTTTTGAATTTAGGATGGCTAAAAGGGATCTAATTTTATTGAAAAAGTCGATAGGGGTTTCCTTTTGATTTTGTCTAAGTCTGGAAAGATCCATTTGAATATTTAATTCGGAACGTTGGTCACCGAAATTATTTATTAAAACTTGTTTCAGTTCTAACCATGAAATATACGTGTGTCCTGTCACAATTTCTAAGGCTGCACCTTTTAAACGGTTGCGAGCAGCAGATAAAAGTAATTTATTGATATAGGCATTGACATCTGGTTGCCAAAATTGATTGAATATGTCCTCTACAGCGCGGATGTATTCGCAAAGTTCGGCGGGGTTGCCGTGAAATGTTGGAATTTCATTTAGCATACTCATATGGAAACCTAAAGGGTATCCATTAAAGACTGGTGCTGGTGGAACAGCTTGATTTAAATTTTGATTCTCATTTGCCATTGTTAAATTTGGTATTAGACGGGGTGGTCTTAAAGTTATTCTGTTTTGAGTTAGATTATTTTGAGTTAAATTATTATTTCGAGTTGTATGTTCGAATTCACTTTCAGATTCGCTTTCAGACGATGTGTCTGTATTAATCATTAACACTTTGATTTTAAGAATTGGTTTATGTTAGTAAACAGTGCTTAAGATTAGGGGTTCCTAATTGAATTCAGGGTACCTACGCATGATTGCAAAGTCGGTTGGCGATTATTAAGTACACCTATCGTGTACGCCAGTACCTCATCTCGTTTGCAACCACCTGAGCTTATAATTAAAAATTGTAAAGCTAGGTTAGTAGCTGTTTAAAATATTAGTTTAAATTCACTTGTCACAAAATAATATATGTAATTTTCTTACTTATTCATTGTTGTTGTTGATCTCGGTGGATCTAGTTGTCGATCTCGGTGGATCTAGTTGTCTTCGTTAGACGGAGTTGTTCCCAATGAACTGGATGTCTGCAATAGACAGGGTTGTTCCCAATGAACTGGATTGATCGCGATGATCGGCTTGAAAACTGCAACCAGCGGGCTCGACGCTTCGGCGATGCTTGTCCTATGGTCGGCTCGAGGGTACAGGTGCGGTTGTAGATCTTCGGAGGCAGGGATCTTGCAATTAAGGGTTGAAACCCACGGTGCAAAATTGGTTTTAATGGTCGAAAACTCTTGAGACCGTTGCAAATATCCGAAAGACTGCGCCAGTTAAGTTTATTTAACGACGATTAGTGTTTTTAAAAAGCATTTATTTATACTTAAAACACTAAACACTTTACAGACGTCGGAGCTCTGCTCCACACACTTGATTCAGGACAGGCTAACCTGAGTGTCGAAACAGAACTGAATGCAAGAAGCATCTTAACACTAAGGAAAACTCTTATCCTAAAGAAATGCAAGGTAGTTTCCGTTCCCACAGGCGTTATCATAAGGTTCTAGGAACAGAGTACAAATCTAGCGGGTTCTAATCTTATCTCTAAGCTAGTAAGCGTTTCTAGTCACGTAATTCCCGTACTATTGGGCTGCATAGAAAAAATCAGCTCTGAGGTGGACCTAAAACTAAATGGCATCATATGTTTACAAATGATTATCAACAGAGCAGACATTTCATCACCACAGTTAAACTTAACCCGTGACACCGAGGTCAAAAATAAAGTAATATCTATACCTGGGGAGGAGGGGCATTTCAAATAAGGGAGATTAAAGGCACAGATAAAAAGAAGTGTAATGGCAAAGTCAGCTACGTCAAAATTAACGGAAAATTGGGAAGGCTAAAAATTCAGCAAACATACTAAACAGAGACTAATGCAGTCTGTCGTATTTCCCATTACTACGTACAGCTCTGAAACTTGAACGGTCGCAGAAGAATAGAAGCATTTGAAATGACATACTGTAGAAGAAAACTTCGGGTTTCAAGGACCGCACACTGAAGGAACGCCTTTATCTTAAGAGAATTAAATATCAAACCCAACGAACGATTGGTATCAATTATCCAGAGACGCATCTTAAGCTTCTTCGTAATGCGACAAAATGGTATAGATTTATTGACCAGAAGTCATGAGGAAATCCGAGGACAGAGAAGCCTGGCAGTGAATCGTCAATCAATACATGACTGCTACATGAGCCACGACGTACGGAAAACAAACAATGGCGTAGAAGACGAGAATATATTTTTGACTATTCAATTCACCTGTCATCTGTCAAAAAGTGACCAATGAAAATCCAGATTTCTGACGTTTTTGGACCAATCAAAAAAATATCAGTGGATATATCTTCCTAGAAGGTATTCAACTGACGATTTTAAACAAATGTGATTTTTATTAGAAAAAGTCGATATTAGTGTTCTGTTACTATAGAAATTGCGTACTTTGTTACTAGATTTACTGAAAACTAATTTGAAAAAGTAGTTTGGTTCATTAAATAGTCAGTAGTTATATCCCTAGTGCAGTCTGTATATTCGAGTATTTCTCGAGAACGCGAAGCGTTCTCGAGAAATACTCAAATTATACAGAATGCACGCGGGGAATATTGCAAGACTATTCCTCGAAGAAATGTCATCCTTTGTATAGCACACGATTCATTTTTAAAGAGTTTTCAGTTTTCTTTCTGAAATCTCTTGTGTACCTAGCTGGTTTGCTCTTCTTCCCGCAAATACTCGATATTGCACTTGTGCAAATACCCGGGTATATTCGCTGTATTCGACTCTTATTGGTTCAAACTTTGAAAATTGATTGATGGGATTGGTTTATATTATCTGAGGGGAATAGTCCCTCGAATACCATTCTTAGTCAAAGTTAAGTAGATTATTTTTGCGGTGCTATCACTACTCATGTCCATTGCGCTTGGGATTAGGACTCGTGCTAGCGCACTCGTCCTAATCTTACCAAAGCGCAATGGACATTCGTGACACCACCACAAAAATAATCGACATAACTTTGACTACTCATGGTATTATAAGTGATTATTATACACAACTGTCACATGACTGATATCATCCAATGATAATCAAGCATTTTTTTTAAATTCTACCAATCCCGAACTGATTACCTGATAAGCGCCCTTGTGCTGCTTATCAAGCGATAAGCGCCATCTGATTATCGACCCCGTATGTAGTGTCATAATTAGAAATAGAAATGAAAGAAACAAGCAATTTCAGTGTTTTAATTATTAGATCAATCTTACATCATAATTCGGATACGGATTTTGTGTAATAATCGTCAAAATATAAACGTGGGCAAAACACTATAATTTTGCCCATGCCAAGAGTTATCATGCTGGTTGCCCTTAGAAGACTGCCTTCGGGCAAGCCCTCGGGACAGTTTTCATTTCAACCATGTCAGGACATTTTGATAGTTTACGAATGTATGAGTTATTTATCGATTTTTCAAGATTACGACCCCGATTGTATATAGCTTTTTTTAATATTTTTCCGTTAAATTTAAGTGAGTAGCAAGTTTTATGCAAGTCGTCGCCCAGCTGCGCTCTGGCCTTCAACCGTCTCGCTTGCACCTGGGCTGTTATCGCTTCTGCCGCTGTCGCGAGCTTGGCTTTTGCCGTGCTTTCTGCAGTGAATTTGGAACGCGAGGCTGTGAGAGCGATAGAGAGGTCTCCGTCTGTCTGCGTTGTAGCCGCCCATTCCCTGTGGGCGGGGTGACGTGATTGAGTTGAGTTTAGTCAGTTAGTTGCCGGATGCTACTGTAACCTGTTCCTAGAGTGTAGCTTCTAGCCACCCCGCGTCCTTAAGGACGCGGGGACGGCATTTCGAGGAGTGTGTGCCGCTTCATAGAGTGTTTTTGTATCGAGGGAGCGTTTTAACCGTTGCAGCGGTTTGTCGACCAACGTCCCGTAGAGTCGAATGCCATGAAAGCAATTTTCCACTAATTAGGTGGGATCATATCCATGAGGGCGTACAAAAGGTCTCCCTGTCTTCTTTTTCCCATGCGGGTCCCGCCGCATCGAGCCCTGTGAAAGGTATCCCGGGGTATGCGTTATCCACGAGTACAGCTGCGGCTTCGCGACATTCCGATGCTGTGAGACGAGTTCCTGCCACCGACCTTGAGAAACAGGAAAAACTGCAATAAATAAAGTGTATAGAAGTTTGCCGTTAGATAGTTGCCAGGTGCATGTAATATTTGTTCTTTTTGCTTTGTGCGCTAGCCTACGTTAATAACTGTTCGCTATGATGATTCACGCACTAAATTAATGACAGTAACCCATTCTGGGCCCGTATGAATAGTCATATTTCTCCTTTTTGCTTTGTGCACTAGCCTACGTTAATAACTGTTCGCTATGATGATTCACGCACTAAATTAATGATAGTAGCCCATTCTGAGCCCGTATTTATAGTCATGTTCACGCACTAAATTAATGCTAGTAACCCATACGGGGCCAGAATTTAGTCCTATTTGCCTTTTTCTTTTTACTTTGTACGCTGACGGACGTCAGTAACTGTGTGTATATATTTATGCGTTAGACCAATAAATCGGTTTGTTATACGTTGTCTTGTGATTTTCCCGGGCCTGTTGCACGCTTATTTTCAGGCTGAGTTATTTGCAGTATAAGAAGCAATGTAAGGTGGAGCTTGGAAGAAGTTGTAAACGTCACAGGTAGGTCAGGGCGCTCGTCGTCGCAGCACGGGAATTCGCGAGGCTGTACATATATCCTGCCCCTTTAAGCTTTTGGGGTTCTGTCAAACGTGGGATCCAAAGTCTGAATCCCATGGCGCCCTATTATTTTGCGACACACATATCGTCACGCTTGCCCCTATGGTGTACCGTTTCTAGGACCACGCCCATTTCCCTGAGCGTATTAAGCCATGGCTATTGGCCTGTTTTCGAGGATTCCTGGGCAAGTGTTGGCATTTACCGGACATAATAAAACAAGTAGTGTTCTCGTACCCTTAAGTGTCGTTAAAACCGTTTGATACTGTAACAACCAACACTCGACTCTTGGCGTGTGCAAAATTATCGGTAGGTATGCCTCGCCCTTGTTATATTACTAATGAAAATCTTAAATAAACAGAAAAAGTTGATATCATATACTGACTTTCAGACTGTCGTGCTAAGGATTTAATTTGAATTTTCTGTCTTCGAGCTCATATCCTTTGTTATTAGTTGGAAAAATGGACTATCTATATCCTGCTTCTTTCTCGTACCGTCGTCAGTAACCCCTTTCGAGTAGGCTTCACGCACACATACTTAACATATTCATTGTTTTTTACACTTAATTCTTAATAATACTCTTTTTGGCGTTACATTTATTATTGCTACATGCCAGTATTTATATTGGTAAAATTGAATTGTTATATCATTACTTTAATTTTTCTAAACTAGTGTCATTAAAATGTAATTTTTACACACTTTCCCTTTTTCTTATTATTTTATGATTCCCTCCAAAACCTTGGATATAACAATTTAAAAATATTTTTAGTATTTTCCCGGTTCATTTAAGCCCAAATTAATAGTTTAGTTGTGTAGCCAAAACTTGATTCCGTTCTTTTTAAATAGTAGCTTTTTTCGGCTTACTTTAGGATCATCGATTCAAATTCAGACATGCGTGTTCTATATTTAAATGTTTTCATCATGTCAATGACGTAGTCCGCTTATCGTATCTTAATTGCGGCTCTGAAAGCCCATTTTCTGCGGTCTTGTCGTTTATGCAAGCGAGAACTACCCCGAAGTTTTAAGCATATTGCTTAGTTAGGATTTCATTATACAGACACTTTTCCGCGCGGTTCATAAGTTAAACAAGGTGTGAAGCTAAGTGGCGCGTGCGCGTTTTCATTTGGTTTTAGAATTTCTCCCCGGAGCTCTTCATTCTGATCCCCGCTACCGTCTTAAGAGAATCGAAAACTTTGTAGGCTATTCCGCGCCCCCAGCAGCCTCGGCTGTTGGGGTGCGCTGTTTTGTTCAATTAACTGTGTGCTTTTCGTTGATTTTCATGCCCTTTGAAGAAGTTAAAATTAACTGTCCTTTTCATTGATTCTTGTGCCCATTGAGGTTGTGAGTTGTTTTCGTTTCGTGGGAACCCTTTGCTGCTATGCTAAAATGAGTGTCGGAGTTAAACGTTAAGTAAGTTCGTTGTGATCCAAGAATATTTACCGGGCGGTTGCGAGACCTACAATTTCCGCTTCAGCCTATCAATTACCGGATTTTCGAAGATACCAGCTCTATCTCGCATGTTGAACGTTGTTTTCGTCGTCTATTCACCCTCGGTGAGCGCATAATTACCATTTCAGCTCCTGACTGTGGTAACCATCATCTATAAGCCCTGCTCCCGCCGCCCGCAGACACCCTTTTAATCAGTTGCTGAAAAATTCGGTGGATTGTTGACTTCCCTGGATTCTGCATCAGGTATTTTTTTCTAGTTATTTAATAGTGAATTTAAACCCATTTGTACGACGTTGTTCAGAATATGTGCATGCCTAATTTAAGCTATCGTGTGATGCGCACCTAGTTTTTTTCGCTTTTAATGAACTTTCAAGGAATATCGCCTTAGTAAATTTTGTTGTTGTTGAATTCACGATTGCTGATGTCACTATTGTAAGTGACAAATACTTTTAAAGCTACTAACCCATTTATTGGATTTCATGTTTGTTCAATTATTTCACCTGTTTTTAGCTCAATACATTCCATATAATTAAGTACTTTTTTTAATTTTTGGTACTCAGCCAACAGCCGTTAGGCCAATTATAAGCGTCGCTGTACATTTTATAAGGACTTCCAACCTCCCTAACGACTGTCATGATGTTATTATGACATCCGGAACCAACTATTTCCGTGGCAACCGTACCACTAGGCACCGAGAGAAGCAGCCACGGAACTCCCATCCAAGTTCTGACCAGAAAGAGCGTTTTTTAACTCTACTGATCGAACGTGGAAGCATGTTCAAGCTACACCACCCGGGATCTACCCTTTATGCATTATTATTTCGCATATCAACTGTTGCATGCGTATTTGTATTATGTTTGAAACAAATACAGGAGAGTTTTGGAGAAAATTAACTAAAAGTAAGTTCATTGATGCTACTCGCTGGTTGAAATCAAGCACTGCAACTACCCTTTTAAACTCCGTTTATTTGTTTCCACTTTTGGAGTGAACGGATTTACGAACAAAAGTGGTGGCGCTAAATGATTAACACCTTTATCTCGTTTACCGGATCGTATCCCTAATCTAAGGTCGTAAAGAACCCGCCCTTCTTGCTGAGCGTTTTAAGCCGGGGCAACCTTTGTTACAGCCCATCGTAACGGGGTTGGGGCAACGAATGTAATTTTTTCCGATTTTGTCGTGATTGTGAATTGTTTCTTTATCTTAAAGAACGGTTTAGGCTGTAATAAACTTTTATGCCATTTAGTTTTACAAATCATATTTTTAGGTGAAGTAGTTCTTAAACGTGCCTGTATCCTATTGTTATTCATTATTACCCCTTTTATGCAACAAATATATAATAAATAAACTTTTATACATAATGTCTGACTAACAGAACAACTTAGTACAAAAATATGAGCTTCAACTAATTTCAATTATATTTCCAACCACAAATGGACAGTTAATCGATTCGTTCAACTATTTTTTGTACGCCTATCTGCGATCTGCTCATTTTTTCTAATACCCCGTAAAGGACAATAGTGCTGGACGAAATTGTTCAGCAAAGACTACCACGGTCTTCACAAACTAGATGGAATTTTCATTCACAGTGAATTAACACGACAAAAATGTTAAGTCGGAACCTATAATTAATTGAACAAGCTGGTTCTCACAAACCTAGATTAAAAGACAAGAATTTTACTTTTTGATTGACAGTTTTTCATAAAATTATGCCCCATGTCTATATCATTTATAAGCAACAACAAAATATAAATGTAGACCCAACAACCAAGGTTAGACAGAATTTACAGAATTTTAAAAATTAAATAGAGAAAATACGCGATCAAGAAATAAAATTAATGAAGTCTATAATTTGTAATTTTTAGAAGACGAATGACTTCCCCAAAAAGGCCGCGCAGACTTGTTTCGACAAATAATAAGAAAAGAGAAGCCTTGGAAATTTGTAATTGCGTTATGCAGCAAAAAAGAACAAGATTTAGTTTTACTGGGCTATTAGATAGCTATAACTTTATTTTTCGTGGAAAATTGTAATGAGTATCGTGATAAATTGCCTGATAATTTTCTCTGTGAAAGAGTTAAAGTTTACCCTTGTCTGGAAAACAGTAGATTAAAAACTGAACAGCAGGCACTTCATGGTAGAGAAGAATTGTGGGATACCTATTTCTGGAGCCATGTCGCTGCTATCATTACTCTTAAAGACGCAATGCATGAAACTTTTCAAGAAACTCTAAAACTTGAAAGTGTTAATGAGAGCGCAAATGTCTACATCGAAGCGGAGTGATGTTTCTCGATGATTAAAACTTTTTTAATAAACTCAGTGAAGGAAGACATTCTAAGTGCATTAGTAATGCTATGAACAAAAAAAAACGTTTCTTAATAACGTCAAAGACTTTAATAAACAAGCGATTGACTTTAGAATGGATTTAAGATAGCGTTCCACATTGACTAATTCGTTGTGTAACCTGGGACGAAAGCAAGGCTACCTTCGTAAGTAATTTTTAACTGATGCCAGTCCACCGCCCTATTTGCGAAATATTTAGATCTCGGAAGTTGTATTTTAAATATATTCCGTTGGCACTACCATCAAAATTTCCCACGAGCCTCTACTGTCTGTCGACTCAGAACAACAAAAGCTGTTTGCTATTGAAACTGTTTACTAAGTGACAAACCAAACAAAAAACGTGCTGTGTCAACTATACATAATTATTTACACAAATACAATTTAGAGTCCTTTCAAAAATTACTTTAAAACTGTATTATGAACACGTCATATTTTTTATATCCCTTATAATCTTCCACAGTTAATTACATAATATATTATTCATCAGCTGCTAACTATCGTGCCATGGTATCATTAACTCAATGACAAATATAAAACTATA
This sequence comes from Agriotes lineatus, assembly GCA_940337035.1. NCBI lineage: Eukaryota > Metazoa > Arthropoda > Insecta > Coleoptera > Elateridae > Agriotes > Agriotes lineatus. The sequence continues at coordinate 74,081,052 of OW679199.1, forward strand.
GTGTTGCAAACGAGCTTAGCAGTTTCACCAGAGCTCACGTATTGAACAGCAATGAAGCTACTTTTGCTGATATTAATTGTCGAAGCATTTTCTGAAAAATGGAACAATCCCGATATCTATGCGATAGTAACTTATTACAAAATATTTGTTATAACTACGTATTATTGATGTAAGGATAGTTTCAGCAGAATGATTATACAATGACACCCGAACGGTGGACAGTGCTGAGATATAATAAAAACTACGCCAGTCGGTTTGAAATGGCTACTTTCAAGTACAATCGCACTTGCACTGCTTTCAATTTTACCCTAAACCTAAAATTTGACATCCAGGAAGTGGAGGTGAGTAGATAAAATAACAATTTATGTTAACTTGACATGCAATTTTCTTACAATTCAGAATATTAATATTTAGTTTCACTTGAAGTTCCTATTTATTATTCACTATTTTTTCATTCATTTCATTATCAAGCAAGTTTAGTCGTAAGTTCAACTGCATTACTTGCATTCTGTATTATTATTTTGGTCCTCTTGACATGTAAACAACTCATTCATACACAGTTGACGTCCACCGTAACTACTATTTTACAGTAAGTCACTGTTTTTACGCATCACGGTGCGGTGAAATAAGTAGAAACATTTTAGTTTTCAAAGACGTAATTCCTCGTTCCGCTGAGTTTTGGAGAAATAAAGAAAATTCATGTTTACGACTTTTATTTTCGACGTTTCAAAGCGTCTATTATTAAATTTACCGACGGCAGGTTGCTTGATGGCAATGGTACAAAAATGACATACAAAATCATCTTTTTGATTTTCCGAATTTTGCGACTTTTCCGGCGGATTTTCCCAAAATTTTCTTTCATACAAACCTTGCCCTGACAATTACGAATACAACAAAAAAAATGAGCCAAATCGGTCGAGCCGTTCTCAAGTGATGATGTACACTTCTGTGCAATAAAATTAAGCACACACGGCTTTGTTACATTTTTATTAATAGCGTTGTTTTTTCGAAAGGTCTGAGTTTTGGTCTTTTAATCAAGGTGTTATTTTCAAGTTATGGTGTCTTATCATTTATTGAAACTGCTGCTAGAAAATTGAAATACACCCGAATTATAGAAACTACAATATTGTGAAAAATAGTCATAAAATGTGTGCTTAATTTTATTGCACAGAAGTGTACCATACATGCGGCAATTGATTTTTATTTATATAGATTTTTTTCATTCATTCAATAATCAAGCAAGTTTAGTCGTAAGTTCAACTGCATTACTTGCATTCTATATTATTATTTATTTCCTCTTGACTTGTTAAACGGTCATTACTGTCGTCTTTACAAGCCAGGTGCCTGTAAAGTGTTACTGTCGTCTGAACTAACCGGTAAAAGAGTCTTTACAGGCCAGGTGCCTGTAAAATGCTGCCATCCCGACTTTACAAGCACCTTGTTTTCTAATAATCACATCCTTCATTAATCACTATTATAAATATTAAGGATGTTCCCCAAGAAGAAATGAAACGTTGTACGCGACTCGCTTGCGATTAGCCTTTATTGGGGCTCACGTCGCTATCCCTGCAAATTATCCGGCTCGCCCGTAAGGGCTAATTTACTAAGCTTGCCACGTAAATAACTATTATGTACTTCTGACATGTAAACAACACATTCATACACAGTTGACGTCCACCGTAACTACTGTTTTACAGTTAGTCAATGTTTTTACTCATCACGGTGCGGTAAAAATTTTAGCTTACAGAGACCCTTAAAGAAAAAAAGTAGTATTTGCGGAAACTATAGCTACGTAATACCTCGTTCCGTTGAGGCTTGGTGAAATAAAAAAAATCATGTTTACGACTTTTATTTTATACGTCCCAAAGCGTCAACTATTAAATTTCCCGAAAGCAGGTTGCTTGATGGCAATGGTGGTTTTGATATTAAAAAGCAAAATCTCAAATGTTTAAAAATTATGTCGGCCAAAAAAATTAATACAATACTCGCTGCGTTAAGCATTTTACGAAGTTCGGTTTTATTAAAGCACTCCGCTTCGCGTCATGCTTCAAAACCTTGCGCCGTAAAATGCAACCTACCGCACTAGTAATGTAAATAACTATTACAAAACCGAAACTCTGAAACAAGCGAAGCAATTGCATGATTCGCTTTGTGTTCGTTTTTATTAAAGACTTTTTCCGAGGTAAAATTGGATAACTATCTGATTGAGTGCTCGCAGTATTTATTTTTTACGACTGACCTAGAAAATAGATTTTTTAACCGTCATTTGGCAACAGAAAATTGACATCGCTGCTGAGCGAGCGTTTTCAGCATTTAGCCGCTCGCCGAGCGCTTTGGAGTTGCGGGTGGGACAAGTAGTTAGCCATATCAGGATGTTTCTTTGACAACGCTTGTCATTCGTTTAAATAATCGCATCGCATGTCATAGCCTACGCGAGTAATTTAAAATTTATATTCAATTAATATTTTTAATAAAATGGAATAATATGATTATTTACGCGTAAATAATCTGCTCAGGGGTCGACAAAATAGTATGTACATTTTGAGCTAAAAGTGCTCTTGCCGCTTTTGCGTGATTGCTGGTATCGGCTAATACTCATGCGCAAGCCGCTCAAGCGACAAGAATGCACATTCAGCTATTAACACGCAATACAGTATTATTGATTTTTTACTCCATATTTTCTTTTATACAAACTGTTACCTGCTGTGAGTTTAATGAGGAAAAACCTGACTCATTTTTCATTTTATGTGCAAAATTCTTTATAGAAATTGTGCCTTACACTGCTACTAAATAAATTTAGTATTAAACGCATTCTCTATAACTTCTAGCAACCTGCTTGCACTTTTCAGTGTTACGTTTGTAATGAATGAAATGCTCTAATAACATTAGCATTTATTAACAACAAGCAGTACAGATACGTCAATCTGATTCGGTGCTCCAACGTGAACTGCTGTCGGCATGCTCCAGTCAGCTATAACATGTTTTACATGGACCAGCTAAAGCATATATTACATTCAGCTCTTTTGATAATTTTACTGTAGACGTTATGTCATACAGCAGGCACTTTCTGTTTAAAAATTCTCCATAGAAAAAAAGTTGGCAACCCTGTAGACCATGCAACTTGGTCCAAGCTTCCAATCCACTGTTTATGAATATGCGCATTGAACCAGTGTTTTATTAAGAACCTTAAAAAAAATTGCAGAGGATTCCTTATTACAGGTTCCAACATTTTGTTAATATACATGTTAGCTTGAATAACAATATCACACTTACACACTTAATTATGTATGTTGGTTTCACCTTAGATTTTGACTTATCTCGTCTAAAAGGCTAAGGAAGCATTGTAATCGCGAAAAATTACATTTCGAGATTTCTTCAGATCTTTACGTTTCAGGGTCCCTAGATGACGAAAAATATGTTTTCTCAACTCCGTCTGTCTACATGTCTGCCTGTCTGTCCGTTTGTCTGTCTGCTAGCCCGTTTGCTGGCGGTATAGCTCAAAAACCATTTGTTGGAGGAAAATGATATTTTTCGTTGACCGCTTGTTAATTTCAATATTATTGAATTATTTTTCCTAAAAAATGATGGATTAATAGACGTCATTAATACACTGTTTTTGATTAATACACTCTTTTTCATTAATTAACTGGTTTTTAAAAAAGGATGGATTAATAGATCTATTAATACACTGTTTTTGATTAATACACTCTTTTTTCAATTAACTGTTTTTGTGATTTTGACATTTTGATGATATTTTGCATGGAGGTAGTTGTATTAATCAAACTTTTCACCACAAAAAAAGATTTTGCGGCCAACGAAAAAATTTTGTAATCAACTCGTTTGTTAATGGGCACTTAATAATCTCAACTATTAAAGGCACTCACTCGATATCGCTCGTTCGTGCTTTAAACAGTTTCGATATTAATCGCCTCCATTAACACACTTGTTGGTTAAATAACTATTTGCATATTGATTATACTGAGATGGTTTAATGCTTGCAATTTAATTCTGTATGCATAGAGAAATATTGAACAAAGTCAATTAAAGCACAGAATTGAAATATTTTATTTAATTGCAATCTAGACAGTAGTTGAAGTTATTAAATGCATTGGAAATGAGATACAAGAAGCATAATTAGAGGGATAAAGGCTAGCATAACAAAAGCAGGTTTCAGAAGGATTGAATTTGAAGTTTCAATAAACAAAAGATTTAAGATGGCTAATATAATATAAGTAATATGATAGGTTTCAGCATATTTGAAGCTCGATCAAATGTGAGTAAATAATGCAAAAGGTTGGTTATGTGCATAATGAATATGAGCGTAGAGTTATTAATAAACGTACGGGCCAGTGAAAAGCAAGCAAGCTGAAAGGTAAGATAAGATAGAATTTGCAAAGAGCAATACTGAACGAGGGCAATTGAAATGAAGTATAATTAGGGACGTGGTTAAAATTGAACTCAAGGGAAAGGACAATTTTTATGTATAAGAAATAAAGACAATTTTTAGTTTTAAGCAACAAACATGTCAAGCAAATTTTATTCTTTTATGTGAAATTGTAACCAAAACTTATTTCCTTTGAACAATATTAGATCGCGGTTACTAGGTAACTCGATGCTTTTTTGTTAAAGAAAATATAGAAAATAATTGCTGTAATGTCAACTTGTGGGCAAATGATGCTCCTGATTTTTGGTGTTTTTATATAATAAAAGTTATTTGTAAAGTTTATGTACAAAGTTATTCTACAAGTCACCGGGCATAAGTGGAAGTGTTATTAAAAATTTCTCCACCGAACAAGTTTATATAATGGTGCAAGTCAAGATCGGCATGGGTTCGACTCCGACAACCTGGAAATTTTAAACTGCGATACCAGTCCATTCCAAGATCAGAAGCCAGGGATCTCAAGTCCTACAGGTCAGGAAGAGGTGTAACAGTATCCTAGAAGCAGATTTGGTGCCAAGAAAGTGATTTCCAGCAAATCAGGGCGTTGGCGTTACCCGCAGCAGCTCCAGAGGCGAGGTCGGCGATATTTTAAAAGGTACGATTTGGCAGGTTTTTATGTGGTTGGAGTCCGGAAAGCTAGTGGACTTCGAGAACACACCTTGCTGAAGAGATTCATTATGTTTCCGAGCATCCAGATACGTCTAAATTCCAGAAAATCGCGTGGCGTCACTAGAAAATGCGATTTATGCCAGGATTTGCAGTTTTCACAGGATGCTAAGACACTACTATCGTTTGCCTTGGCGAGTCGTTTTTACGTCACAACTTGAAACAAAACCAAGTTAGATGTTGTTAGGCGGGAGATTCGATTCAGTTTACCTGTGGTTTCTTTGTAAATTTCGCTTTTGAATATCAACATAAAACGCTGTATGCACCCGCGAACCTTTTGTGGTGTCAATTTTGTGAGGTTATGAGTTATTGAATCGAGTAGCGCATGTGTACTGAAATTTTGAGTATTTGAACTACTCTGAGTTAAATATTCTACAGAATTCTTTTAATATAAAATTAAAATTTGAACCTAACCTGAGATACCAGTCTTGTGTTTTTGCCGGAGCAAACCCATAAGGTTATTGCAATTTGATAAAATATAGAACGGGGTAATTAACCATTTTATTGGAGAGTAATAAATACGTTTCATTTTGGTTAGCCTAAGATACTGACAGGCAAGTTTTGCATTTGTAGAATTTAATATAAGTGCCCTGAGTGTTGGGGTGTTTGCCTAATAGTACATTGACTTGGCGATTGTCTAACATTACATAACAATACATATATCTATCAAATATATACAGGGCGAGCACCTTAAAAATATAAAATTCAGTATATTCTTGCTCTAATTCTTCTTCTTCTCCTTCTTCGTTCCTGTTGGTCCTCTGGGGATCATAGGGCGCCCAAAGGGAAGTTTCACTGACTGTTAGTAAAAGTAATAAGGTTGTCAGCCTTACACTTTCGGTTCACTACACTTTAATTTAACCTGTTTTTTAATATTACTGGTTGAGTGACTGTGTTCAACTGCTGCATAGTGACTCCACAAACTCTTTCCAATTCTCCTTATTTTTTGCAAAAACTTTTACTTCATTCCAGGACATATTTCGCGCACTATTTTCACTGTTAACATTTCTTTTTCATGTCAGAGCTGGTCTTCTTTGTTTTCTTTTGCCTTCGATGTTGTAATCCATTGCCTGCCGTGTTATGTCTGCTACCGGTTTTCTTAGCGTATGTCCTATGCATTTCCAGCGTTGCCTTTTTATGGTGATTTCTACCGGTTCTTGTTCGGCTCTTGCCCATAGATCAGCGTTGAAAATTTGGCCCGGCTAATATATTTTAAAAATTCTCCTTAAGGCTTTATTAATAAATATTTGCAGTTTTTTGTTTGTTGCTTATTCAGTGCCCATGTCTCAGCTCCATACAGCAGTACGCTTATTATATTAGTATTGAAAATTCGCAGCTTCGTTTTCTTGGAGAATTCATTTGAGGCCCATATCTTTCGTAGCATATTATAGGCATTTTGTGCTTTACAAATTCTTGTTTTAACGTCTGTGTGGCATCCTTCGTGTTCGTCAACAATACTACCTGGGTACGCAAACTTTTTGTATTTTACAGTTCGCTAATACTATTTCTTCTGTATCTTCCGCATTTATACTTAATGTCTTCGTTTTGACTGTGTTAATTTCTAACCCAACTGTATATGCTATGTTCTTCAGTATGTTTAACTTTTCCTGCATGTGACTTTTTTTTTCGTATATTAGACAAACATCATCTGCATATTCTAAATCTTCCAGTTTATATCCGAACCTCCACTCTAAGCCTTTCTTATTAGCTGCAGTTTTTCTCACCCAGTCTGTAACTATAAGAAACAGAAGGGGAGGCTGGATACATTCCCTTTCAATGGCGAATGTTTCCAATCTTGAATTATTATGTTGAATGCATGCGCTATAATTTTCATATAGTAGTTTAATTAGTATAATGTATTTTCTGGGTAAGCCGTATTTTCTTAGTATCTGCCACATTTTTGCTCTATCAATTTTATCGAAAGCTTTCTTGAAATCAACAAAGCCCAGGTGTATTTCTTTTTGCCATTCGTTACCTTCTTTTAATATGATCCTTACGGTGACTATTAAATCCGAGCAACATCTTCGCGGTCTGAAACCTCCTTGATTAGTTCTAAGTAGGTTTTCTATTTTACCTTTCATTCTTTTTAATATAATTTTTGTTAAAATTTTACTTGTGGTATTTAGAATTGTTATGGCGCTGCAGTTGTCACAGTTGGTCCTATCTCCCTTTTTTGGCAACTTGATAATCAGTCCTATATACCATTCTTCCGGTAATTTCTCTTCTAGCCAGATCTTATTGATTATGCTATGCAGTATGTTAACACATGTTTCCACACTCGTCTTTATTAGTTTGCTTGGGATGTTGTCTATACCTGCTGCCTTGTCATTCTTCAACTTAGTTATAGCCATCTGAATTTCTTCTTTCTCTTTTCTTCACTCGTATTCAAATTCAGTTCTTCGGTTTCGTCGTCGTCATCTTCGCTATTATCTTCGTCGTCCCTTCGTTCCCGTTTCGAGTAAATTCCTTGAAAATGTTCCATCCATCTCTCAACTATCTCCTGCTCCGATTTGAGTATATTGCCATCTTTATCTTTCATGTGTGTGGTTGTCGTGCTTTTCTGACCTGCCATTTTCCGTGTTATGTTATATAAGGTTTTCATATCATTCATTCTAGCTGCTTTTCTGCTTCCTTCATCAGTTTCCATGTATTCCGTGTCATCCACATCTTATCATGTTTTCTTCTACAGCCGATTGTTTTTTCTGCCGTTTCCTTCATGGCTTCTTTGTATTTATTCCAAAGTTGATCTATAGAGTTCTCTTCCATACTGTAACGTCCTTATAATCTTTTCTTTAGTTGGGATTGGAATTGTTTTTGTGTTTCTTCGTCTTTAGGCGTTGGGTATTGTATTTAACTTTCCTTTGCTTCTCTCTATTTATTGCTTTTAGTTTAACTCTAAACTTTGCCCTAACTAATGCATGGTCAGATCCAAGATCAGCTCTACACATAGCTCTAACATCCATAAGGCATTTCCTGTGTTTCTTTTCTATAGTTACGTGATCAATTTGATTTTTCGTTTTCCCATCGGGTGACGTCCATGTTGTTTTATGAATGGATTTGTGTGGGAAAATGCTGCCCCCAACAACTAAATTATTTGTAGCACAAAAATCTAAAAACATCTTTCCGTTCTCATTTATCTCGCTTATCCCTTCTCTTCACATTATCTTTTCTCTGCCTATGTTGTTCTTACCAATCTTAGTATTCATATCTCCTAACATTATTATTATATCTTTTTTATGCTTGTTACGTATGTTGTCGTGAAATTTCTGCAGTTGTTCGTAAAATTCTTCTTTTTTCTCTTGTGATTCTGTATTTGTCGGGGCGTATATATTTATTATTATGATGTTGAAAAGCTTTGCTTTGAATCTGGGCGTAATTATTCTTTCAGAAAAGCTTTCCCATTCCAAAAGTGTTTTTCTGGCTTCTTGGCTCAGCATCAGCGCTACTCCGCATTCATGATCAGCATCTTCCTCTACTTTTCCAGAATATATCAGGGATTTCCCTCGATCTAGATTTATTTCACCATTTCCGAGCCATCTGTTTCATTCAACCCTAAAATCTCCATCCTGTACTTTTCCATCTCTCTTGTAATTTGGTTTGTTTTACCGGTCGCGTACTTGGTTCTTACATTCCAACAACCAATATATTTTGTGTTTCTAGTATCGAATTCTTCTACTTTCTCAATTATCTCATTATCATAAGTCCTTGAAACTCTAGGGTCATCATCGGGTCGTTTTTTTGTTGCGGGTCTGATATTGGTTACTTTTTTGAAAAACTGGCGTCAGTATTCTTTCAGATTTCCAGTTTCCTTACTCGTTGGACCCTCTCTTCGTTATTAGTCTGTCGGGAACGTTGGATTGCCGATCTACCTTTCTTTTTTGCGCCTTCATCTTTTATCTGTTCAATCCTGTAACTGTCTCTATTCACAATTAGTTTGTTATATGAAATAATCGCTTTCTGCCCATTCTCTCTAGATTTTTTCATGGGTTCTAGCAGGGCTTTCCTCTGCTCCCTCACCTTTTTCGTGCAATCCTCGGTAATCCATATGTTTAAATCTTTAAAATCCCCCAATTTCTTCGTCGCTTTCATAATTTCCTATATTTTATTCCAGGTGTTTAATTCGATTAGTACTGGTCTTATTCGGCCGTTTCCGTACTTTCCTAGTCTTATTATTACTTCTTGCGTTTCGTTTTCTATATTAATTTGTACTTCTATTTTCCTTAGTACAGTTCTAATTTTTTCTTTTAATTCTAGGTCACATTCTTTTTGAGAGTCCTGTATTCCTTGAATAACTATCTTTTTCTTGCGCAATTCCTTTTCTAAGAGATTCAGTTTATTATCCAGTTCCTTTACCTGTTCGTTTAGCTTAACATTTTCTTCTCTTAGTTCTGCATTTTCCCGTGTCAGTTTTTTTCAATTCTTCATGACAATTACTTAATTTGCTCTCTATTCGTTCCGACCTTTGATCCAGTGCATCCAGTGTGTTTTTAATTTGTTCTAATATCTGTTCCATTTTCTGTGATTTGCGTATTAGATGTTTTTAAAATATGTATCCACGTTAAGCTATCTGTGTCAGTGACCTCGTTGTTATCACCACCGCACCGTGTATGGTGTCGCGCTACGGTCGCCTTTAGCGGGGACCGCACAATGGCACTTTTGCAGTTTAGCACTAAACACTTTATTTGCACGTAAATAATTATACTTTGTAGTTCATGAACTTCTCCTGATTTCACCAAAGTTTGTTTGTGTTTTAATCGCTCGTGTTCAACCCGCCGCGGCACCTAATAGGCTACCAATTTGCTTTAATTCAAGAACTATTATTTATTTATTAATTAATTTATTTATTAATTGTTGTAGTTAATGGCTATAAATCTGATCCAAAAATTGTTTCGTCAGGTGTTCCTCAAGGGTCGCACCTAGGCCCTTTGTTTTTCATTATTTTTATAAACGATATCTCCCGCTGTTTTCGGTTCACCAAGTTTCTATTGTACGCCGACGATCTTAAAATCTTCACTGTTATCTCCAATATCCAAGATTGTATAAATTGTCAAACCGACTTAAACAGATTGAATGCATATTGCAAAGAAAATAGTTTAATCTTAAACATAAAAAAATGCTACCAAATCAAATTCACACGTAATCGACAGGTTACTGACTTCCAATATTTTTTGGGTGTTGATCCTCTCAAAGTAGTTACTAATATAAAAGATTTGGGTGTCACGATAGATAATAAGGTACTGTTTGATATCCATATTGATAAAATTGCCAGGAAATCATATCAAATGTTAGGATTTCTAATTAGAACGTGCAAACATTTCACAAATCCCGATGCGCTTAAGATCCTTTATTTCTCTTTGATCCGAAGTCATTTAGAGTACTGCAGCACTGTTTGGAACCCCCAATACAGTACATATATAGATCGGTTAGAAGGTATTCAAAATAAATTTATACGATTCTTTTCTACTAAATTTCCGTTCAACCAGATTGCAATCGGTTCTCTAAAAAGGCGAAGAGAAATATTGGATCTTATACTTCTATACAAGCTTTTTAACCAAAAGTTGGATAGCCCAGATCTTTTATTTAACTTTACTTTTAGAATCCCTATTGGTAATACTAGAAGTGTTGCGTTGCTTGGTATCCCTTTTAACAGAACTAGTTCAGCTAACAACTCTCCTGTAACAAGATTATCATTGCTTTATAACTTTTATTTGTCTAATTGTAATACGTTAGATATTCATTTTGATTCCCTTCAGACGTTCAAAGCTAAACTTTACAATTGTTATTCTAGTTAAGTGTATACTGTTTTTATTCTCATTTTGCATTCCGGCTTTTTATGTTTAATTGTGTTTTTTTTCTATTATCGATAATGTTTGCTTTCGTCTTGAGAGTCTGTAATTTTTATTTTTTAATTGTGGGTTGCTGTAATTGAGCCTTGTGCTTGTTGCGACCCCGAAATAAATAAATAAATAAATAAATCAATAAATAAAGCAAATAAAACGGCAAAGACCCAGTAATATTGCTTACGATTGGAGTTCATATCCATATTATAAAACATTCTATACATCAAATAATAGTAATGCTAATGCTAATATAAGCATAACAGTATCATACAATATATAATAAGAAAACTAGCGTGTTGCGAGATGTACAAAAAATCATAATACTAAAATGTTGAATAGGTTTTCATGGCTCCTCAAGAGTGGTAAATAAACATGTTCTTTTCAGGTAAAGTAGCTTTTTTTGTTTTAAATACTTCAAAATATCACCACGGAATGTTGTTCAGATTGTAAAATTATGGTTCCATGCAAGATTTTACGAAATATCGACTTTTGTGAAAACGTGTGTACTCGATGAGATACTTTTTTGGTAACATGGTTTCATAAGTCACCCGCTATTTTTGAAATTTTGCATATGGCAATAATTTTACATTTTGAACCATCTTTCTCGAGGATACTTTGACGTATTTCAAACAGAAAATGTACACGAAGACCAATCCAACATTTTGGTATTACGATTTTCTACTCAGAATTTTATGACCAACATCGCCACGTGTAGTTCTTTCGTTAATTTATAGTCACCCTATAAATAATACGAAAAGTAGTGTGCTGCGATATGTGCAGCAAGACGTAAAGTGAAAACTTAATAAGACGCGAAGCTAAAATTAAATAGTAATGCGTACATACGAGTAGAACGTAAGTTATAGATCGCGAGCAATTCACAAGTAGTTCTATAGAATGTAATTAAGAACATGCTACGAGATTTTAGTTAAATAAAACCAATATTTTTCACATAGCTCAAGTTTCTACCCTTTACGAAAAAGGGAATATTTTGGACCGAACATATACAGGATGTACACTCTCCACTCACGAGGAAAATTCCGTGTAAAGCCCTTTACAGATTTTTAAGGTTGAAATTGATCTTCCCGCAGTCTCTATTTTTCGCAGAATGAACAATACTGTTGGTATATAAAAACCCACTTTATCATAAATACAATTTGTCTAGGAAAAGGTTGTATCACTTATAAATCTTTCCCCGGTACGCAAGCAAAATTTTGTTTTCTTCGTCAATTTTTCTTTAGACAACTTTACTAACAAGTAATTATCATGATCGATTTTTCAAATATATTGTTATGATACATGATATGGGCAGAAATCATAATAAAGGAATGTTGAAAATTGAACGAATAAATTTGGACAGTTACAGAAATTGAGTCTTAATAGATATAAAATTTTAAAGTTAATTGATGAAAAACAACTCTGGTTGCGTTATTCATTGGGATTCATAAAATACTGGTAGGCTGATTTGAATGCATTGAAATTAATAATTAAGGAAAATAAATTCAAACTAAGGTTACATCGACAATTGTGTTTGTTAAGCAAATGATGTATTGTTATTATTTAAATTAATTAAATAGTGTGCATAAATAATGGTTACTAGTAGATAAGAAAAATTTGTTTATAAAACAGTTACCTAAACAGTACTCACAAAAGCAGATGTAATAAAATTTTTGGAAAATTTAATATTGAAAATAAATTGAATTTCTGCATAAATTGTTTAAATATAATATGGTATTGTGAATAGTATCACAAGAAGCAAAGATAAACAGTTATTGTAATATTGGTTTACAAGAATTAATAATCATCGATGGATAATGGATTTATTGTATTAAACTACAAATAAGAAGAAGTAATTTCATATTGGTTGTTTGTGGAATTGGATAGATACTTGGTGCATGGAGTTTGAGCCGTCAGCGTACCTGAAATAAATGGGACAAAGTTAATATTTGAAAATTAATAGAAGGAGAGTAACTTACCAGGACAATAGTTCGTGTGAAGAGCAGATCTAGGGGTTGCCAGTACCAGATAGCAGGACTGTGGACTGCAGCAGCGACCAGGACGAGGTTTTGGAAGCAGATAAGTTGTTTGGACGTGAACGAGCAAGTAGGACATTGCTAAGATTTGGATTGATGGTGCAGACATACATCATCATTAATCATGACATCATTACTGATGTGTTGTGATTCAGCAGACATACAAGAGGAGCCAATAGCTGTGATGGTTGTACCAGAAAGAGCAGTAGCAGCTAGGAGAAGTGTTCTTTTTCAGTAAATCGCAGGGCTAAACGTAGGAGCTTGTTGTGACATCGGAGACTAGCAGAACAGGAATTTGGAGCCAACATCAGTTGACAGGACCAAGGAAGGGTTAGCTGTTTGGTGTTTTGGACGTTGCAATCTGTTCGAGAAAGGCTTTAGTGGTGAGTGTTGTTCGTGGTAAGGAGATAAGCAATAAAAAACAGGTTTGTTAGATTAAGTTGACATCGAAGTCTTGAATAACTGTCAATTTTGAAAGCAAGTAACAAAAACTGAAGCAATAATTATCTAGTAGAGTCAATTAATAGTAAACGTCAAATGTAAAAGCACAATTGTCAGTACACCTTGGTGTAGTAAATTTGAAAAGTAAAATTTAACATTTAAACATTAAATTAATTTAAAGAATTTGAGGTTATAAAGTTGCATTGCTACAGTAAATAGCATACTAGATTTGATGAACCCAGCCCGAAGAGATAAGAGGTCTTGATTATAGTAGATATCATTGTGATATAAAAAGAAATACATTGAAGGCATAGTTTCCATAATAGGGGCTATATAGCAATATCTTCAAATTCATAACGTGATTCAGTACATCATTTTTTAATTTTTCAATGTCCAACGCGGCTGTGGCTTGGTGAAATTTTTATGAAGCTGCTTGGATAGTGCTGTATAAGGAAATAAATCAGGTTGTCTACATGACACCTGCCCATTTCCATAAAATTCTTGATATAAATCTATACTTTTTGAACTGTTAGTTCAGAATTTTACTTAAGCCTACTAGATTTTAAACATTGGGAACATTTGTTAAGCTATTAAATCTTAAATAGAATTTACTTGCTGTATTATATACAGTATACGACGAATATTCAATGGCGTTAAAAGTGCCTAGAGATTGATGGTAGTTAAGTAGAGCAAGGATTATTTTAATTTTACTTAGGTTTAAAAGCATTGTATGTTTCTAGGTCAAATTGCTTGTGTATTTGTGCTTTATGTTCATTATTTACGTCGAAATTCATATTTCGGGAGTCTCGCAGGTTCTTAAAAAGGATCATATTTTGTTCAAATCAAAAATTAAGAAAACTTTTTCTCTGCATAATTCTATATGTGGACACACTATATAATAATTATGCAATATCTTAATGCTTATAATTATCGGAGGATGGCTACTAGTTTAATTATCATTTTAGCCTCAACACAACTTGCATTAAAATCTGACGTCTTCAACATTTAGAAAATTGTTGTATTTTGTAGCACTTGTAAAATTTCAGGACTTATGAAGCATTTTTACTATTCAATTGCTAGCTGCAGTTCTTTAATTACTACCCTCAATCTAGAAGCAAGTTGGGAAGCTTGAAACCGTTCTATTTTGCGATACGGTTGTTTGTTGATTTACAGTGCCTCCAATTAATTGTAGATAATTTTTTATACCTTTTACAAATAAACCTCATCTTCTAAACATTCTTTTATAGCCCTTTTTGTAATGCCAGTGATGTCTCTTTTTGAGTTTTTGTAAAAACCGTAATACCAAGTACAACGAAAACAAGAGTTTATTGTTTTCGACTTCAAGGTGTCACACAAGAATGATATTTAAACATTCATTGCATGAACTTTAGTGCTAAGTTTTATGTTAACATATGATTATTTTAGCTCATAGCACAGGGGTACAAATTTCTGAGTAATGAGTATCGCGAGTTTCCAATACGAGTACAATACAACTTTTGTCGTTTTCTGAGCATAAACGGTATGGGTCTAGGAAATACTCCATGTGGAAATTTTACTGATTGTGCAGCAATGCAGGTATTTACAATTAATAATAGTTTTGCTTAACACTACAAAGGACTTGCTAAAAAAGCTATTATGTATGGAAATTGTATCTTTATTTTCATGGATGGAATTTAAAATATCTATACTGTTAGCAGCAAGGAAAGACACATCACTTTTGTAATTGGGCTCCTGATCAGTCAAAGCTTCCACCACGTATACCCAAGGGACGTTACATGGCAGAACTGTACTGGATGTACAATTCAGTTGAAGTAGCTGTTACCCAAGCGTTTGGAAGTGTGACTCGTCCTGAAGTTTAAAGGATTTTTGAAATGTACTTTATTTTAACTTTTTTTGTGTGTCTTAACACCATATACGGTTTTGGTGCTTACATTAGACAGTTTCTGTCAGTCTTTGTTTCGGGGAAATAAAAATATTAAATGGTTTTAATACTGTTACTACGGATGCCCTAAACATTAAGTAGAATAGTCATTCTATATAGTCCAGTCAATATAGCAAAATTCCTTGCAAAAGGTCGAGTAGTTTTGATTTTTTTATATGCCATTTGGGTTGCCATAGTGAGTTATAATCCAAGATTTCGAGCTCGACCACCGCGCACCGCGCTACCTCGCAAAAACAGTAAAATTTAAGCATTTTAAAAATTATAGGTTTATCGAAAAAATTCTTCTGACCTTTTTGAAAGTAGAGTAAATTTGCTACAATTTGAGCACAGACGATCTATATAAGTTTGATAGTTCCCGACATACCATTTTTCAAAGTACAAAAATTAAAAAAAAAATGCGAAAAAATGTTCAAGGCCTATGAATTATGTTAAATATTTCGTAACTAAGTGGTGTATGTAAAAATATATTCAGGTCACATTTAAAGTACATTAAATTTGCAATAATTTGAGCACAAGGTCATCCTTTTTTGTCAAAACTTTCCTGAGATATATAACATATAGTAACCACGAGTAGGGTAGGTAAAAAGAGCTTGCGCATGAAATATTGTAAAATGTGAGCAAATTTTATTATTTAGTAATATAACTTAATAGTTACAGTAATTAATGTAAAAAATACAACTTAAAAATAACAGTGCAATATTAAAGAAAAACACATACGAAATAACACCACAAATGGAAAAAAATCCTTAACGGTTGTGAAAGCTCATTTTAATCAGTTAGGCATTCAGAGTTTCAGTTTATTTTATGAAGACGGATAGTGCTCCACTGTTTCAACCTCCAATAGTTTGTAGACTGAATCTCGGTTTTCTATTTTTTCACTCATTCTTTCGATATCTGAAGGATCACTTTTTTTATTAAGTTAATTGGAGGAAACACATACAGACGTTTTTTTTACCAGAAAAAAATTTTCATGGAAATAGAACTTGCCTGCATTCTAAACCATTCCTCGCTAATATAAAGATATTAAATTAATTTAATTTAAGTTTACAACATAATTGATAGATTTAAAGGCAATTTAAATCAGGAAATGTTTCATAAAATAGGTGTTCATGTAATAGTTAGCCTAACACTATGTTTGAAAGTATGCTGAGAGTCAAAGAATATGTCCAGGATATTCATCTTCTCGTTATACAAGTGGCCCATTCCCCTAATGGGATCTCTAATGCCACCATTCGTGCGTGCCCAACTAAGATGGAACAAGCTCATGAGTCTAATATTCCATTATGGCACTCTCAGTTCTATCAGTTGCAGTAAACATGATGAATTAATAAGGTTATTATATATCTTATAAATAGTCATTAGATCAAGCTGTATGCGTCGATCAGAAAGAGTAGGTAACTTGTAGTCAAGTAACATTTGAGCATAAGAACGTTTGGTATCACTCATCCTGTGGCTTAGCCGACGTAAAATGTTTTTCTGGATGCTTTCGATACTTTCGCTATGTACCTCATAAAGAGGATTCCATACAGTGGTGCAATACTCTAATTGGGAACATACCAGCGTGAAATAAAGAAATAAAAATTGAGGTTTTCGAAATGGTCGACTGGTTCGAAATACGAATTCTAGCATGGATATGCTTTGTTGACAATATTTCCTATATGGCGATCAAAGTGAAACTTCGAGTCAAAAAGAATACCTAAATCTGTTATGCTGTCTACACGCTCGAGGTAATAGTGACCAACTTGGTAATTATAGTCAATAATTTTAATGTTTTTAGTGAAACTAATTTGTTTACATTTACTGTAACTAAGGAAGATTTTATTTTGGGTACAAAGTGTATCATACCTCTCTAAATCACGCTGGATTTGTAGATAGTCATTGAGACACCGGACAGTGGCAAAGAATTTTATGTCATCGGCATATAAGAGGAAAGAACAGTGTTCAAAGCATTTGACTAGGTAGGTACGTCGTTGATACACAATATGAACAGGCGTGGGCCGAGAATGGAGCCTTGCGGCACACCTGAGGTTACCATTTCCCAGTTCGAAATGCGTCCACAAACGGACACAGCTTGTTGCCTATTTTTTAGATACGAAACAAACCATCTCAGTAAGTTACCTCGAATTCCATTGAAAATAATCTTTTTTATTAAAATGAGGTGATCGACTTTGTCAGAGGCTTTTTTAAAATTACAGTAAATTGCTTCTACTTGATAGCGACAGTCCATGTTGTGAAAAACGAAGTTTGAATAAATGAGCAAGTTACTAGTGGCAGATTTACCTTTAACAAAGCCGTGCTGCTGTTCAATTATTTGTGATGATAAAACAGGATATATACAGTCATGAACCAGCCTCTCCAGAAGTTTAGGTAAGCTAGACAAAATAGAAATTGGCTGTAGTTTTCAATTTGACGGAAGTGGCCTTTGTGAACTGGGATCATGTAGGCCAATTTCCACTTATGAGGAAAGGTGCCTTCCTCTAAACAACTATTAAAAATTAGGGTGAGTGGAATGTACAGGGAAGAAGCAGTCTGTCTAAGAAAGTAAGGAGGGATTCGGTCTGGTCCCGCTCCTTTGTTAATATCTAGTGTCTTTAATCCCTTTAGGACTTTTAGTTCATTAAAACAATTTTATGAATGGACGCTAAACCAGAATCTTGTGCTCCTTGTGCCAGCTCATCGAGATTGAAAGAGTCGTCTATAAAGAATTGTTCAAATGTGGATTTGGAAAAGGTAGAAAACATGTTACATATCTCCTGTGCATCATTGGATTTATGCTCTGCGAACGACATAACACTGGGATATCCATCAGAAGATTTCAGTAATGACACGTAAGACCAAAACCTATTAATGTTTGATTGCATAGATGTTTCTACGGTGTCGAAGAATGGCTTGTAACATTTTTAAATCGGGAACGTAAAAATGAATATTTCCTGTAGTCCGAAAGATTCTTGTAAATCTTCCATTTTAGCCACCGCTTGCTTTTTTCTTGATAATTTAATAAATTTGGGAATTTTTCGTGTCTGCAGGACTGCAATGGTACATGTCTATCAACTATATCGTAGATGTGGGCATAAAAACTACACAATGCTTCCTCCGTTGATAGGCCGTTAAATTCGCGTTCCCAGTCTATGCAATTCATTTCGACATTGGTGGTATTGTAGTCACCCTTTCTGTGGTTTGGTCTTCGGGGTTCTCTATTTTTTAATTTGGTTGGAGGCACAATTAAGAGATCCAACACTAAAGCAGGATGGTGCCTGTTCTCAGGAAGAAGAAGGTCACTACTACGCCCAACACTAACTTCGCGATTGCAGAAAACAAGATCGAGATATTTGTCATTTTGGTTTTGTATATAGCTATACTGATGTAAATTTATATAAGACATAGTTTGCAATAAAGCACTAGAGCAACCTGCATTCGAAGATGAACCAATGTCAGCGATGCCCTGAATGCATCCGCAGGGGAAGGTCCAAGAGATATTGGGTAAGTTAAAATCACCTAATAAACATATATAATGCTATCGTCTTTTGTTAAGACTTGCTCGAGATTCTTTAGAAATATTTCGCAAGTACCTATCTGTGAAGCAGGGGGTATGTAACCAGCACATATAACAAGGTTAAGAGAACTCGTATACTGATGAATGTTTCCTCAATCTGTGCATTCTCCCAACCGCTTTGGCGAGTCGCTAAGAGTTCTTTGGTGACTGCTACCAGCACTTCGCCTCCATCCATCTTACCAGCAAGCACACGGTCTCTATCTCGTCTGA
Organism: Agriotes lineatus; assembly: GCA_940337035.1. Taxonomy (NCBI): domain Eukaryota; kingdom Metazoa; phylum Arthropoda; class Insecta; order Coleoptera; family Elateridae; genus Agriotes; species Agriotes lineatus. The sequence continues at coordinate 74,100,175 of OW679199.1, forward strand.
ATACCGTATATCGTGCATCTATGAATTCTGCGTCATTCACACTTGCTACAAGCGATGTTTCAACGAGAACAATCACATCATAATTATTTGCCAATATGTTCATAAAACCACCACAGTTCTGATAGTAAACGGATAAGGATGATGAAGTCATTTTGAAAATAAAAATAAGAATATTAATGGAAAAATATATTTATCTACCATCAGCTTATTACGAGTGCAGCATGTGATGAAAAGGAAAACAATATAATTTTGGAGTTGTTTCATCTTAGCAGGAGCGACGCAATTGTTAGTTTCGTATAGTGTTTGCACATTTCATCTTCGTCATCCAGGAGTAGTTATGGTCTATTTTTACACGACTAGCCAAGGCAAATTGTGCATAGGGAAAACATTTGAGCCCTGCTTTCCTACAACCGCAAGCGTTTCTACACCCTTTCTTGCAGCTGCACGGTATAGGTATATGTTAGCATGGATTCTGAAGCCGCCTGTCTGTTCGTATTGTGAGGAGATAAGCCGGACTTTGTAGCCACGCATCCCCATTCAAGGGGATTTTTTCGAGTCCCATCCACACCTGTACTTAAAGGTAAGTTTATAAAGCATGAAACTTTGAAGCTTCACTTGTTGGTGGCAGTTTGGCCAGATTAAATTTTGTTTTAATGGCTGCCCTTGGGAGTAGGTGGTAACGCAGGTCATTGAGGTCTCCCCCATAGAGGTGCAGAAGGAGAGTTTCGCCTACCTCTGCAACTTCCTCGGCAGTTGCATCAGGTTTTAGGAAAATCGTTGCTTAATTTACAAGGTTAGGTTGTTGTTTAAGAAGGGCACAACATTTATTTTCTCCTTGACTGAAAAGTGAGGAAGTTGAATCGCAACCACTTAACGCTTGAATGACTAATATGATTTCATGAAACTTGAATTTGAATGACGTTGATGAATAAAAAGTGTCACCATGTTTACCCCGACCACATTTCTGGTACACGTTTTTTGTCTGCTGTGATGCTAACCCCGAAAGCAGGACGAGCAAATCAACGTCTTCACCAACCGCAAACACTTTATCACGAAGATGTTGCATAGATATGGCTGTGCACACGATCAACGAATCAGTATCTTCTGCAGCTTGCTGTAGATGAACGTTAGCTTCCTGCTTCACCTTTATCGATGAGCCGCTCCTTGTTGGTGTCATTTGACAAAAAAAGGAACCTGGGCTTGTTTTATCATCAAACAATATGTCAGGACACAAATGTCCTGGTCCATTGGTGCTCTTTTGTTCCATAGGGTAACCATCAAACAGTACAGTTACATTTTCGCCACAGTTTTTTTTTTCAGGTACACTCAATACCTGTCAGATATTGCTCCAAAACTTGAATTCCGTTGCCAACAACTTTGTGGAGCAATTGGTACAAATGAGGAGTATAGTGAAGAGTTTGTCCGTTTACGTAATCCCTCTCCACACAGAATAGTGAGATAGGGCATGGAGACAATTCGTAAGTGAAGAAGAAATGTCTTAGATTCTAATCTGACTGCATGCTGATAATAACCTTATGAAAAATTGTTAGGGGATCAACGGTGAATGTCTCTTTACCCAGTCTCACAGTGTTTGTGGATAAAGCGAAGGTCACAACGTTGTCCTTGCTTTTAAATGCCACTTGTGGAAAGTTGTGACCAACAATTCTTGAAACTCCTTTCTTCCCAACCTCCGGGGCTAAGTGGAAATTCACGTCCTCTCCTTCTACTATTCCAGAGCTAATTGATATTATGACATCTAATATGGGAAACGGAGGGTGTAGTTTTAACCACTCTCTTAGATTGGCCACATCCTTATTGTCTCGACTAATACGAGAAGGTCTTGCATCCACATGTTGCTCGAATGAAAGGCTACACCACAGTCGTTTTCTACTTCGTCACATATGTTTTGGAGATGCACCATACCAAGAGTCCACCGGATGGGCACACAGCCCGTGATCTCACGGCCTCGAGTCAACAGACAATGGGCCAGTAGTGTTATTTACGTCAAGTTCTTATTTCGTTAGCTCTAACTTCGAGATAGGGACCACCATAAATACAACTAAAAATGTTGCACTCCTTCACTAAGTGTAAATATCGTATCGTGTATATATAGTATCACGAACGTTTGAACATACAAAGGTCATCTTGTGCTCAAATTGTATTAAATTTGCTCTACTTGTAAAAAGGTAAGAGTGTTTTTTTTTCGACAAATGTTTAGTTTTTGAAATATATGGCAAAAACGAAAACAAGTGTCTAAATTTTGCGTTTTTTACGAGGTTGAGTGGTGCGCGGGGCTAAGCCAAAGTTGAAAACTTCGCTTTTACATCACTGTGGCTACCCAAATGATATATCAAAAATTCAAAACTACCTGACCTTTCGCAAGGAATTTCCATTTTTCTGCTATATTGACTGAACTAATAACACGAATTGTAGAATTAACCAAACTGATCTAATAGTTAATTTTTTATCATTAAAGGACTAATTACTTACTTATATTGGAAATGAAGCGATAGTATAAAACACAGAAAGAATCAGTTTAACTTTTATTACTATTATTGATTAAGTTAGAGCATATCAGCAGCGCAGGCTATTAGCTCTTGGTACAGGAAGAAAAAACTTGCAAAGAATAGTACGTATATAGAGATTATTTACTAAAGGTTTCCCAATAGGAACGAGGTTCTTAAAATTAAATAAAATACAAAATATTTGAGACAGAAGCCAAACTTTTTCTTTATTTTATAGTACAACTTATGACAATTATGTTTTGAATAACACATTATTCAAATGTCCACCTCGGCTTCGTTTGGAGGATCGAATCCGTTGACCCCAATTTTCGGTAACTTTGTGCAATACATCAGGCTTAATTTCATTAATGCAGCGTTCGATGTTCAATTGCAAAGCGTCAATAGTTCGAGGTTTATTGGCATAGACCAACGACTTTAAATAGCCCCACAAGAAGAAGTCCAAAGGTGTTAAATCACAACTTCTTTGAGGCCAATTAACAGTTCTATTTTTGGAGATTACAGACTCACCAAACTTTTCCCTTTTTACTTCTTTTTACAATAAAGGAAGTATTGGATTCACCCCAAAAATTCGAAATTGAGTTTTCAACAGATATTCACGTTTCAAAGTCCCCTGAACCCAAAAACATATTTTTGGTCTGTGTGTGTATGTATGTGTGTGTGTGTGTGCCTGTGAACAGAATATCTCAAAAACGAAAAGAGGTAAGGTGTTGAAACTTCATATATAAGTTTTGTGTACTATGTAGATGCGACAGCAAGCTTTTGAAGAAAATCGCATAACCGGAAGTAGGTGTTTACTCTTGTAATTTTTCATTTTTGTCGATTTTTTCAAAAACGGCTTAGACGATTTTTTTCAAACTTTCCAGTTTTATTACATTTTTAATGTGCATTGATGTGAGATAGGTAATTTTCCAGTTGAATACTTCTAAAATGTATTTCTTTTGGTTTTTTTCTAATTTTTTTTATTAACTTCTATTTTAAATAAAACACCCGGTATATTATTACATTTTTGAATTCAGCTTAAAATTCTAGAGAAAATTGTCTTTTCACCTAAGGCTCTATTTTGCACCGTTTTTGTAGATTTGTAATTTTTTTAAATTTTGACAAATGCTTAAAAATTTAAAATCAAATTTTTGGCCAATTATAAGATCACTGTAAAAGGAAGTTGTGTGCGTGTACCACACCAGATTTTTATAAACTTTTTGGATAATAACCAACCGTTGTTGATGCGTGTATTTTGACATGATGAATTGTCAAACTATACTAAAAACAAATGACAGCTAGTGAGATTGCTAAAATTTTAGATATGGTTGCTATGACGTTTTAAAAACATATCTTTCCTATTGGGAAACCCTATATATTAAATCATAGAGTTGGACGTCTTTCAGACGCTGATGATTTTCTTCTCCTCGTAAGGGTCGTTACTCAAAGCTTCTGTTAAGTTGTTTCGGATACGGTGTTTGTTCCTCTATGTGGTGCATTTGGTACAGATCACAATGACATGCTTCACTGTTAGAAATATGTTGCGTAACCTTGGTGTGAACTATTATTAAACGAGTTAGCACTATGTTTGATCTTCTGCTCAGTAATTGAGACGATGACCATGGATCTATGGTGGCTTGATATTCTCTGTAGTTGTTGTTTGGTATATTTTTCCATACTATTTGTTGTATTTTTTTTGGAGTTTTACTTTCATGGAACTCTTGAAATCACTACGTAACAAGAAATAGGAACTTGTACAACATGTGGTTGCTTCTCGAGATGCTTTATCAGCTGTTTTGTTACCTACAATACCAACATGTGATGGTACACAGGTACACAGGCGTTGCATCTAACCAGCGCTCAAATTAGTGATAGCAGACTC